>CM055117.1:180750429-181315429 GCA_029206835.1 Rana muscosa | reverse complement strand
CAACTCCGCATCGGTTTGCGTGTGTTTGTTCTGTGTGCATGCATGGGTCTTCTAGCACCATCATGGATCAGTGGAGGAAAGTCACACACTGTCTATGGTCTATGAGTTGAAACTTGTCTTGGAATATTTCTGAGAACCCAAGGGAGAAAGACATTTGGTCCTTTGGCGGAGCCACAGATGAGTTTTTCCTACCGGGATAGGCTTTGTCATTGTAACTGCCACTGCAGCACTTTGGAAAGTGACTTCTATCGAAAACTGGCAGCAACCTTTTGGATATCTCTGCTTGTCCTGGAATAGAGGAGAGATCCTGAACCTGGGGCTAGAGGTGTGACTGGTGACCTGAAGGTCACTGGGCTAAAAGTCACCTGTCTCAACCTGTACACCTCCAAAGCAAATAAACAGGAGTGGAGAAAAGAAATCTTTCCGCAAGGCTTTGCCACCTAAGTTATTTTTTATTATTATTATTTTTACTTTGGGTCTGGATATTGGAGCCGGTAACTATGTCACAACCAACGGAGAGAATCCATTCCAAAAAAGCAGGTATCCGTGCCGCTGTGGTTTTAATTGGATTGCTACACAAATCACGGAAACAGACCCGAGAGCGAAGGTAAACCGTAGAAACCGTTAACTCCTGTTTCTAGCCTTATTCCATGTATTGCTCGAGCTGGCTCGACCACAGAGAGTTAATGCTGTGGGAGTTGCTGTTATGTGTTAGGCTCACCTTGCGGTCTCTCTGTGTGGCCCATGCATGCTGTGTAGCAAGCAAGAGTTTGCAATGACTTATTGTATTTGTACAATGAATGACTGTGGGTTGTCGAGGAGGTAGTGAAAACAAGAGTGGGAGCACAAGCCTACTGTGAACAAAATCCAGGTCCTGCTGAGGCTAGATATCTTAAGAGGCAGCAGGGAAACAATAAGTCATTAGTATGCCAGTGTGTAGGGGGAGATGAACAAGGATGCAAACAAAACAGCTTAGTTAGCATCTCAAAACAAGTTTTACAAGGGTAGAAATTAAGGTCATCACACTAGGTAATTGACAGCTTGTGCGATTGCTAATGACATGTTTGACCACACACAAGGGCTTGAATTTGTTAAATCAGGAGCAAGCTGGCCATAGATCAGCAGATCCCCCTCTGAGAGATGTCCCCATCCTTTCTGGAATGGCTGTATAACTGTGATCTGCTGCGATCTCTGCAAAAAGATTTACAGATGGATGTTGCACATGCGCTGTGAGAGGTTTGATCCCTTTTCTCTAGAGAAAAAGTAATGATAGACAGGGTTTTTTTTCCAGGGGGAACTTGGTGGAACTCAGTTCCACCACCTCTGGCTCAGACCCTTGGGGGGTGCCTGCTCACCACAATCACTTGTAAACACAGTCTGGTTTCTATGTTTACAAGTCACAGATCTGCAATCTGTGTGTAACCCCCCTGAACTCTGCACTCTGTGTGTAACCCCCCTGAACTCTGCACTCTGTGTGTAACCCCCCTGAACTCTGCACTCTGTGTGTAACCCCCCTGAACTCTGCACTCTGTGTGTAACCCCCCTGAACTCTGCACTCTGTGTGTAACCCCCCTGAACTCTGCACTCTGTGTGTAGCCCCCCTGAACTCTGCACTCTGTGTGTAACCCCCCTGAACTCTGCACTCTGTGTGTAGCCCCCCTGAACTCTGCGCTCTGTGTGTAGCCCCCCTGAACTCTGCGCTCTGTGTGTAACCCCCCTTAACTCTGCACTCTGTGTGTAACCCCCCTGAACTCTGCACTCTGTGCGTAACCCCCCTGAACTCTGCACTCTGTGCGTAACCCCCCTGAACTCTGCACTCTGTGTGTAACCCCCCTGAACTCTGCACTCTGTGCGTAACCCCCCTGAACTCTGCACTCTGTGTGTATCCCCCCTGAACTCTGCACTCTGTATGTAATGCAATCCTGTATTTAATGCCCCTATAAGACTCTCCTACTGTTCGTGAAAGTTGACTGACCACACCCACTATTTGATGTGATTTGGAGGGTGTGTAGGGGGAGGGGTTTTGGGGGGTCGTGGTTAAGTTCCAGCACCTATTGTTTGAGAAAAAAAGCCCTGATGATAGGCAATAAGTTGTCATATAGTCATGACTTACTGTATGTCATATAGTACTCTTTAACCTCTTGGTGCTCATTATCACTCTACTGTTAGCCCCTATGTAGTACTTACCCCCATTTAAGGGACCGGCTAGTTTTGTTGGGTCTTGCAAACTACCTCCAAGGCTTCCATTGGCAGGGTATAGAAAGTCTCCAGAAAGGCCAATGTCCACACAAATGTAAAACCCAACAATAAGGCTTTATTTACTTTGCTGAGGGAACTTGAGAGGAAAATAGAAGACGAGAGAAAAACAGGGGAAGGTTCAGGCACGCAGCACTAAAGGCACAACGTCGCCACTCAAGCCTGAGTGGGTATTGCTCACCCGGATAGTCCCTTTCACTAGTCCTAGCAGCCGGAATGATGCACGGATCAACTTTATCTGAGAACTTAAGGATGCGTTTAGGAATCCTCTGCCACAGGATTATCAAAGTCCCGAACCTCCCGGCCAAGCAATATAGAGAGAACCTTTATGCCAGATTGGCGTATTGCAGGGCTTGTAATAATGGATCCCTACTTAGGTGAGTTTCCAGGCCTCCTCCCGAGACAGCAGTGCCGTCGCTGGTATCCTCTGGGGCAGATCCTCCCCTGGTCTCCTTTCCTAAGAGAAGGCTCCCCGCAGGTGGGTAGCTTGGGATCCCTTCCGAAGGTATAAGCTTCAGCCAGCAGAGCTGGGCCAACCAGGTAGCGATGTAACCTCGGGCTGAAGGTGCCTGGGGCTATAACACACACACACACCCCGTGCCATACGGGCCACGAGGCGCACACACAGGAACCCAAATTAATGGCGTCTGGCCCTTATGTACCCTCTCCCAGCATGCACAGCGGGTTAACCATGCCCACTTTACGGCTGCCGAGAAAGGACATCCAAGGTGTTGTGATACTCCTGTAGTTCAAACTGGGCCAGTGGTGGCAGTGCCACCTACAGGCGAACAGGAAACACTACTGCCAGGCAGTATCACACCCAGAGCAGAAGCAATTTTGAATAATCAACTGATCTGAGCCCAACTATGGCTCAGACATACCCCTAAATTTACACATAGCGTCCCAATCATTTGGGAAGGGCGCTACACCTATATGACGCAACTAGCACAAGCGGTTATCTGCATTTGCTATTAGTATGCCAGGTATGGTCACCTATGGACAAACCATAGAACAATCTCGATATGCACATCTTTTGGACAGTGTTTGAAGGCCAGATGCATCAAAACAGCGTTTACCGACCTTTTTAACCTGGAGGAACCCTTGAAATAACTTTCCAGTCTCAGGGTAATTATATCATTGGCTCATAGTAAGATAGCATGGTGGTCACTGAGAAGAATGCTCCTTACATTTGTGGTCATTGGGAAAAATGTCCACTTAGGCCCCTTCCTTATGGGCCTTGTCCGGTCTGATCAGCGAGGGATCTATGAAAAGATCTCCTGCTGAATCAGAACAGAATGAAGGTCACTTTTGTAAATCTGTGTCCATTCAGTTTTTGCTGCAGGAGCATTTCAAATCCATATTGAATCTATGAGCAGAGAGGTGTAAATAGACTTGTGTCCATTTACAACAGGCTACCTCTGATCCATCACATTTAGCCAGAAAAAGGGAAAAGGACACAAACCCATAGCTCCCAACTCTCCCTGATTTGGAGCAATGTCCCTCATTCCTCCTCACTCGTCCCTCATTTTCGTCTGATCTATATAGATGTATATAAAATATACTTTTTATCTATCAAAAAGTGTTTTCCAGCTCTAAACCTTTCACCTGATTTCTAAATTGCTGCATTTGTAAATTCCAAAAGCCAATATAAAGGAATAGTAGTGGTAAAAAAGCACTTGTAGGTTTAACCAATCATGTTTTTTTGTACAATTCTCCTTTAAGGGGCGTGGTAAGGGGTGTGTCCTATGCCTGCATACTTTTGCTGATAGGTGTCCCGCATTCCCATCTCAAAAAGTTGGGAGGTATGCAAACCTTTTCCCCATTTATTTTGTGAACCTGGACAGAGTTGGAGGTAATTGAATGTAAATGGATGCCCAATTTTTTACATGGAGGTTCTGAACAGGTCCACCTGAAAAACTGACAGGCGTACCTGATCAGACCAACCGTGTAAAAGGGGCCTTAAAGCGGAGCTCCACCCTAAAGTGGAACTTCCACTCATCGGAACCCTCCCCCCCTCCGGTGTCATATTTGGCACCTTTCAGGGGGGAGGGGGGTGCAGATGCCTGTCTAAAGCCGTGTACACACGATCGGTTTTACCGATGAAAACTGTCCGATGGACTGTTTTCATCGGACGAACCGATCGTGTATGGGCTCCATCTGTCTTTTTTCCATCGGTGTGAAAAAATAGAACATGTTTTAAATTTATCCGATGGGAAAAAAAACGATAGCAAAATCTGATCGTCTGCGTGGAACTCCATCGGAGAAAAAACCCACGCATGCTCAGAATCAAGTCGACACATGCTCAGAAGCATTGAACTTCATTTTTCTCGGCTCGTCGGAGTGTTTTACGTCACAGCGTTTGGGACGGTCGGATTTTTGACTGATGGTGTGTAGGCAAGACTGATGGAAGTCAGCTTCATCGGATTTCCGATGGAAAAATCCATCGGATTAGAATCCATAGGAAATCCGATCGTGTGTACAGGGCTTTAGTATTTGCACCCACTTCTGGGAGTCCTTTCTGCGGGTATTCTGCGGGTAGTACGTCACTTCCCGCAGAATACCCATTGTGTTCTGGGAGACAGTCGGCTCCCAGAACACAACAGGGACCAGTGAGAACGGCGCAGCGCGACTCGCGCATGCACCGTAGGGAACCGGGCAGTGAAGCCGCAAGGCTTCACTTCCTGGTTCCCTCACCGGAGATGGCGGTGGGGGCAGCAGAGTGACGAGCGATTGCTCGTCTTCTGCTGCCGACGTTGCTGGACTCCAGGACAGGTAAGTGTCCTAATATTAAAAGTCAGCAGCTGCAGTATTTGCAGCTGCTGGCTTTTAATATTTTTTTTTCCGGGGGAGCTCCGCTATAAAGCGGAGCTCCCCCGGAAAAAAAAATATTAAAAGCCAGCAGCTACAGCTACAGCAGCTGCTGGCTTTTAATATTTGGACACTTACCTGTCCTGGAGTCCAGCGACGTCCGCAGCAGAGGACGAGCGATCGCTCGTCGCTCTGCTGCTCCCTCCGCCATCCTCGCTGAGGGAACCAGGAAGTGAAGCCCTGCGGCTTCACGCCCGGTTCCCTACGGCGCATGCGCGAGTCGCGCTGCGCCGTTCTGATTGGTGCTCCTGTGTTCTGGGAGCAGAGTGTCTCCCAGAACACCAAGGGAAGTCTGCGGGAAGTGACGTCACTCCCGCAGATTCCCGGAGAGAGAACTCCCGGATGTGGGTGAAAATACCTGTCTTAGACAGGTATCTTCACCCCCCTCCCCCCTGAAAGGTGTCAATTGTGACACCGGAGGGGGGGAGGAATCCAAATAGCAAAAGTTGCTATTTAGGGTGGAGCTCCACTTTAAAGTGGAAGTAAACCCTCCTATCATTTTCAGGCAAGGAAGCTGCCACCTTGGCCTCTGTTTAGTCTTCAACTGCCATGATGCTGCACATGTGATCAGTTATGACACCAGCCATTGGATGGTTTGACAGTTTGGTTGAGAGCACAACCAATGTGGCAGTTGGCATTCCCGGCATGCCGGGAATGTAACTGCTTTTTGAAACTGTTAAATCGATGGGTTAACTTCCGCTTTAAGTATAGATATAAAAAGATCAGTGTTGCCAGTGGTTACTTGTCTTAGATTTAGAAATCACAAATTGCTCAAGCAGCCCTTAGCAACATTTTGAGAAACCCTAGTTAAGAAAGGCTGCTGCAAAGAGTGGTACAAGGTGGCAACTTATCTCTGCTTAATGGGCAGCTATCAAAACAATTTTCAGCCTGTCCAATGACATCCCAGCTGCAGCTGCTGGTGCTTATTTGTCATTTTCCCCTCACACACAGCCAGATTGTTGCATGATTTCATCAGTCAGTAGTGTGCCAGATTAAATCTGTTTATGGGTTACTTCATGCTACAGTAGCAATGTCTATAATGCAGTGGCATATTTTCTCATTGGTATTGGGTGACATCTGATATTTGTCTAATCTTCTCACCGCTGCCAAGTTCCCACAACAGCTGTATTTTCATCTCTCTAACAGTAGAACATGTGCTGTGAAAGGACTGTTCTCTTATCTCACTACTTTTATTGAGCTGTGATGAAAAGCATGCATGTGTATCAGGATCAGCTCTTCTCGACCATACACCCTTGTCACTGGAGGAGCTGATGGCTCCCCCAGTTTTCATGCTCCATGCAAGGTTTAGTATCCCCACAGTAATAGTATGTTGACTGATCCAAGATTATTTTCCTGGCTGCAAGAACATTTTTAACAATGGGTCCAAAAACAAAAATCAGAATCAGTTCACTGTAACCATAAATTGGGTGCAGAAAAAACAATTTTTACTGGAGATAATGTTCAGTATGCTGAAAAATCTTTGCAACTAAGAGCCGGTTCACACACAGGCGGCATGACTTTGGGGGCGACTCGGCAAGGCGATCTAAAGACGACTTCAGAGGCGACTTACAAAATGACTTCTGTATTGAAGTCAATGCAAGTCGCCCCGAGTCGCCCCCAAAGTCGTACAAGAACCTTTTTCTAAGTCGGAGCGACTTAGAACACTTCTATTGAACAGAGCGGGACGCGACTTGTCAGGCGGCTGAGTCGCCTGACGAGTCGCCCCTGTGTGAACCGGGTCTGATGCTATTATTTGTATCACATACAGAAATTGGAAGTTGTTTCAATTCACTAGATAGTATCTAACTAGCAATCTAAAACTCCAGATTAGATCTGAATTGTAATATCGGCATGGAGTCCTATGTTGCCCAAGTACATTGTCGTCTATGATTACAGTTAGATTTCCTCCGCATCCTTTTATAGCATCAGGCAAAAATGATTTTATAGAGGAGATAAAGTTCTTACGCTTAGAAAAGCTTCATTCAGTCAGTTTGTACAGATCTAGGATGGCAGAGCATTAGGAAAGTTCAATATTTACGTGTTGCAAAGCAACTGATCCTTGTATGACATCAGTGTCCTAATGTCTGGAACAAGAAGTGTGGAGCATTAGGGGTATGCTGTTGTAGCCATGACCAACATTAGATTATACGGTGTTCAGTGTAAATACTGAAGAAAAGAGACACTGTGCTTGAAAAATCTCCAATAACATTTGTACATAGTTCCCATTATACACCTTACCTGCCTCAAAGGTGATGTAGCTCTTACAAAGCCACATCCCCTGAGAAGGAGGAGGGAGAGAACAGGTGCCTAGTGGTAGACTATAGGGCCTACTAGAAGAATGGCTCTTATATAGATTATAGATATTTTAATTAATAGCTAAGGCTAAAACTAGCTGTGGGTACGCCCACACTGGCTGGCACCACATACAAAGACACAGGTCGCACATGACCAAGGCTGTATATGGCTGAACTATCATGAATTTTTTTTTTTTTAAATTAAATAAATTTTTTTTTTATTATTATATGTAGCGGGGTCTCTAAATTTAGGTGGGATACACCCAGGTGTGTAGGTATGGGAGTAATGGACCATTTGTATTCGTGGAGGATTGAACGGTGTAATAATCCCCTTGGCCTGTGGGTGGCAGGTGCCCGCAGGCTCAAGGTAGATTTGCCGCCACAGTGCTGTCCTTTTTGTCCCTTCTCTGAGATGGTACGGCGAGGGCGGGGAACCTGCCGTGGCGTCGATTGGAGGGGATAAAGGGGGGAGACGCCCTGGTCATGAGGTCTTGCTCTTCTGGAGGTCAATCATCACGCGCCCAGGCACCTTAGGCCTGGGTGCGGGCGGTTCTAATTCCGGCTCAGGTGCCCTAGGCCTGACCGGGATGGAGTTGGAGTCCATCCCAGGCACCTTCAACCTGGGGTGAGGTACTAAACCAGGAGGCCTGGGGCCCAGTGACTTTGACTGGGTCCCGCGAGGGTGGAGAAGTCCGAGGGTCCCTGAAGTGGATGGGGCCCATGTCTGAGGTGAGGAGGCCGGGGAGGTTACCCATTCGGAGAGTCTGGAGCAGCATCAACCCAGTGACGGATGGGCCTCTGGTAACTCCCTTGGAGGGACATTTCCCCTGACAGGGGCCACAACGCAGCGAAGGTACTCCTATCTATGTTCTCTTGAGTCGCTGGTAGAGACTCTCAAGTTCTAAGTCCTTTCTAGCTAAGGCTATAGTAACCGCTGGCGAGATCGCAGTGGTTTAGCTGACAACCAGGACAGTGCCTCGACCTGCTCATCCCCTGTATCAAAATGTTATCAAGTTGCAACCAGTTGGCTACTGAAGCACTGTTTATTGTGAGATATGCAATAAAACAAGAGTTGGACTGTGATCAGTGTGTGGAACTCTGGTTAATGGGAGCAGAGGGAAGTGTTGGCACAGCAGGACTTAATTCTAGACAAAAGCACACAGGCCCGAGGAAATATCTGGTACTGGCCTTCACCTCACCCACAGCTATGGGGAGGACATGGGCCGTAGCGCATCTCACTCTGTCGTGTGTGTGATACCCCTAGACAAAAGAGATGGGGTGAGGTCGCTACATATACATTATACATACATACAAATATGTCAAATTGATCCATGAATTATCAAAAATAGGAAAGCACACACAAAAGACAAACCTTGCACCTCTCGGACTAAGATGGCTTAGCATATAATAAACAAAACATAATAGAGACATACCGTATATACTCGAGTATAAGCCGACCCGAATATAAGCCGAGGCACCTAATTTTACCACAAAAAATGGGAAAACGTATTGACTCGAATATAAGCCGAGGGTGTCCATCTGCATGCCTCACTATGCCTCACTGTGCCTCACTGTGTCCATGTGCATGCCTCACTGTCCCCATGCCTCACTGTGCCTTACTGTGTCCATGCCTCACTGTGCCTCACTGTGTCCATGTGCATGCCTCACTGTGTCCATGCCTCACTGTGCCTTACTGTGTCCATGCCTCACTGTGCCCATGCCTCACTGTCACTGTGCCCATGCCTCACTGTGCCCATGTCTCACTGTCACTGTGCCCATGCCTCACTGTGCCTTACTGTGTCCATGCCTCACTGTGCCCATGCCTCACTGTCACTGTGTCCATGCCTCACTGTGCCCAATCTCCCTACCTGATCTACGGCGCGATTAGACTGACATTTAACATGGGAGTCTATGGAAGGGGTGCCCGGGTTTGAAAAATCGGTGCTCCCCGGCCGTAGGTCCCCTGGACACCAAACTTTGCACACTTGTAGATGAAGAGTGGGGCTACATGTGTGCCAAGCTTGGCGTCCAGTGGACCTAAAGCCGGCCGGTACCGGGTCCCCAAAATCACTGGAGAAATGACCGTTTAACATGGGAGTCTATGGAAGGAGTACCCGGCTTTAAAAAATCGGTGCTCCCTGGCCGTAGGTCCCCCGGACAGCACACTTATAGAGGAAGAGTGGGGCTACATGTGTGCCAAGTTTGGGGTCCAGGGGACCTACGGCTGGTCGGGAACAGGCGCACAAAGTTGAAGATGGACACAGACTCGAGTATAAGCCGAGGGGGGCATTTTCAGCACAAAAATGTGCTGAAAAACTCGGCTTATACTCGAGTATATACGGTAAATACATTTTACACATCATGTTGTTCTCCACTAATACTAAATCGTTAGACTATGGAAGCTTCCTCTATACAGCGTCAAATTATCATTCTTTTACGCACTAATTTCTTCTCTTCTACTCCTCACTCCTCTACTTCTACTCTTTGCTCCCGTCTATCTCCTCTGCCTCACTCCTCTCCACTAGGTACTCCATCGTATAATTGATTACTAGGGTCTATCCAGCATGACCATATTTTACCAAACCTTTGGGGTATACCTCTACAAACCTTTGGGGTATATCTCTATGCTTATATGTTAATTTTTCTCTTTTAAGTGTATAGTTAAGTTTCTCAACCCATTGCTTATTGGTTGGAAGATCTGCAGATGACCATTTTTGTAAAATATCTTTACGTGAAAACTTTTATACTCTTGATTATTTTACATGTTTATTACACATGAAGATTCTATCCACCACTTTCATTTCTTTTTATTTAACATTACTCTTTTACAGTTTTCTCTACATTTCATGCAGACCAAACTGTGACAGGGATCGGGACAAACTATACTAAGTGACAGAAGTTGGGATAAACTATAACCCTGCCAGGAGTGTTTAAAGCAGAACTAAACCCTCCTATTCTTTACAGCCAAGGAAGTTTCCATCCTAGCCGCTGTTTGATCAGCAGTTGCCATGGTGCTGCACATGTGATCAAGTATGACACCAGCCATTTGATGGTTTGACAGTTTGGTTGAAAGCACAAGCAACTGTGACAGGTATCATTCATGGAATGCCTTGAATGTAAGTACTTTGGAAATCAGTTAAATTGATGGGTTTAGTTCTGCTTTACTTTCCTCACCTTTTATTCATTTGTCAAGTAGAAATTCATGGGTCACACACACTGATGTCATCACTGATGTAAAACCAGCTTTAAGCCTAGTACACACTATCAGTTCAAGATGCTGGGTTGAATGAAAATAAATAGTCAGCTCTGATGTTAGTACAGCCCCCCCCCCCCCGAGCTATTGTATTGTGACTGCCCCCCGCCAGAAAACCCTGGTCAATGGCTGAGAGCGCTGCTTGGGAGCTGGTTCTCCAGCATGCACGTCCAACAGAAGCCAGACAAACAGTTGACTTCTGTCAGACCGGCTGCCGTGCACACGGGCCGAATGTTGGCCGGTTTTTATTGAACCGGCCAATGTCGCCAGACAATCGGCCCCTGTGTACTAGGTTTTAGTATAGTAGAGGATTCACCTTTACTGCCCACCTAGCGCTTCAACATGTTTCACCCCACAAAGGGCTTAAAGCAGTGGTTCTCAACTCCAGTCCTCAGGGCCAGGTTTGCAAGATAACTGAAATGCATCACAGGTGATATAATTTGGTGCTCAGGGATTGCAGTATTCTAGTCTGCATCTCACCAAGGTAATACTTAAAATCTGGCCTGTTAGTGGGTCCTGAGGACAGGAGTTGAGAACCACTGGCTTAAAGGATAAGTTAACCTTTTGGAACATGGTACAAGTTACACCCATATTTTTATGTCCTCCCCCCGTGACAGCAGGTGGGGGGACTCCTCTCCCTGCACCTGCTGTCACATTTTTCCACATCATTCATTTACAGGAATCTGTGAATGAGATAACTACAAGTCCCATCCTCCACCACAGAAGAAAGCTTGCAGTCCTCAATGAAATGTAAGGGCACTGATGAGCTGACAGCCTGTACAGAGGTTTGCACTGAAATCTGTAGGACTTGTCTCCAGGAGCCTGACATTGCACCCCGATTCTCTGATCACAGGTGCAATGCTTTGCAGGCTCCTGCAGGAAAAAATAATAAATGTACTTTTTTTTTTTTTAATTGGTTGAACTAGATGGACATGTGTCTTTTTTAAACCTGATTCATCATCATGGGGACCAATGGTTGAATCATTGGTCCCCATGATTAAACCCTTTGTGGGGTAAAATGCATTGGAGTGGGAGGTATGCTCCTGATGAGAGCTGGAGGTACAAGGAAAGAGGCAAGTTGGGAGAGGCATAGCTAGTATTGACTCAAACTTTTATTTAAATGTTTAAAATCTTTTTTTTTTTTAAACTAATATTGCAAAAACTGCCTTTACACCTTGGCAGTTTTACAGTTTGCCCAAACTCCTGTCAATTTTTCTGGGCAGTTTGCCTGCATGTAAATGTGGAGAAGATATAAATAAAGGCATGTCAAAAAGGATCTTCTCTCTCAACTCCCCATCAAGGATTTTATTTTAATCTTAGCGACCTCTTGTTTGTTTGGTTGAGCTGAAGTAGTGGAAATAGTATACTTACCTGTCCAGTGATTCCAGCTCTGCCCTGCAGCACACTCGGTCCCATGCTTGTTCCCTCATTCTCTCTAATGTCACCAGAAGGCCAGTGGTGACTTCTGGGTTTAGTAGCAAGCCCTTTGATGGTACTCCACCATGCATGCAAAGTGTGTTCTATAAAGCCCCAAAGCCTCCTGGGGCAGGTGACGTGGTAATTGTAGGAGGCTTTGGGCATGACGGATGTCATCCTATAGGCAAGAAAGGCAGAAGCACAGCCCGTAGCAAAAATAAAACAAAAAAATAAGCGCAGGGCTGCATGAACAGGGGCACAGGGGAGCCAGGCGAGTGAGGCTAAACTTTTCTGCTATGCAACTGAGGCTGCAGTGGATTGGACAAATAGTGTGGGGGGAGGAGGTACGACAGAAGCTGGAGTGAGGAGGTCAGGGGGACCGGACATCCGGCCAGCACACACGAGGAGAAAAGTCGTTCCCCGCCTGCCCGCCCTACATGTTTTTGAGTTTGTTTATGTTGTTTAGATTATTTCTTTTTGTTTGACTAATAAAAGGTGTGTGCGGTTGGGTCTTTGGAGGCATTTATAAAATAACCTGCTGTAATTAGATGATTGGGACACATCTAAGGTATGGGTCCCCGATAGAATGCCAGTTATGGTGAATTAACTGGTAGTTACAATGGTGTATCTGCTGAATGTGGTTCGTCCCCGAGTCGGTGCAGTGCGACAGGGACCGTTGGAAATAGTTTTAAGCAGATACACGGAAATATTTTGTGATAATTAATGCCTCCAAGGATCGGCAACCAAAAAATGTTATGTTTTGGTTTGTAATATTATTTACATAATGGTTAATTTTAATAAAGGGGCCGAAAACTGCCATTTTCCTCCCAACCTTTCGTGTCAGTATATCATTGGTAATTATAGTGGGACAATTAAGATGAGGATACGGTAAGTGGGTGACAAGAGTCGGATACATCTGGGTTACCTTTTCAAGTTTGTTGCAATTTGCTGAACTGGGGGAGGAATAAAATAAAGGAAGTAGTAAAATGAGAGAAGGTCCACTTTAAACAAATACAAATTCATATATTGAATACTGTCATAGCATGTGTTTCATACAGTTATAAAAGTACAACATTTTTTTTTTTTTTACAAGAAGATAAAAGTACAAAATTTTTCTGTAATAATGCCCCTTTACAGTATATCAGTACTTTCATTTGTTTGTACTTAGAGCCCTTAGTGCTGTCCACCTGGTCTTTACTTGCCTTTAACTCCAATCCAGTGATCTTTATTACAGGGACCCACTGCCTGCACAAAAATGGGTGCTTCAGTTTGCATATGCATTTAGAGGCTCATCCTCAGGTGGTCACTTGTAATACATGTTTCCCATAGGAAAGAATGGTGCCACCACATGCATGCGCAGTGGCATAGCGTGGGTTGTTAGCACCCGGAGCAAGGCAAGTAATTTGCGCCCCCCCCCCCCCCCCCAACCTGCAGACTTTTAGCACTCCCTGAGTCCCTTCCAACAATACAATAGTACTGACCAACCTGATTCCTTTACTGACCATTACACACTACACTGACCACTATACTATACTGTCCACTACACTACACTGACCACTATACTGTCCACTACACTACACTGACCACTACACTGAGAACTACACTGACCACTATACTGTCCACTACACTGACCACTATACTATACTGCCCACTACACTACACTTACCACTATACTGTCCACTACACTACACTGACCACTACACTGAGAACTATACTGACCACTATACTGTCCACTACACTGACCACTATACTATACTGCCCACTACACTACACTGACTACTATACTATACTGTACACTACACTACACTGACCACTATACTATACTGTCCACTACACTACACTGACCACTATACTATACTGTCCACTACACTACACTGACCACTATACTATACTGCCCACTACACTACACTTACCACTATACTGTCCACTACACTACACTGACCACTACACTGAGAACTATACTGACCACTATACTGTCCACTACACTGACCACTATACTATACTGCCCACTACACTACACTGACTACTATACTATACTGTACACTACACTACACTGACCACTATACTATACTGTCCACTACACTACACTGACCACTACACTGAGAACTACACTGACCACTATACTGTCCACTACACTGACCACTATACTATACTGCCCACTACACTACACTTACCACTATACTGTCCACTACACTACACTGACCACTACACTGAGAACTATACTGACCACTATACTGTCCACTACACTGACCACTATACTATACTGCCCACTACACTACACTGACTACTATACTGTCCACTACACTACACTGACCACTATACTGTCCACTATACTATACTGTCCACTACACTGACCACTACACTGTCCACTATACTATACTGACCACCATACTACACTACATTGACCACTATACTACACTACACTGACCACTATACTACACTACACTGACCACTATACTACACTACACTGACCACTATACTACACTAAACTGACCACCATACTACACTAAACTGACCACCATACTACACTACACTGACCACTATACTACACTACACTGTCCACTATACTACACTACACTGTCCACTATACTACACTACACTGTCCACTATACTACAATACACTGACCACCATACTACACTGACCACCATACTACACAACACTGACCACCATACTACACTACACTGACCACCATACTACACTACACTGACCACTATACTACACTACACTGACCACCATACTACACTAAACTGACGACCATACTACACTACACTGACCACTATACTACACTACACTGTCCACTATACTACACTACACTGTCCACTATACTACACTACACTGTCCACTACACTACACTACACTGACCACCATACTACACTGACCACCATACTGCACTACACTGACCACCATACTACACTGACCACCATACTGCACTACACTGACCACCATACTACACTACACTGACCACCATACTACACTACACTGACCACCATACTGCACTACACTGACCACCATACTACACTACACTGACCACCATACTGCACTACACTGACCACAATACTACACTGACCACCATACTGCACTACACTGGCCACCATACTACACTACACTGACCACCATACTACACTACACTGACCACCATACTACACTACACTGACCACCATACTGCACTACACTGACCACTATACTACACTACACTGACCACCATACTACACTAAACTGACGACCATACTACACTACACTGACCACTATACTACACTACACTGTCCAATATACTACACTACACTGTCCACTATACTACACTACACTGTCCACTACACTACACTACACTGACCACCATACTACACTGACCACCATACTGCACTACACTGACCACCATACTACACTGACCACCATACTGCACTACACTGACCACCATACTACACTACACTGACCACCATACTACACTACACTGACCACCATACTGCACTACACTGACCACCATACTACACTGACCACCATACTGCACTACACTGACCACCATACTACACTACACTGACCACCATACTACACTACACTGACCACCATACTGCACTACACTGACCACCATACTACACTACACTGACCACCATACTGCACTACACTGACTACCGTACTACACTACACTGACTACCATACTACACTACACTGACCACCATACTGCACTACACTGACCACCATACTACACTACACTGACCACCATACTACACTACACTGACCACCATACTACACTACACTACACTGACTACCATACTACATTACACTGTCCAGCCTACAGTATTCCTTCTCTCTCTCTCATCCCCCCAGAGCCAGTAACATGACTCTCACGAGGGAGTCTCACTCACCTTCTTGTCCTGGCCTGCATCGGTCTGGGGGATAGGGAAGAAGACAACGACGTAGGCGGCTCACATTTTTGCTTGTCTCCCCCGCGCTCTGGCCGCTATGTTCAGTGTCCGGCGCACTGTGATTGGGCGTATGGGGGTCATGTACGGAGGCGGGACTTCAGGAGCAACCGCGATCATGGACAGACCAGCCCTACGCCTCACATGACCCCCATACGCCCAATCACAGGGCGCCGGACACTGAACATGGCGTCCGGAGCGCCGGGGACACAGGAACTTAAAATTAGGAGGCAGCCAGTAGTGACACACACTGGCGTGAAATTTCGCCTCCCTAAATGTCGCGCCTGGGGCCACGGCACCCCCTGCACCCCCCACGCTACGCCACTGTGCATGCGTAGTACAAAGTGGCCATGTTTGGAGGAAAGGCTGTGCAGATCAGAACAGAGCCACCCAATAGATTTTAATCACATCCAGTTAGTGTGAAAAAGTTGCAGATTTTGTTATAACACTTAGTGCAGTTACATCGCTCACAACTTGGGTCCTCAAGTTTTGTTTGAAAGAAGAAACTGCCTATATTAGCCACATACATGTAGTGTCCCGACATGACTTCTTTGGATGTTGTTTGCACAAGACTTTCAGAAAATGATTGGTCCTGAAATACCTTTCTGTTCCAGTAACCACCTCTTTCCCTGCAAACACTAACATATTTCTGGTTTATAGACACGCTATATAGACATGCTATATACTTCACTATTACTTTTTATATTTAATGTGACTGAGAACCTCTTCCATGGACATTAGATGATGTTTCTTCATTAAGGAATAATCCATTGACTAGAAGAACCTACATTATGTATGACCTACTTAAGCAAAAGCTTTTGCATCTATAATCGTACAGTTTTATTATGTAGAATGCTACTAGATACCGTATTTGTGCATTCACAGTGTAGAACAAATGAGAATTCAAGGAAGGTTTCCCTTGTGTAGCGGGGTGTTCCCCTTTAATGCAGAGAGACAAGAAGTTCCAGGTGAGAGGTGAGTCGGGAGGAAGTAAAGAGACATTATGGAAGTGAAAGCAGAGGAGAGAGAGACTACATCTCCCAGTACATCTTGCAGCACCCAGGGTGCATTGCTCCAGAACAGAGACTGCTGGGGCAGACTTTATAAAGGGGAGGCTGAGTTTTGGTCAGCCTCTTTGGACACCCTTCTCCTAGCAAGAGGATCTCTGTGCTGAACTGCTGTGTGCACAAGGCCTGAAGCCTGGGCCGTGTGCTCCTTTCCAAAGAGCCCTCTGCCAGCCTAGCAGAGCCTTAGAGACATCTAATCCTCCTTGCTGCAGTACACCAGAAGGATTGAAGACTTGGATGTCGGTGGATTCCTGTTCCCAGACGAATCGATGGAGGAAACGGATTTGGACTTGTCCGGGTGGTGAGAGCTGTTTAAAGACAGATCCTTTATCTTTACTATTCGTTGGGATTACAAAGTTGTTCTTCAAGTGCACCACCGAAAAGATTGCTAGCGAATATTGTTTCACTGAACTTCCATTTAGATCAGTCAGGCCTGACTGCATAGGTAGACATTGCTGGGTGTTAGTCTACCCATGAGGGGAAGTAGCTGTAAAAGGGCAGCGCTAGAGTTGCATAGCAATACTTTATTATTCTGATTACTCTGTTTATCTTTATTACTGTTTATTGCAGGGATCTGCAACTTGTTATACTGTTGTTTATTACTTGCCCATTAGCCTCAGTAAAATATCTGGGTAAAGTACATTTGGTGTCAGTTCCGCTTACTTTAATAGGAGTTTTAAAGTATATTCTGTGTATGTTTGTTATAGGACTGCGTCACCAACAGTTGCGATCACGCGGTCCTATCTCTCTATCACCAGCTGTGCCACGGGAGGTTAGAGCCGATTGCCGGGGGTTGACAGCGGTGCACTGCAGGGCCCAAATCAATATCAGCGGCTCTCTTAACTGGGGGTAGCGCTACACGTGGGGGCTCGAGTCCGGGATTCTTGTACGTTGCACGCTGCAATCAAGCCGGTCAGAAGTACCAGCATGGACCCGCTGGCAATGTCACAGTGGTGCGCAGCGATTGGCGCCGATCCAACCGCGGCGGTAGTCATTGTACTCCCGGGGGAAAGATGGAAGGAAGAGGAGATAAAACAGCTCGTATTGTTACTGTCTCCGAGCCACAAAGCATGGGTGATGGATTTTAGGCCAGATCCAGTGATCTCGTTTACATACGCACTGGTAGAATGGAAAAACGAAATCCCAGAGCATTTTAAAAGTCAGAGTATACAAGCCATAGATAATCAGATCTATCACTTGATACATACGCTGCCAGTGAAGGAAGAATGGTTTCAGACACCAAAGCCATCACTCCCACAATTATCTCCACCACTATCCCCTAAAGCAGAAAAGCTTAAGGAACTATTAAGCCCGGGATCACCGCTGGCCGCTATAGGGCCTGAATTGTTGAATGCTCTAGGAGACCTTGTAATTAAGTGCCAGAAAAGCAGTACGGTGCATGTGGAGGCCGGTTACCGGAAGCTTAGCACCTTCTCAGGGAAGCTCCCCGTCCCTGCGGGGGAGGAAGATTTTGACACTTGGGTGGAACAGGCATTGCAGGCAGTAGAAGCATGGGAGGTGCCTGAGGCACAGAAGAGACAGCGAGTCTTAGAAAGTCTGAAAGGAGAAGAAGCGGTGAAGAGCTTCCGGTTTGGAAATGAAAACTGTACAGCTCAAGATTGCCTGGCCATGCTGCAGGAAGAGTTTGGTCAGCTGGAGAAGGTGTCAGAGATGATTTATCAAATTGAACACACTCTCCAGCAGCCGAATGAGAAACTGTCAGAATATGTTAGAAGGCTGAACAGGCAGTTATGCAAGATTGTACTGAAGAAGGGAATGCTGCCCAAAGATGCAGATGAAGCACGCATGAAGCAGATCATGAGGGGAGCGCGGCGCTCAGACCCGGTCTGGCTGCACCTGAAAACCTCAGGAGGAGGAATGTCACTAACCTACTCTGATCTAATAAAAATTATTAGGGACGAAGAGGCGCTGCAGGAAGATCAGCAGGTGGCCAAGGCGAATGTCACACCTGTACCAGTGTTGGTCCATTCGGTCAAGAGCCCAGAAAGAGATGCGGAGGTTGACACTCTGAAATCGCAAATGGCCCAAGTGTTGGAGATGCTGACCTCTTTGATGGAGAAAGATCAGAGAAGACGAGAGAAACCAAGCCCAAGAAAGGAGTTGTTCCCGAACACCTCAGCACCGGCCTCCCTACAGGACCGAGAAGAGGTGATTTGCTATAACTGCGGAGGGAGTGGCCACTTTGCTAACGTATGCTCCAGCCCAAAGAAGAAGAGAACAGATAATTGCAAGCCGGCGGGAAACTCCAAAGGGCCCCGGTGAAGGAGTCAACCGGGTGCCCATCATCTTCAGTGCGCTCCAAACTAAAAAAAAGGCCAAGAATGGAGGAGACAAAACTCCTAGGAGGAGGTATAGTACACCCCCACCAAGATGTACCCCAGAGGGAGGGGGCAAGACCCCTCAGTGGAAGTACAGCACCCCAAAGAAGGAACATCCACCTAAAAGGAACAATAACATCCCTCAGCGGGTTTGTGCCCCCATTGAGAGGGAGAAAGTCAATGCATGCCAGGCTCAGGAAAAATTAAAGTCCAAAAGGAGCAGGGCAAGGGTCGAAAGCCAAAAAAAAGAGGTGACCCCAGTCCAGCCATACCCAAAGGAACTGGTGGGCCCGTCTCCTACTGTGCCCATTCAAGTGGAAGGAGTCTATACTAAAGCTCTTTTGGACACCGGAGCACAGGTGACTTTACTATACCGGGACTTCTATGATAGGCACTTGAGTCATCTGCCTATCCAGAAGATAGAAGAGCTGGAGATATGGGGACTTGGAACCCAGAGTTTCCCTTATGATGGGTACCTGCCCATAAAGATGACTTTCGACCCATCCGTGGCTGGGAAGGCTGAAGTGTTTGACACCCTGGCAGTTGTGTGTCCCCGGCCGCCTGGAGCCAGCAAGATTTCCCTGATCATTGGGACAAACACGGATCTAGTCAGGAGACTCCTGACCCCTCTAGTGAAAGAGAGAAACCATTCAGCCACCAAAATCCATCCCATGCTAAAGACGGCCTACCAACGACTGGTCTTAGAGCAGAAGACCCCGGGAGAGGGGATAGGGAAGGTGTGGAGACTTGGCAGAGAAGGAGTAGTGCTACAGCCCGGAGAAGTAACCTGTCTTAGGGCCACTGTGAAGCTTTCGTGGGAACAACCTGGCCCCTTTGTCATGCTGGAATCAGACCCAAGGGAAGAGTCCTCAGGCCTGGAAGTGATACCAGAAGTGATTCCGTTCAAGGCCCTGAAGAAGGCCCATGGCAGAGTTCCGGTGAGTGTTAGGAACACTACGGGAGGACCCATGGAGATCCCTGCCAGAGTGTTGCTTGGTCAGGTGAGCCCTGCTGCCCCGGTCACTTGGTCCGAAGTCAAGGGGACGGGTGACGGAGGAGATGTTTGGGAGAAACTGTCCGTGGAAAACCCGAACCTACCCAGGGCTTGGAAAGAAAGAGCCAAGGCCCAGCTGACCAGGTGGGAGAAGATCTTTTCCGAAGATGAATTCGATGTGGGGTGTGCAAGAAGTGCCACCCATCGGATCCGCCTCCAAGAAGATAAGCCCTTCCGAGAGAGGGTCAGGCGGGTCCCCCTGGCAGATCTGGAGGATCTGAGGGAACAACTTGTAGAACTAAAGAAGACTGGTGTGATCCGGGAGTCTAGAAGTCCCTATGCCTCCCCAATCGTGGTGGTCAGAAAGAAGAATGGGTCGTTGAGGCTTTGTATCGATTACAGGACTCTCAACAGGAGAACCATCCCTGACCAATACACCACGCCAAGGATAGAAGATGCCCTACAAAGTTTGTCTGGAGCCAAATGGTTCAGTGTGATGGACCTCAAGAGTGGGTACTATCAAATCCCTATGCATCCAGAAGACAGGGAGAAGACAGCCTTCATAACCCCGGTGGGATTCTTCGAATTCAATAGGATGCCTCAGGGTCTGTCTGGAGCTCCTGCTACCTTTCAACGCCTTATGGAGAAGACTGTTGGAGACATGAATCTTATAGAAGTCCTTGTGTACTTGGACAATGTCATTGTCTTTGGAAGAACCTTGGAAGAACATGAAGCCAGGTTGGAGAAAGTATTGAGAAGACTCAGCGAAGAGGGACTTAAGCTTTCCCCCGAGAAGTGTCGGTTCTACCAGTCTTCTGTGAACTATCTGGGGCACATAGTGTCTGAAGAAGGGGTGGCCACAGATCCTGAGAAGTTGGAAGCAGTCACTTCCTGGCCACGACCCACCACAGTAACAGAGCTCAGATCCTTCCTGGGGTTCTGCTCCTATTATAGGAGGTTTGTGGAGGGGTTTGCTCGGATTGCCCGCCCGTTGAATGAATTGCTAAAGGCAGAAGGGGAAGAGGATGACTCAGGGCCCAGGAGGCCTGGTGAGTCAGTTCAAGATCAGTGGAACCCAAGGTGTGAAGAGGCCTTTCATGCTCTGAAGAGGAGCTTAACCACTGCCCCAGTCCTGGCCTACGCCGACCCTACCAGACCTTATGAATTACATGTGGATGCCAGCCATGAGGGTCTAGGTGGTGTACTCTACCAAGAACATGAAGGACAACTGCGACCAGTGGCCTATGTGAGCAGGAGCCTGACCCCCTCAGAAAAGAATTACCCCACTCATAAGCTGGAATTCCTGGCCCTCAAATGGGCGGTAGTAGACAAGCTAAAAGACTACTTGTATGGGGCAGAGTTTACTGTGAAGACAGACAACAACCCCCTGACCTACCTCTTCACCACCGCGAAACTAGATGCCACCGGACACAGGTGGTTGGCCGCATTGTCTGGATTCAACTTCAGTCTGAAGTACAGACCAGGAGCCGGAAATAGGGATGCAGATGCCCTGTCCCGGAGGTCTCATGCCACGACAAATGACTGGGAAGATTGGACCCAAGTGGCACCGGACGGGGTGCGGGCCCTTTGTCAAGGGGCTGAATTCCAAGCCAGAGGAGGCTCCAGAGCAGAAGAAATAGGGGTTACCATGGTAGGAGTCCCCAAACACTATTGTGGGGTAACTCAACTGGAGGAAGACAACCTACCGAGACTGTCCAAGAAGGAGTTGAGGTGTGACCAATTGGAAGACCCCATGGGGAGATTGGTCCTCGAAGCCCTGGAGAATCAGGATCCCAACAAATTCCTACATCACCCCTCAAAGGAGGCTCGCCTGTTGAGGAAGGAATTGGACAGGCTACAGGTACATCAGGGAGTGGTCTACCGAAGGGGCCCCTCTGATGACTCAGAAGATAAGTGGCAGTTATTTCTTCCAGAGAAGCACCGAGAGACTGTACTAATTGCCCTGCATGACCATCATGGTCACCTAGGGGCAGAAAGGACCTTCCAGCTTGTCAGAAATCGGTTCTATTGGCCCTGCATGAGGGCAGAAGTAGAGGAGTATTGCCATTCCTGTGCACGATGCATTCAGAGAAAGACCCTACCCCATCAAGCTGCCCCAATGGGCCACTTACAGAGTCAAGGCCCAATGGATCTGGTATGCATTGACTTTCTCTGCCTCGAACCCGACCTGAGTGGATTGGGGAATGTTCTGGTAATAACCGACCATTTCACCCGCTATGCTCAAGCTTTCCCAACCAAAGACCAGAAGGCATCCACCGTGGCCAAGATACTTATGGAAAAGTATTTTGTCCATTACGGACTACCACAGAGACTCCACTCAGATCAAGGAAGGGACTTTGAGAGTCGGTTGATCCGAAGACTTTTGGATTCATTAGGAATAAAGAAGACCAGAACCACGCCTTACCACCCACAAGGAGATGCTCAGCCGGAGAGATTTAACCGGACCCTGCTCAACATGTTGGGAACCTTAGAAACAGAGAAGAAGCAACACTGGAGTCAGCACATATCAGCCCTAGTACATGCCTATAACTGTACCACAAGTGACGCCACTGGCTACTCCCCTTATCGACTTATGTTTGGGAGAGAAGCAAGGCTACCTGTGGACCTGGCCTTTGGCACTTCTATAGACAATACCTCAGCTACATCCCACAAGAGATACGTGGACAGACTTAGACGTAGCTTGCAGGTGGTCTATGAACAAGCCCAGGCGGCTTCGGATCAAAGGGGGGCCCGCAACAAGAGAAATTTTGATCTGAAGGTTCGAGTGCAAGATCTGCAGCCCGGGGACCGAGTACTGCTACGCAATCTGGGGGTCCCTGGAAAACACAAGCTTGCCGACAGGTGGAGATCTGAGCCCTATGTTGTCTGTAGGAAGTTGCCCGGTTTGCCTGTCTACAAACTAAAGCCAGAAGGAAAGGTGGGTCCACTGAAGACGTGGCATCGGAACCACCTGCTCCCACTTGCTGAGGCAGTCAGAATACCTCCCGTGAGAGACTCCCCTGAACCGGCCTCTATCCTGGATATTCCTAGGCCGAACACTCGGTCCCAGACCTCTCGAGCCAAAGATGGGGAGGCCTCCCAATTGAGTACAGAAGAAGGTGGAGAACTGGACTGGCTGTGGCCTCCCTCGACTCTGGGAACGTCCGCCATAGATCTCCCAAATGGAGGGGATACCCCAGATGCAACGCTGAATCCGGAGGCTACTGAATTCATACCCTTCAGTCCCTCAGCTGATTACTGGGAAGATGTTCCTGACACTTGCGCAGAGGAGGACTCTAGAGATTCCATACGTCAGTCGACTTCTGAATCAGAGGTTCCAGAACCAGCAATGTTACCTGAACTTACTCCTGAAGAAGAGCCTGTGGTGCCAGAGTCAGAAGCACCAAGAGAGCAGAGGGCTCGCAGAGTCATCAGGCCTCCCAAGAAACTAACTTACCCCCAAATGGGGACGAGCTCAGAGGACTCTGTTGTAACGGCTAGGAGAAGTGTTGAACAACCTGATCCTTCCACCGTCCATTTGGTGGAGGGCAACCCCAGCTCACTCTCTGGCACAGTTAGGCAGGCCACTAATGGTAGTGTGACCTGTGGGCAAGAGAGTTCCATCCCAAAGTTTTGGTGGGAATTCCCTATGCCAACATCATGCTCGACATTGTCCAAAATGGTAAACAGTATTTGTTGAAGTTTATCTTTGGGGACCAAAGAGTTCAAGTGGGGGGAGTGTGTAGCGGGGTGTTCCCCTTTAATGCAGAGAGACAAGAAGTTCCAGGTGAGAGGTGAGTCGGGAGGAAGTAAAGAGACATTATGGAAGTGAAAGCAGAGGAGAGAGAGACTACATCTCCCAGTACATCTTGCAGCACCCAGGGTGCATTGCTCCAGAACAGAGACTGCTGGGGCAGACTTTATAAAGGGGAGGCGGAGTTTTGGTCAGCCTCTTTGGACACCCCTCTCCTAGCAAGAGGATCTCTGTGCTGAACTGCTGTGTGCACAAGGCCTGAAGCCTGGGCCGTGTGCTCCTTTCCAAAGAGCCCTCTGCCAGCCTAGCAGAGCCTTAGAGACATCTAATCCTCCTTGCTGCAGTACACCAGAAGGATTGAAGACTTGGATGTCGGTGGATTCCTGTTCCCAGACGAATCGATGGAGGAAACGGATTTGGACTTGTCCGGGTGGTGAGAGCTGTTTAAAGACAGATCCTTTATCTTTACTATTCGTTGGGATTACAAAGTTGTTCTTCAAGTGCACCACCGAAAAGATTGCTAGCGAATATTGTTTCACTGAACTTCCATTTAGATCAGTCAGGCCTGACTGCATAGGTAGACATTGCTGGGTGTTAGTCTACCCATGAGGGGAAGTAGCTGTAAAAGGGCAGCGCTAGAGTTGCATAACAATACTTTATTATTCTGATTACTCTGTTTATCTTTATTACTGTTTATTGCAGGGATCTGCAACTTGTTATACTGTTGTTTATTACTTGCCCATTAGCCTCAGTAAAATATCTGGGTAAAGTACATTTGGTGTCAGTTCCGCTTACTTTAATAGGAGTTTTAAAGTATATTCTGTGTATGTTTGTTATAGGACTGCGTCACCAACAGTTGCGATCACGCGGTCCTATCTCTCTATCACCAGCTGTGCCACGGGAGGTTAGAGCCGATTGCCGGGGGTTG
This sequence comes from Rana muscosa, assembly GCA_029206835.1. NCBI lineage: Eukaryota > Metazoa > Chordata > Amphibia > Anura > Ranidae > Rana > Rana muscosa. The sequence goes on along the minus strand of CM055117.1, from coordinate 181,290,342 downwards.
ACAGCGGTGCACTGCAGGGCCCAAATCAATATCAGCGGCTCTCTTAACTGGGGGTAGCGCTACACTTACATGGGAACTTTGTCCAGTTGTGTCTCAAAATTACCCCTGGAGACCATTTGTGCCAAATGAATTTCTCTTGAACAGAAGTATCATGATTGCTTTTTTAGAGAAATGTAGACTAGAGTTGTGTACCTTCACGCAGAAAACTGTACCTAAGTTAATCAATGACTGCTATCCCAGGTTGCACATACATATGCAGGCTACCTGCAGGGAAGGCCTGGTTTTGACCTTCACTTGAGTTATACTAGCCTTTAAGCTTTTTTTAGCTTGACACATCAAGCACAAGAAAGTAAACATTCCACTGTAAACTATTTGTTCAAATTCTTACCCAGTACTTGCAGTTTACAACTTTCAATGCTGCTGGCTCTTGCTCTCTCAATATCTGATCTTAGGCCCCTTTCACACTGGGGCGGGCATGTGGGGTGGCGGTATAGCGGCGTGATTTTTAGCGTCGCTATACCGTCGTATTTACCGCGATATTCGGCCGCTAGTGGTGCGGTTTTAACCCCCGCTATCGGCCGAAAAAGGGTTAATACCGCCCGCAAACCGCGGCTACAGCCGCGGTTTGCGGGTGGTATTACCGCGGTGTCCCATTGATTTCAATGGGAAGGAGCGGTATACACACCGCTCCTTCACCGCACAAAAGATGCGGCTTGCAGGAGATTTTTTTTATCTCCCGCCAGCGCATCGCCTCAGTGTGAAAGCCCTCTGGCTTTCACATTGAGAATACTGGGGCAGGAGTATTTCAGGCGTTATTTATGTGCTAAATACGCCTCAGTGTGAAAGGGGCCTTACTGTCTTCACAGGAAAGAGTTAACTGTGGACAGTGCAGTCTTGAGCCAGTGTGCCAGCTTGGAGGGGGAGGAGGAGGGAGGAGCAGAGGCCTTCCTAAGCTACCTGGCTATGTGTTTCTATCAAAGTAGTTGTAAACCTCAGACATGAAATATAAACAAAGCATATCCCTCTATAGTGTGTGCTTGTCTCAATCCAGAGCCCTAAGTGTAATTTCTGTCTGCTGTCTCCTGTCTCCTTCCTCTGCTATAAGCATGAGTCACTTCTGACAAGTTTTCCTGACACCAAGAGAAAAATGGTGATGGGGAGGGACCTCCAGCTGATTGACAGTCTCGGCTCTGTTTCTGTGTGCTGTGTGAAGGGGGGTGTCTCTTTCCAATCAGCTCTCGGAGCTCTCCTCACTAATGTAACTTTAGCTCTCCCCCTCTGCTTTTCAGAGCTGAGGGATCCTGTGCAAATTCTGCATTTGAATGGCTGTAGGCGAAAGACGGCTGTAGATAAACAGGCGCAACTTATGTAAGAGGATTTGTTTAATCTCTGTTTATCACCTGAGGCCAGTCACTTCACTGGGTATATGTAAGGGTTTACAACCACTCTAACCACTTGCCCTCCAGAAGATTTACCCCCTTCATGACCAGGCCATTTTTTGCGATACGGCACTGTGTTACTTTAACTGCCAATTTTGTGGTTGTGCAACGCTGTACCCAAATAAAATGTATGTCCTTTTTTTCCCACAAATAGAGCTTTCGTTTGGTGTTATTTGATGGACAGACACAGCCTTCTTAAGTCTTGACAGTTGGGTTATGTTCCTGTTCATAGGAGAGGACTAGGCAGACATGTTAGATATTTCAATACATGTTACTTTAACAGAGTTGAACAGCCCCGCCCAGGGGGCGGTCCCTCCAGACATAACCCTCCACCCTGCAGCATGCAGCCTCAGTTTTGTTCTGCCTAGCGGAGGAGATGGACTTGGCTCCCTTTGGGCCCAGAGTCCCGAGGAAAATTTTTATTTTTATTTTATTTAAATTTATTTTATTTTTTGATTCTTCTATCAACAGTCGGCTGGGCGACAGGCTGGATATATAGATCCTTGTAGTCTTCCCAGTCCGGCCATTGAGCGTGTACAGTCCCTTGCAAATAGGCGTCGGGTCTGTCACGACATATCCCATGGCTCCAGGGGTGGTCAGTGAGCTTGTGCTCCGGGGTCCACATATGACTGGGCTGCTTGCTGTCTCAATCACAGTGGACCGGGCCGACAGCTACTCTGTACTGCTCGATTGTAGGCCTGTCAGGAACGCACCAGCAGGTCCTCGTTAGGACGGGTAAGTACAGTTCCTCCTGCCTCGGCAGGTGGGAACAGCTGGGTGTTCCTAGGAATAGGGGGTTCTCCTGTCCTCCCTTTCCCTGCTCTCTGTCACCTTTACTCCCTCTGTTCTAACGGGGCTGGCTGCGACCGGGGCGTACCTGTGGGGACTCCAGGTCCTGGTGGGGGTGCGGGGGTGTCAGGGCTCGTTTCTCTGTGGGGGGATACTCTGCTCCGGGGTAGCCATGCTGGGCCTTCTCTTCCACATTGCGGTGCTCGGGCGCCATCTTGGCGCAGTTGTTATTGCGGGCGGCCATTTTCTTGTGGTCGCGCCCTTTCCTTCTCCCTGAGGCGTCCGGCGGCCATCTTTGGTGGAGGTTTGGCCTCTAGTGCTGGCTCCTGGATGGTGCAGCATGATTCTCCTCACAGCTTCCTCACTGTTTCCTCACACACTGCTTCTAGAGCAGCATGGATAATACAGTGATACACAGTCTTAGTGTATAGAGGCGGGCAGTGGCACTGAGCAGTCTCATTTTGGGCTGGTGTGTCCCCTGGGTGACCCCCCCGGTCAGTGCAGCATGGTGGGGGGACTTTATTCATTAATTTTGTCTAGTCCCTGAGAGCTTTCTGTGTAACATGGAGTCAGTATCTGAGAGGCAACAGCAGAGCCCCTGCACCTGTGGTTTCCCGCCATATCCTGGGGAATGCTCTGACTCTGACAGGACCACTGGTCTGAGGTGTCAGAGGTTGCTTTTTACCTGCAGTTTGGTGCTTGCTTTGGCAGCACATATACGCAGATTGGAACAATACAGAGAAGATTAAGCGCCCTTGGCGTAATAGTTTAAACATACACAATATGTTTATACACAAAACTGGATACATTCACAGTGTATGTATGTATTATTGCTCTCTGTGTCTGCGTGGGTTTCCTCCTACGCTCCAATGACATGCGCGCCTTCTGCGCCATACACAGTATAAACATACACAATATGTTTATACACGACACTAAATACACTCACAGTATATGTATGTATATGTATGTATTATTACTCTCTGTGTCACGCTCCAATGGTATGCGCGCCTTTGGCGCTATGCACAGCATAAACATGTTCAATATGTTTATTCACACATACTAAAATACCTACACGGTATGTGTATGCAGTCTGCATGGGTTTCCTCCGGGTACTCCAGTTTCCTCCCATGCCCCAATGGTGTGCGCGCCTTCTGCGCTTTGCACAGCATAAACATGTTCAATATGTTTATTCACACATACTAAAATACATACACGGTATGTGTATGTACTATACTCTCTGTGTCTGCGTAGGTTTCATCCGGGTACTCCGGTTTCCTCCCATGCTCCAATTGCGCGCTTTGGCGCAATACACAGTATAAACTATGTGTTTGTACAATCAGCACTTATCAATGTAGTAGCTGCTGGAACATCCACTGAGGTGTCAGTTCTTTTTTTTTTGGGGTCGCGTTGACCGAACCGCTCTATATAGGTTTTTAAGGACTGGGGATTGCCGCAGAGGTCCTTTTTGGTCCCTCAGTGCACAGCGGTTCATTTTCCTTTGTAGAGCATTTTTAAAAAAGATATGGGTTTTTTCCCATTAAGTTGACCCCCTGGTATCAGGGGTACCACTATCCCGATAGGGGGACACCTGCCTTTAGGAGGTGATCCAGAGCAGTGGCTCAGACCGTGTTCGCCACGCTGACGTCAGTGTTGCGCCCGTTTAGTGGCTGCGTCTCTGGTGTCTCTGACACTCACTGAATGGGCATAACTTTTGTACCAGACAGTGAAGGAGCTTCTGCTTCCTCTAAAAGTTCTGACACTGGCTGACCAGCAGGTGCGCCACCTGAGGGGGCTGATATGCTGGTCCGCTGACCGAGTTTCATCTGGACATCCTGCGGTAGATGGGAAGAAGCGTGCCGGCTCTGTCGGCCGTCTACATTCAGAGTATAGAACTCTAACTGGCGGACTATTTGAATCGCCAGTTGCTGAACCGAGGGGAATGCTCATTCCATCCGGAGGGGTGTCTACTCCTTTTGCCGGAGGTGGACGTCGGTCGTGGACCTCCTTGCTTCTCGACTCAATCGCATGATGTCGAGATTTGTGCCCAGGTCCAGAGATCCCTGGGCAGACGTGTCAGACGCATTGGTGGCCCGTCGGGTCAGTATCTGCTAATTTATGCCTATCCCCTACTGATGTTGCTTCCTCGTCTGCTCCTCAATGTGCAGATCGAGGGGATCCCGGTGATCCTAATCTTTCTAGATTGGCCCGGGCGTCCTTGGTCCACAAAAAGTGTCGGTGTCTGGTCCACAAAAAGGCCTGGCGGTCTCGTCGACCACCATTTTCTAGGTGGATCAGGTAGACCGTTGTGCGGGCCTATGCCCTTAAGAGGCGCGCGCCCTCCTTTTCAGTCACGGTGCTCCCAACCAGGGCAATTGGTGCTTCCTGGGCTTTCTGACATCAAGCGTCTCTCTCTCACAGGTGTGCAGGGCGGCGACTTGGTCGTCGTGCACACTTTCTCCAAAAAATTTCAAGGATGATGTGAGTGCATCTTCAGATGCTTCCTTCGGCCGCAAGGTTTTGCAGGCGACTGTTTAAGGTTGCAACTCCTCCGTTGAGGAGCTCTGCTTGCTTGGGGTGAAATTGTTTTTTTGATTACTGTTCCCACCCCTTATTTTTGACACTGCCTTGGGACATCCCAACTGTCAAGACTTAAGAAGGCTGTGTACGTCCATGGATGAAAAGAGAAAATAGGATTTTTTGTACTCACCGTAAAATCCTTTTCTCTGTCGTCCATGGACGGACACAGCACCCACCCCTCCTTTTTAGGTTTGTACTGCTTGTTACGAACTGAGGCTGCATGCTGCAGGGAGGGGGGTTATGTCTGGAGGGACCGCCCGCTGGGCGGGGCTGTTTAACTCTGTTAAAGTAACATGTATTGAAATATCTAACATGTCTGCCTAGTCCTCTCCTATGAACAGGAACATAACCCAACTGTCAAGACTTAAGAAGGCTGTGTCCGTCCATGGAGGACAGAGAAAAGGATTTTACGGTGAGTACAAAAAATCCTATTTTTTTATGCCATAAACAAAAAAAGACCGAGAATTTTGAAAAAGAAAAAACAATATTTTTTACTTTCTGCTATAAAATGTATCCCAAAAAATTATAAAGAAAAAATATAATTACTTTAGAAATTTAGGCCAATATGTATTCTACTACATATTTTTAATAAAAAAATCCCAATAAGCGTATATTGATTGGTTTCCGCAAAAGTTATAGCGTTCACAAACTGTGGGATATTTTTATTAATTTTTTATTTTTATTTTTTACTAGTAATGGCGGCGATCAGTGACTTATAGCGAGACTGCGATATTGCGGCTGACAAATCGGGACACTAACTGACACTTTTTGGGGACTGATGACACTATAAAAATATGCACTGTCACTGCACTAATGATAAAAAAGGAAAAAACTGCGCTATCTATGAACAATACAATAAAAGCAGCAACTGTGATATGTGATGGCATATAGGTGACAAAAGGTATAAAATAAACAGATGCGCTAGACAAAATTATATATTATGTGCAACCAGCAGTGATACTGGCAATAAAATGTCCACAAAAATACACATGTGATATAAGTCCATAAATGAATAAAATGGTGACAGTGTAACAAAGTGTCCTATGAAGGATTGAAGACCAAGGAGGAAGGTAGACCGTGGGGGGATAGGCAGTAGGAAAACCAAATCCACTGGAAAAAACACCCGTGTCCACCACCAGTATATAGGCTGCTTACCAGAGGTAAGAATCAAATGAACTCATCTGCAATTCCAGAAGGTGAAAAACCAGATCAGCTCGGCAGAGGCGTATCTAGTGGAAATGGCGCCTATGGCAAGCACTGAAACTGCGCCCCTGTCAAAACATTTGAAACCCATCTTTCAGGCAACCTTAAAGGGGTTGTAAAGCTTTGTGTTTTTTCACCTTAATGCATCCTATGCATTAAGGTGAAAAAACACCTTGCAGTGTCTGGCCCCCCCGAGCCCCCGTTTTACTTACCTGAGCCTCGAATTTCCGCGGGCGCGATCCCGCGTCATTCTCCCTATGGCTGATCGGCTCTTTATTGGATCGATTGATAGCAGTGCAGCCATTGGCTCCCACTGCTGTCGATCAAATCCAATGACGTGGCAGCCGGGGGGCGGGGCCGTGTCATACAATCAGCGGCTATGGACGCCGATTGTATGACATGGGAGCACGCCTGCAAGGTAACCCCCTCGGGAGAAAGCTTCCTAGAGGGGGTTATCTGATGCGGGGAGGAGCCATGACAGCCGCCGTGGGACCCCAGAAGAGGACGTTCGGTACCACTCTGTGCAAAACGAGCTGCACAGTGGAGGCAAGTATGACATGTTTGTTATTTAAAAAAATAAAAAAAAGTGAACCTTTTAATATCACTTTCAAAACACCTAACAAAACAACAAGGCAAACTTTCAAAATATAAAATTGTAGTATATTAGTGATGGTGACACCCCCTATTGTAAGTGGAGTTATTTTATTTCTTGAGGGGGTGTTACCATCACTTACATATTGCAACTTGTTATCAAAAATATTTTGAGGGGGTGTTAACCACTTCAATACAGGGCTTTTTGTACCTATTCAATACCTGGCCTATTTTGGCACGTCTCTCCTACATGTACAAATCATCATTCTTTTGCTAGAAAATTACTATGTTTTTTTAGCAGACACCCTAGGGAATAAAATGATGGTCATTGCAACATTTTTTCTTGCACAATATTTGCGCAATAATTTTTCAAACGCCTTTTTAAAAAAAAAAATGGTTTCATGAATTAAAAAATAACAAAACAGTAAAGTTAGCCCAATTTTTGGGGAAAATATGAAAGATAATGTTACGCCGAATAAATAGATACCTAACATGTCACGCTTTAAAATTGAAAGAGAAAGTAGGAATACAGAATACATCAGAAAGTACAGAGAGAATAAAGAGAGGAGCATTGTAGTAAATGTCTCTTCCTGTGCACATTCTCCACATTACCTTCACCTGAATGCATTCTTCTCCTTCTCTGCCCTCCCCACTCTCCACGGCAGCTCAGTTCTCTCTCCAGGCTCCAGCATGGCTCCAGTACTCTGTGCTTGAGAAGGGGGCGGGTTACAGCATCAACCATTGGCTCAGTAAGCAGCAGGAGGTGGATCAGCTCCTGCTTTTAACTCTTTCTTGTCCTGTGGCAGCCTTCCTATAATACGAGGTTGCTGGTTCCTTTCTGCTGTTTCTATAGTCAGGACAGGAGGGGGAAGCTGCAGGGCGCTCCTATTCACACAGAGCCACTGGGAGAGAAGAGCTGCAGTTTTAGGACTGTGAAGCTGGAGAGGAGGGAGAGCACAGCGCACCTCTCGGCTCCTTTCTCCTCTCCTGCACAGCAGCCTAGTTTGCAGATATTCTAGGGGGACATCAGGAGCCACTGCCTAAACTCCTCTCTCCCTTTGTGCATTGCAGTCAGGGTCTCATATGTTTCCTGTCCATGTAGGAGAAGATGCAGGGAGGAGGTGGGTGGAGCCAAGCAGTGGGCGCGGAGGAGGAAGTTAAATTTCTTCGCTCTGAATGCTGGTCTCTGCCTCTCTCCTCCTCGTGACGTCACTGGTTGTTAGACGCGAGTCGGGCCGTGGATAGCAACCAGTTTGGGCAGTGAGCCAGGGGCCAGTGGTGAACGACCTATAGCAGTCTCTGCTGGCCAGGATCCCACCCCAGGCTGACAGTGAGTAACAGTGGCTAAATCAGGGCCATTTTAAGAAGAGATCTAAGTGCCTTGCTGCCCAGCCACTCAGGAGCGCCCCTTCATATAGCGCCCATGGCACTTGCCCTATCTGCCATACCCTGGATACGCCACTGCATCTCGGAGTCTGACCAGAGACTGAATCTCAACAGGTATTCCCCAGAAAGAAAAAAGGAAGCTCGATGGTGCATTACCAAATGACAATTTATTTAAAAGGAAAGATTAAAAACACTTACAAAAATGAAGTGGAAATAAGACAAAGCGGCCGGCCGGTCCGCCGATACCTGTCCCGTAGTGATGACGTCAGCACGTACACCTCCCGACGCACGTTTCGTGTTCCTAATTTATGTTGCAGGTAACTTCCCCAGCTAGCAGGCTTCCAGGCAGGACACTGCCATGTGCTTTCACAGCTTTTCACTGTCCACCATCCACAGTCTCCACTATACTCCTCCACACCACTCCACACTCATTTGATTATTACCTCTGGTAAGCAGCCTATATACTGGTGGTGGACACGGGTGTTTTTTCCAGTAGATTTGGTTTTCCTACTGCCTATCCCCCCACGGTCTACCTTCCTCCTTGGTCTTCAATCCTTCATAGGACACTTTGTTACACTGTCACCATTTTATTCATTTATGGACTTATATCACATGTGTATTTTTGTGGACATTTTATTGCCAGTATCACTGCTGGTTGCACATAATATATAATTTTGTCTAGCGCATCTGTTTATTTTATACCACTGCACTAATGACACTGGCTGGGAAGGGGTTAACAGCAGGGGCAATGAAAGGGTTAAATGTGTTCCTAGCCAGTGCTTGTGTACTGTGGGGGAGGTGTTTTTACTAAGGGAAGGCAAAGATTCTTGTCCCTGCTTTGCAAGAACACAGGATCAATGCCTTCCCTTCTCACAGAACGGCAATCTGTCTTGTTTACATAGGCTGATTGCCGTTCTGCTCATGTATTATACAATTCGTGGATGTCGGTGGACTTTGAGTCTGCAGTACCTGCCGCTGGGCTCCCGTTGTGTGTGATCACAGCGGGGGTGGGTTGCCGGCACTGCACGTGCGTGCCCCAGACCCAGAAGTGTCACGTATGTGATCTGTCACAAAGCAGCCAACCTGCAGCAGTAAATATACAGTGGATGGTCCGCAAGTGTTTAATGCAAAATCTGGTCCCTGCATGCAAAAGTGGTTTGGTTTCACAGGATGCTGCAAGCGAAATGAAAATGAGCCACCATAAAACAGAAAACCTGGGGCAGTGGTCATTGCACCAGCTTAAAACGGGGACATGGGCAAGGATTAGAAAGTAAAGAAGCTGCATACTCAGTAAATGATTAAATCAGCTGCTAAAAGTCTTTAACAAAGGGAGGGTTTAATATCATATATGGACTGACACATTTTTTTCCTACCTGTCCATTACCTGCACGGATATTATTCAGGAGAATGGAATGAACCATTGTTTTGAGGATTTCATCAGCATACGTATATGACTATTATATTGTCCCCTGCTCTATATGTCCCTACTCCATTCTGAGACTGTGACATTGCACTCTCCTCCTTTCAGCATATTCCTTGTAGAGAAACTGATTGGCTCCTTGTGCTGCTTATGTCTCTCTATATGGCCAGTTAGTGCTTTCCTGCACTGCCCATATTGGTCAGATGTAGTCACTGCCAAGAAAAGGTCTTGGCCAGTAGTGGCCTGACTCACAGCTATAAGGGAAATTATTCATTGGAAGTGCAGCATGGATAGGTCCAGATTAGGGTTTCTTCCAATGTATTAGTTCATACACACAATGTTTGCACACTTAGCTAAAAAAAAAAAATATTATTATTTTTATGTTCATTAAAGAAAAATAATCCCTTTATGGAAAACTTTTTAAAATGTTGAAGTTTATTTAGTGTTCCTGTTCTGGGATCATCAAAGTGATAACCTTAATATACAAGTTTTTTCTGCCGTGGAGTCCAAGGGGCCTCAACTATAACTTCTAGGCTTGTGCAATTCATTTCGTAACGAATCGAAATTCGTCCGAATTTAGCAACTTTCGGACATTCGGAAGCATTCGAATTTCCGAACAAAGCAATTACGAATAAAACCGAATCCGAAATAAATTATACCGCAAAATAGCGAATGCCCGAATGTCTTCGGCATAATTCGTTATGAAAAAAGTTACGAATGTACGAATCCATACGAAGCACAATAACACTCACTCTGCTCTGCTCTCTGCTTCTCCCTCACCGTGCTGAACTCCCTCGCAAAATGGTGTACAGGGGCGGAGGCTATAGCCGCATGTAAAAAACAAAAGTAAAATACAAGATTTCTAATCCATTCGAAGCACAATAACACTCTGCTCTCTGCTTCTCCCTCACCGTGCTGAACCCTCTCAAAATGGTGTACAGGGGCGGAGGCTATAGCCGCATGTAAAAAACGAAAGTAAAATACGAGATTTCGAATCGTTACAAATAACCGCTATGTATTTAGAAAAGTACAAATCCATTCGAAGCACATTAGGCATAATAGGCAGCGTCGTTGTGACAGAGACACGGAAAATTACGAATCAACGAACCCAAAAAAAGTTACGAAAGTAGAAGTTGTGTCCAGAATCAACGAAAAACAACGTACCCTACCGAAAGTACGAATTATAAATCAACTAAAAATTCAATGAAAAATGACGCTTGCGAAAATACGAATTAGTCCGAACACGAAAAATCCCGTCTAGCAAAATTACGAATGATTACAAATCAACAGGACTGAAAAGAAACGAACCGAAACTAAACTAATTTTTCCGTTGTGCACAAGTCTAATAACTTCCATTTTAATACCTTTTTTGCAACCAAATCCCTCTGTCCCACTTTCTCCCTCATTTTGATATACAGGTGCATCTCAAAAAATTTGAAAATCATCAAAAAGTTCATTTATTTCAGTAATTCAATTAAAAAAAATAAAACTCATATAATATATAGATTCATTACACACAGAGTGCTATATTTCAAGCATTTCTTCCTTTTAATTTTGATGATTATGGCTTACAGCTAGTGAAAACCCCAAATTCTGTAGCTTAGAAAATTAGAATATTGTGAAATATTGTACACTCATGGTGTCACACTCTAATCAGCTAATTAACGCAAAACACCTTGTAAAGGTTTCCTGAGCCTTTAACCACTTCAGCCCCAGACCATTTGGCTGGCCAAAGGCCAAAGACCAGGCCACTTTTTGTGATTCGGCACTGCGTCGCTTTAACTGACAATTGCGCGGTCGTGCAACGTGGCTCCCAAACAAAATTGACGTGCTTTTTTCCCCACAAATAGAGCTTTCTTTTGGTGGTATTTGATTACCTCTGCAGTGTTTACAAACAAAAATAGAGCGACAATTTTGAAAAAAATGCAATATTTTTTACTTTTTGGTAAAAAAAATAATTGCAATAAGCGTTCATTGATTGGTTTGCGCAAAAGTTATAGCGTCTACAAAATAGGGGATAGTTTTATGGCATTTTTATGAATAATTTTTTTTTACTAGTAATGGCGGCGATCATCGATTTTTATCGTTGTGACTGCGACATTATGGCGGACACATCGGACACTTTTGACACCATTTTGGGACCATTGTCATTTTTACAGCGATCAGTTCTATAAAAATGCACTGATTACTGTAAAAATGACACTGGCAGTGAAGGGGTTAACCACTAGGGGACGCTGAAGGGGTTAAGTGTGTCCTAGGGAGTGCTTCTAACTGTAGGGGGGATGGGCTGTGTGTGACACGACACTGATCACCGCTCCCGATTACAGGGAGCTGTGATCAGTGTCCTGTCACTAGGAAGACTGGGGAAATGCTTGTTTACATCAGTATTTCCCTGTTCTTCCTCTCCGTGAGACGATCACGGGTATCCCCGCGGACATAGAGTCGGAGTCACAGAGCTTGTGGCGGGCGCGCGCGCATCCACAATGCCGCTTCTTAAAGGGGACGTATATATACCTCCATCTGCCTGTCCGTGCCATTCTGCCAACGTATATCGTCGTGCGATGGTCGGCAAGCGGTTAAATGGTCTCTCAGTTTGGTTTAGTAGGTTATACGATCATGGGGAAGACTGCTGACTTGACAGTTGTCCAGAAGACAGTCATTGACACCCTCCACAAGGAGGGTAATGCCCCATACACACTATTAGTATTTCTGCAGATTTTTGTATTCAGATTTAAAAAACATGTAGTGCAAGGGCCTGCCTGATTGCATACAAATTGAAACTCTTAAGGCTGGATTCACACCTATGCATTTTTTGTGCTTTTTGCATTTTACAGATTTGCACTACAGAATGTGTTCCATAGGAAACCATGTTAAATGGACTGTAATGCAAATCTGCAAAATGCAAAAAGCACTAAAAATGCATAGGTGTGAATCCAGCCCTAAAGGGGTTGTAAAGCTTCGTGTTTTGTCACCTTAATGCATCCTATGCATTAAGGTGAAAAAACACCTTGCACTCTCATTCCCCCCAGCCCCCCCCCCCTGTTTTACTTACCTGAGCCACGAAACTCCGTGGGCGCGATCCCGCCATGCTTGAGGCGGCTCTTCATTGGAGATTGATAGCAGCGCAGCCATTGGCTCCCACTGCTGTTAATCAAATCAATGACGCGGCGCGCCGGGGGGGCGGGGCAGAGTGATACACTTGGCGGCTATGGCCACCACTGTATCACACGGGAGCGCGCCCGCAAGCTAACACCCTTGGGAGAGCGCTTGCCAGAAGGGGGTTAGCTCTTGCGGGGAGGAGCCGAGACAGCTGCCGAGGGACCCCAGAAGACGAGGATCGGGGCCACTCTGTGCAAAACGAACTGCACAGTGGAGGTAAGTATGGTATGTTTGTTATTTAGTTTTATTTATTTTTTTAACCCTTACAACCCCTTTAAGGTTTGACCTCATATTATTTGGTTTTGGTAAATCTGAAGACAAAAATCTGCAGAAAATCTAATAGTGTGTATAGGACCTAAGCCACAAAAGGTCATTGCTAAAGAAGTTGGCTGTTCAGAGTGCTGTATCCAAGCATATTATTGTAAGGTTGAGTGGAAGGAAAAAGTGTGGTAGAAAAAGGCGCACAAGCAACAGGGATACTGTAGATGGCTGCAGCATCGATCCGCCGCCAGCTAAGTACACTTATCAACAGTGGCGGCCGCTCCATTAGGGCGCAGGGGCACCGCCCCCGTACTCCATGCATCCAGCCCCTAATCTACATGCAGGGCGCCGGACACATGGGTTTCTTTAGGGTGTTTTTAGTTATACTTTAAATTGCCGTTAGATCGGACACAGTTGCTATCAACTGCTGTGACATCACATTGAAGTCTCTGCAACTATAGTAATATCCTCTTATCCTCTGAAGGTGTCACTTAAAAACTTCACATCACATTATAAAAACTGTCTAGCAGGTTTTCTGAGGTAAAATCATTCATTCAATGGTAATGGTGTGTTTCCTGTTCTTTGGCAACAATATTTCGTGCATTCCTGGTACTTGGTCTCCATCAGAATGTTTTGCATACTTTTCATAGCTCCAAATTTAATAACAGCTTGTCGTATAGAAGTACACTTAAGTCGCAGCTGCCAAGAAGACAGATAATAGGAAAGCGTTACAGTAGGAAAAAAAAAGTATGATTTAACTACATCAATACTGGGCACTTTCACCCCCTTCCTACCTAGGCCAATCTTCAGCTTTCAGCGCTGTTGCACTTTGAATTGTATGGTCATGCAACGCTGTACCCAAATTAAATCTTTATCATTTCTTTGAGACCGATAGAGCTTTCTTTTGATGGCATTTAATAACCATCGTTTTTTTATTTTTAGTTAAAAAAAAAAAAAAAAGACTAACAATTTTGAAAGAAACAACGTTTTTCATAGTTTATGTTAGAGAATTTTGTAAATAAGTAATTTTTCTCCTTCACTGATGTGTGCTGATGAGTCGGCACTGATGGGCACTGATAGGCTGCACTGATGAGGCGGCACTGATGAAACGGCACTGATGAGGAGGCACTAATAAGCAGCACTGATAGATGACACTTATGGGCACTGATGGGCAATAATTGGTAGCACTGATGGGTACTGATTGGTGGCACTGATGGGCAACACTGATGAGCACTGAAAGGCGGCACTGATGAACAGGCAATGATGGGTACTAAAAGGCAGCACCAACTGGCATTACTGATGGGCACTGATTGGTGGCACTGATGGGCAGCACTGATGGGCACTGAAGGGCGGCACTGATAAACAGGCACTGATGGGCACTAAAAGGCAGCACCAACTGGCATTACTAATGGGCACTGGTTGGTATCACTGATGGGCACTTACTGCATCACTGCTGGGCACTGTTGGGGCTCCATTGATAATCAGGGCACTGATGATCAGTGCCCTGATTATCTGTGCAGATCTCCCTTGTGAGGAAATACCGCTGATCGTCTCTCCTCCCCTCACACGCTGTCAGTGTGAGGAAAAGAACGCCGATAACCAGCATTTCCTTGTTTACATGTGATCAGTTGTGATTCGACACAGCTGATCACATGGGTAAAGGGCCTCATCATCGGCTCTTTATCGAGATTGGGAATGTGCCGTGTCTCAGGGCCACAGTGCATCGCCAATCGCTGGGCACGTGCAGGGAGACTGGGACGACATCATATTACATTGTCCCAGAACAAGAGAACCACCCTGCCACCATCATTATACAATACGGCAGGCGAGAGGTGGTTAAACGGCACTACCTGCCACCTAGACTGTTCCCTATATTGAATGTGTCTAATCAGTGATTGGTCTCCTGGTACATTTACCATTTACCTTTTCTCAATGGGCACATGAATCTATCTCAATTACTGCCATTTTTTGGTGTGGAGGTGCAATGAAAATCTAAATGCTAGTAGACTGTACTCGTCTTCCTGTTCCGTTGGATCCCATACCTGTTGATAGTCTGGTGTGACACTGGTGTGTGTGCTTCACTGCAAAATCTGTGGCTCCAAAAGGCAAGGTTCCCCCCGCCCAAGGACTGTGGGCAGGGGGAACTAAAAAAAACTCAGCGAATCCAATTAAAGCCTATGGAAAGTAAAAATTGCTCCCTTGTGTGCTCCTACACTGCAAGAGTAAAATTCTTGTTTAGGTCGCAAGGAACAAGAAAAACACTTTTACTTACCCAGTGCTTTGCTCTCCCAGGTTTCCTCCGTTCTGCAAGACCAACCCCCACAGGTTCTCCTCCCCTATGCTTTGACAGTTGCAGGTCATCTAACGTCATCAAGTCCAGTGCAGGGTCCATAGCCCCTGGATGTGGGAATGTGGAGAAACTGTCTACTGCTAGAGTGTAGGGGAGCACCAGCTGCTGCGGGAGCAGAGGTTCGGGTAAATAAAACTGCTTTCCCCTGTAGACCCAATGGGTGGGGCGAGCCAGCAGCAAGGAGTGGGAATTGGTAATTGCCGGCCACCTGAGCTGGGGCCTTCTTCACATGTACACACACATATAAATTGGAGGTTAGTGTGAGAGGTACTACGGACCACCTAGGCTCTGATAAAAGGAGTGCGCCCCAGAAACGCGTCAGCCATCTGGATGTTTTGGGGTATCGTCTGACCCTCTCTGTTGTTGAGTCCAGTCGATGGATGCCGAGAATTCCAGCCTTTTTGTCTGATACGCTTGTACCAAAGCTCTGTCTGTGAGTAGGACTACAGTATTGCTTTTTTAATCACATTTTAATAAACCTTTAAGTGGTAATGCGCTAGGTCGGTGCGCCCTCCTTTTTTCTTTCTTTTTCTAGCCATATGAACACCCATTGTTCTGAGGAGGGCTGCAAGATTCTAAACTTTGCCTCTAGAGAGAACCTCACCACCTGTTTTTGACGATACACCGAGAGCGCAGGAGATTTTTGCCTCCCTGTAGACCTAAACCACCATTTTACCCTTGCAGTGTGAAGGCAGCCCCATTGCAAAGGAACATTTTTACTTTTTTACGGTATACACATACCGTACATTGCATCTCCTGGATTTGGGCTTTAGGTGATACTTTTCCACCATGATTTAAACCACTGTGTGTTGTTGTTTTTTTTTTTTTGGAACCTGCAAGGTAAAGTCATAATGTGCTAGTATGCATCACATACTAGCACATTATGTGAAACTTACCTTAGAACAAAGCCTTCCAGCGGCGAGCTGTCACCGCTGACAAGGCTTCCATCTTCACCCGGTCCTCCTTCCAGGTTAGCGGACTCCGGATGTGTGAGTGGCCGGAGCGGCGATGATGTCACTCTCACTGGCTGTTAATGGAATTGTAACTCAATGTTAAAAGGATATGAAATAAAGTAAACTCAAAAATAGTCAGCGCAAGTGAAAAAGAGAATATTTATTCAGCTAGCAAGTAAGGTAAGGCGGTCTCCAATCCAAGTACTGACCAGGCCCAACCCTGCTTAGCTTCTGAAATTAAATAAGTACAATACTTAAGCCTAGTACACACCATGAGATTATCAGACGAATGATGGTCCATTTTTTTTGTTTTTTTGCATGCTAGTCTCCATATGGAAAATAAAAAGGTTACTAAAGCTACAAGAATTCTTGTACGACAATAAATTTCAGAAGTGATGTATTGTATTGTATTGTATTTGTATTGTATTTTCAGACAAAAACTGTACTGAATAAACAAAAATTGGACGATCTGGTATCGTACGAGCAAAATGTTGGTGCTTGTCCCATCCATCATTTCGCACGACCCGTCCCGATCGGCTCTCGAAAGCCGTGTACTAACAATCAGATTTTTGTACGCTTGCTTCGAAAGCGGTATTTTTCGTACAATTTTCTGATCCGCTGGATGGACAGGAGGCCTTTATTTTCAACCTAACCGTCTATGTAACTATGATTGTGTGTATGGGCCTTTAGGCAGCTAGCAAGTAAGTATACAAAGAGAGTCCAGAGAAGGGCAACAAAACGAATAAAGGGTCTGGAGGACCTTAGTTATGAGGGAAGGTTACGAGCACTGAAATTAATTATATATATTAATTAATTATAATAAGGAAAGATGAAGTTGCGCCAAACATAAAGTCCACAAAAAATCCTCAGATGACAGGAGGATTAAATTAGTATAGATGTCCTCTAGGCATATACCACTCAAGGTAAGTCACCGCACAACAGTCTATATACAAGGCATGGTTCCATAAACATTGGTTGAAACAACACCGCAGTGAATCCACAGAGTAAGTGAGAAGCCCACCACTATATAGAAAAGCCGCTTACCAGAGGGCAAGCACGAATGAGCATTCGGCTGTAACCCAGCCGCGGCCTTTAACCTCAGGGGAATGATGACACTGAAGTGGACTCACTCAGGATAGATGTTCCGGGTGCTAGGCTACCTCCGTGCACATGCGGTCCATAGGATCAGTAGTATGCAAAAAGAAGAGGGGATCATAGCGTAACAAGTGGCGTTTAGTTAGGTAAGTTATACTTACAACAGTTCAAGTTAAAAAACACAAAAAAGAGATGCCGGCCGGCAAAAGGAACCCTTCCTCCTCAAGTCGACGTGGTGACGTCACTGCGCGCCTTCCCAGACGCGTTTCATCATACACAGACATTCTCAATGGGGGTAGGGCGACACAATGACTCACCACTTAAATTAAATTATAATCTCTGGAGAAGAGACGCTTGAGAGGGGATATGATTTCAATGTACAAATACTGTACTAGTGACCCCACAATAAGGATTAAACTTTTCCCGCAAAACGGAATTTAATAAGACACGCAGCCATTCACTAAAATTAGAACAAAAGAGGTTTAACCTTAAACTGCATAGAGGGTTCTTTACTGTAATGCCTTGTACACACGATAGGAATTTCCGATGGAAAAAGTCAGACAGACTTTTTTCATCGGAAATTCCTACCGCGTGTGTGCCGCATCGGAGTAATTCCGATGAATTCCATCGGAGTTTAAATATAGAACATGTTCTAATTTTCTCCAATGGAATTCCATTGGAATTCCATTGTGGGTTTGGATCGTGTGTACGCGGCATTAGAGCGGTAAGGATGTGGAATTCTCTTCCACAGACAGTGATTTCAGCGGGGGGGGGGGGGGGGGGGGCATCGATAATTTTAAAAAACTATTAGATAGGCACCTGAACGACCACAACATACAGGGATATACAATGTAATACTGACATATAATCACACACATCGTTTGGACTTGATGGACTTGTGTCTTTTTTCAACCTCGCCTACTATGTAACTATGTAAACCCCCCCAACAAAAATGATAATAACAATCTTATAATCAAAATCCAAAGTGGAAATAATATACTTATGACAAAAATAACCAACAAAAACATTTTTAAGGTCACTTTTTTTGTTGGTTATTTTTGTCATAAGCATATTATTTCCACTTTGGTTTGTGATTCTGAGATTGTTATATTCATTCTTGATCATTTAGGTGCTGCGCTTTTGTTTTCACATATAAAATAAAGTACTTGCATTTTCCCTGCTCAGTATATATTCATATATAGAGTCTAATGGAAGAAAACTGAAGTCAGACAGCTCAAAAAAAAAGAGGCCTTCTCGCAAAAAGTAAAATGTCTTGTAGAGCAATTTAATGTGATGAATTATAACGCCTTCAGCACTTTGACGTCTCATTTTCTGCCCTCTTTTGAAGGATTTGTCTTTATTATGCATTACTGTACATCACGTACACAAGAGATTAGCTTTCATTATTTACTGCTGCACATGAGCAGTCATGCACAGAGCACATATACATGGAGTCACTGTTCTCGAACATCCTGGTGTGATCTAATGAGTGGGATGCTCCTGCTTAGTGAAGTGTGGAAGCCAGGGATGTTCTACATAAAGGGCTCCCAGGGACAAGGGCTCCAGCACAATCAATACCTTATCACTGGCACTTGTTACTAACAACAAATATCTGAATCTCTGGGGAGCTCAAAAGCCCAGTTGCTCAAATTTTTAATCAGATAACCTATTGGTCTCTGTAAATTAACCTTTTTATACTTTACAGTTGACCCATAAAACACTATAATTGTAGCATTGTTCTGTAGAGAGAAAAGCATATGTTATGTGTACAGATAAGTACCATATATCACAAAAGCTGTCAAAGCTGGAGATGAGATGACAAGGGGTTGTTGGACATGTAGGCATTATCTGCCCATCTAAAGATTTCCTTCCGTTCAGCTTCAAGCGAGGTCAATTTCTCTTGCAAAATGATGGGAAGGGAGCCATCTTTTTATAGTTTTCAGAATTATGGCCTGCAGGGGGTTAACTACACACGTATGGTTAATAGATGGATGAGACATGGCAAATAGAGATTTTTCAAATCAGTTGGAAGCTTAACATGAGTGGTAAAGTACACATGTGTAGCCAAAAGTGCTCATTATAGTCTCCTAGTGCTACCCTGAGGCACACTATGGTGCTGAACCACATGAGATCTGTCTAAATATAGCTACCGTATTTATTAGCGTATAACACGCACAGGCGTATAACACGCATCCTAACTTAAAGGCCTCATGCCCACTGGCGTTTTTACAGCTGCGTTTTTTGCAGCTTAAAAACGCCTGTCCATGTTATTGTAAATATTTTTAAAAAAAAACGTCGGAGCTAAAAACGCGACCGCGCGTTAGTGCGCGTTTTTTGCGCGTTAGTGCGCGTTAGTGCGCGTTTTTGCGCGTTTTTTGACGCTCGCGTTTTTTTCTGCCTAATTCTGACGCTGAGGAACGCACTGGTCCTGGGTTTTTTTTACAGCTTACAAACGCCTATGCTCTTTACAGCTCAAAAACGCCTAGCTGGGCATGAAGCTATAGACTAACATGGACAGGCGTTTTTAAGCTGTAAAAAAAGCTAAAAAACGCGGCTGAAAAAACGCCCGTGGGCATGAGGCCTAAGATGGAAGTTTCAGGAAAAAAACTTTCCACAGCCCCCTGCGTATAACACGCAGGCACAGTTTACCCTCTATTTTCAGGGTAAAAAAGTGAGTGTTATAATACAGTAATTTTATCTATGAATGTAAATGCTCAGGTCCCTTATAGAAACGTAACCACTTCAATAGAGGGCACTCTTACCCCCTTCCTGCCCTGGCCAATTTTAAGCCTTCAGCACTGTCACATTTTGAATGACAATTGCGTGGTCATGCAACACTGCACCCAAACTACATTTTTATTGTTTTGCTCACACAACTAGAGCTTTCTTTTGGCGGTATTTAATCACCACTGGGGTTTTTATTTTTTGCAAAATAAATGAAAAAAGACAAACTTTTGAAAAAAATTTTTTGTTTTTGTTATACAATTTTGCAAATAAATAATTGTTAGGCTTAAATTTTAGTCTGTTACATTTCTTTGGTGAAAATAACCCAAATCAGTGTATATTATTTAGTCTGTATGATAGTTATACAGTCCAAAAACTATGGTATATATCTTAAAGTTGATCAATCTTGAGGTACTGATGAGCTATTTCATTTCTTGAGGCCCAAAAATGTCAGAACAGGACAGATATCCGCCAAATGGCCGCCCAAGGTATTTAGTAAATGGCATGGCGAGTTTTTTGAAGTTGTAATTTTTTTTGTTATCATTTTTTGGAAAACAAAAGAATATATATACAGGTGTATATATATATATATATTGTGAGGGGGTTAGCTCGGCAGCGGGTGTGTGTGACCCCCGGGATGGGCTCCCCACACAAAAACAGGCCCAGCAGACGGAGGTTGTGGTTTTCAAAATCAAAAAGGTGCGGTTTATTTTCTATTTACAGTGACAAAAACACAGCAAAGCAAAAGAAACATAAACAAAATAAATCCTGGTCAATTTGACCTCTGACTAAACATACAGGTTTCCTAACTAACAACTGGGATCAGCCTAGTGCTGTCCTAGTCCCTAAGTCTCTGGTTTTAAATGTCCAAGCAAATAGCCACACAGGCTTTGTCTCACCGCACAGGGGTTCACTCTCCCTAGACAGTCCACACAGGTCTGCTTCCAGGCATGAGCTAACCCCTAATGAAGCTGGGAGTTCTTATAGAGGCCTAAATGAGCTGACAAGCTTCAGCTGGTCTCATCAACTCCCTGTCTGCACGACGCCCCACACTCTCCCTAGAGGTATGAGTCATCCATGAGCCCACTATCCTCAGCTGGGCTTATACAACTCTCCACCTAGTTGTATTAGTCGGCGTAAAGCCTGAATCTGGGCGAAATATATCTACCCCCCTGGATGCAACCAGGTGACTTTACCTTCCTGCTGTCACAATATATATATATATTTTCATACTTTCACACTGCAGTACAGCGTCATCATATAACTGGTTTGGGGGTGATCAGGAACACTGACTAGTGATAGTAGGAAAAAATATATATATATTTTTTCTTTACAATTCTTAAATTTTTTTATTATTTTTCTTTTCTTTTTTTTTTTTATGATTTTGTTTTGAAACACACTTTGACCAGAGCAATATAATGTTACCATAGTAAAATTGTACTACTCTGGGGAAGTGATCAGTATTTTTGCTTATAGCAATGAAATTCATTGCAATAAGCAAGTATTTTACTGAATGAAATTGATTAATTCAGTTTGTTTTGTTGTGATTTGCTTTCATTTGCCACAGCTGATTACATGGCACACATGTGCTGTGATTGGCCCAGTCTGTACCATGTGATCACTGTGCCTGATCACAGCTAGCAACACAATTGTACACAACTGTTTACAACTGTCATGTGATAGCATATACTAGGGCTTTGAAAGAATGGACTTTATAGGCATACTTAAAAATATATAACCAAGTATTTTATTAGAAATATATCAACAAGATATTAGACACACATGAGATAAAATAACATGTAAGGCCCCTGCGGATCCGTTGCAGCGAAGTCTGCCAGCTCAGCGGGAGATCTCTCCGTTGATCTCCGCTGAGCCGGCGGATGACAGGTCCCTCTCTGCTCACTGAGCGGGGAGGGGCCTGTCGAGCTCCGCTGATTCCTATGGAGAGATCAGACGAAAACGGACAGCGTGTCCGTTTTCATCAGATCTCACCCAATCCGATCCGCCAGGACGGATGGCGAACGTTTTGCCATACGTCTGATTTTAGCGGAACGTACCGGATCGGATGTCAGCAGACTTGGTCACCGCTGACATCAGTCGCTCCATAGACTTGCATGGAGCGCCCATTCAGGTTCGCCGAAAAAACTGACAAGCGGACCTGAACGGTCCGCCCGTGTGAAAGGGGCCTAAAAGTGCAAAAGTGATTAAAACCTTCTCCCCAGTCCACCATCCTTCCAGAAACCGATGTTTCAAGGATACAATGGGGGGCCTAGGGAGAGTCTGAGTCAAGCAAATAACCCAGAGGTAGCCGAATGGAAACAGACACAAGTCCATTTATATCCGACTGCCCATAGAGGAGAGTGGAGGAACCCGATCAGGTCCGCCTGAAAAACTGACAAGTGGACCTAATTGGACTGCTCCTGTGAAAGGGGCCTAGCTAGGTATAAAACAATCAAGCCCAGTAAACTGTAAAATGTAAGCAGTATACTTTGCTTTCATAATTATATTTAAATCTAATATAACATTTTTTATTTTTTTTTATTTAAAAAATAGAATTATTATTCAGTGATCCTGTCACAATTGTTGCCTTTCCTATGCTTCCTAGGTTGGAAATGACAGCACTAACAACAGCCTGCAAATGCAGTGGTATTATTATCACCCTCCCATGCTTGCTCATGCTGAGGAACTACAGGGCACTGCCATTGCATAACATGTCTCCTGTTCTATTATCGGCTTGTGACATAAATGGCTAACATGTGTCCTGCCTTGTCCTGACTGACAGCGGGTTTAAAAATTCCCCCAGAGCCCAGGCAGGACCACATATATAAGTAGTATTGTGGTCATGTAATCACTGATTATTTAACAAAAGGTATTTATCAGGGTTTTTTAATAGTTATACTGGTGGTTTTTGCATTGCGGTGGCCTGCACTTGAGCGAGTGTTATTGATCGTCATAAGCTAACATTTACTTTACATTTTCTAGCAGAATGAATGGTTAAAATTGTGTATTTCCATTACCGCCTATTGACAAGTAAAGCAAGTATTTACGGTAAATATAGGCACAGTTGTACTGTGCTGAGATGTCTTTCAGACTGACTGCAGGCATAAATTTGAATGGTTAGGCCACTTGTTCCTTCGTCTTTGTATTTATGAAAGAGGGCCATAGCACAGGTAGACACGCAGGTAGACTCCAGGGAGACAGATTTCAGACAAGGACTACCGGCTAGAGCCATATCAACCACAGGCCAGGAGCCAAGTGCCCAGTGGATGTCCATGGGCTCAGCTTAATTCTTTATGCTCTTGCAGTAAACCAGGGGGGTAGGGGACATCACAATTGATCAAAGCTGTGCACCTGCCTGTCAGTTTACAACAAACAGTGTACTTGTAGATAGTTAATGCCTAATAGGGTAAGCCCTGCCAATATATACAATGCAAAATTGGAAACTTCTGTGTGCCTATTACAATCATTATTTACAATGAAAAGCCTCTTGGGACTTTAAAGGTGTCATATCTTAGTCAGAAATGTCTTATTTATGTAGCGGGGTCCTCAAATTGATGGGATACACCTGGGGAATAGTGTGACCCAGGTGTATAATTGTGTTAGGGTTCAGACCCCTTTTTGTTTCGTGGAGGATTGGAGGATGTAGTATTCTCCTTTGCCTGTGGGTGGCGGGGTACCCACAGGCTTCAGGTAGAATCATCTCCTGCAGTGCTCCCTGTTTTGTCCCTTCTCGGAGATGGTATGGCTGGGGCGGGGAACCCGCCGGGCCGTTGATGGGAGGAGATAAAAGGGGGAGACGCCCTTACCACGAGGTCTTGCGGAGAAGGAGGTCCTCGGAGGAGGAGGGTTGCGGTCCGCACCCAGGCCCCTTAGGCCTGGGTGCTGGAGATCCAGGAGTCTGGTCCAGGTGCCCATGGCCTGGTCCTAGTCATGTTGGCGTCCATCCCAGGCACCTTTAGCCTGGGGTGAGGTACTATCGAGGAGGCCTGGGGCCCAGTACCTTCGACTGGGTCCCGCTAGGGTGGACTGTCCGAGGGTCCCTGAGCGGAGGGACTCGTATCTGAGGTGAGGAGGCCAGAGAGGTTACCCACTGGAGACCCGGAGCAGCACCAACCCGGTGACAGTGGGCCTCTGGGAACTCTCTTGGGAGGACACATCCCCCTGATAGGGGCCACAGCGTATCGAAGAGGGCTCCATTGCTGTTCATAGGGGTTGCTGGAAGAGACCCCATCTTTCCTGTTCTGTAACAGCCGGATTGGCTTAGGCGCCGCTGGTCATAGTACAGTGGCATAGAACTTAAACTTTAGGAAGTGCCTCGATCTGCTCACCCCACCGTTGGCAAGGTTATAGGTCCCAACCAGTTTGCTGCAAAAGAACTGTTTATTGTGCTTTGCTTATTGGAGTGTCAAATAAACAAGTGTTGGACCTTTCTCCGGTGTGTGAACTCCAGTTACTGGAAGCAAAGGGGAGGCTGGTGAGCTTGCAATTACAGACTCAGTGCATTCACAGAACACACCGGCCCGAGGAAACATCAGTAAGTGGCCTTCACCTCCCTACTACCATGGGGAGGACATGGGCCGTGGCGCATCTCACTCTCGCACCCAGGAACCCCTAGACATGAGTTGGTGTGTAACCGATAAAGATGGAGAGAGAGTGAGGCCGCTACATTTAAAAAATGTCCCTTTTACGAAAATCGTAAATTTCTATTTCAACTTCATAAAAATAATCCACAAATTCCAGAAAATGCATAACAAAATAGGGTATTTGTTGTCGGCCAAGTACCAAAATCATGTGTATATATAACACAATAGTTCCATACAATTAACATTAGTGGTCATTCAAGTAATTTACAGTATGTACATTATATAGATTTTTTTCTAGCAGATGACATAATTGTTTAATTGTTTCAGTTGAATATTGGTTATACATTTTGCAGATTCTGCCTTCTTCCCCAGACCGAATAGAATATATGCATAGATCAGTGTATGTATGCGGTACTATGCAAGGGTACTCCAAACCATCTGATGGGGGACTGCAGAGGATAGGCTAAGTAAACTGTATACAGTACTACCTAACGGTTCGTAGCATAGTTTCATATGCTCCATACATTCACTTAAATCGACCCACCAAATACTGCAGTAGTTGCAAAGGTATCTTGTCCAATATATTAAATTCCACTTTGCCTGAACTTCAATGGGTCCTTATCAGCATATAAAGGTCCCCTGTAGGGAAAAACATTTATCCTTCTATGTGGCTGAGTATGGCACACAATAAGCAGGGGAAGTGCTGTCTTCTTAGCGTGAAAGCATATAATGACACTCTTATCCCTTTGCAATTGCCCTATTATTGGTACAGCGAGAGGATAGTGCCCCATTATAGGTGTCAGAGGGAGGAAAAGTCATTCATCATTGGTGTTTGTGGAAGGATTGTGCCTTATTGTTGGCATCAGTCAGAGGATAGTGCCTACCGTTGGTGTCGGAGGGAAGAATAGTCCTCCATTGTTGGTGTCTGTGGAAGGGATAGTGCCTTATTGTTGGTGTCAGTGGGAGAAATTATGCCCCATCGTTGGCGTCACTGGGAGAAATAATGCCCTTTCACTAGTATGAGTGGGAGGAATAGTGCCCCATTATTGCTGTTAGTGGGAGGAGGAATAGCACCCAATCATTGGTATCAGTGGGGGGGGGATAGTGCCCTATCATTGGTATCAGTGTGAGAAATAGTACCCCATCATTGCTGTCAGTGGGAGGAGGAATAGTGCCTCATAATTGGTATCAGTAGGAGGAATAGTGCCCAATCATTGGTATCAGTGGGAGGAATAGTACCCTATCATTGGTATCAGTGGGAGGAATAGTACCCTATCATTGGTACCAGTGGGAGGAATAGTGCCCCTTTGTTGGTATCAGTGATTAAAACCGTGCCCCACCATTGATGTCAGTGGAAGAAATGGTGCCTATCGTTGGTATCAATGGAAGAAATGGTGCCTATTGTTGGTGTCAATGGTAGAAATGGAGCTTCATCACTGGTGTCAGTGGGAGAACTTGTGCCCCATCGTTGGTGTCATTGGGAAGAATAGTGCCCCATAAATACAGTACGTGGGACAAATTGTGCCCATTTTAACATTTTGTTTACTGGGTAGATGCTCTTGTGCATTCAATGTGGGGATTTCCTCTGCTTTTAACTGTTTCTATGGGTTATTGTTTTCTGATTTGTAATCAATTTTTTTTTTCATATTTCAATTATTCCTTATTATTGGTGCAGTCATCTTTGTGGGGGTTGTAGCTTTTTTTGTTTGTGGCTATTACTATGTAAAACTTGGCTAGCATGCCACAGTGGTACAGTCCTACCTGTTTTTTTTTTCATTCAAAGTGGACCAAAATTCAAAAAGATCTGTTATGTTACAGGAACATTAAGACCACTTTCACACTGAGGCGCTTTCAGGCGCTTTCACGCTAAAAAAAGCGCCTAAAAATCTTACGAAAACTTATTTCCATTAAAATCAATGAATGCTTTCACACTGGCGCAGTGCACTGAAAAAATGCCCCTGTCCATTGAAATGAATTGAAAGCGCTTCAAAAGCGTTCAGTGTTTTATTGGCAGTTTTTCAAGCGCCTCAGTGTGAAAGACGCCTTAGAAATGTTAATTGTGCCCAAGCATTGCCTTGAAGAAAAAAAAATTTTGTCTGGAATTTCTGTTGAAAAGTGACAATGCACTTTTTGGTGTGTGAGCGTGCTTAGGCATTCCTATGCCTACAGTCTCATGGCTGTATATCTTCAGTGTGAGATCTAAGGCACTGCTGCTTCTGACTGCTTATCTCAAGAGATTTGAAGTTAGATCTGATGATGATGAATAGCGATGTCACTACTCTGCTGCTCACTGTTCTCTTTGCTACAGGCTCTAACCTGAGGAAGCAAAACCTTGCCTCCACCAAGATGGCTGTCTGTACACAGAGACACAGTGCAGAACAAGCCATGGTAAGTCAGTAAGGGGGGAAAGATCAGCTTCAGAAGGACTACAGGCAATACTGGTGGCTGTTTGTTTTTTTTTTACTTTTGGGCACAGCTTCCAATATACAGTGTATATAAACTATATATATATATATATATATATATATAGAAAAATACTTGTTGATCCGGCCAGAAGTCTTGTGTCATTGTAAGTTTCTGTACACTGAACTGAAATGTCAGGCAATCTTATCACAGTCTTCCCAGCTATCTCCCACTCCGTGTAATGTAGATGAAGAGAGGGGGAGGCGTTTGTAGTCAAAGTCCGGAGAGCAGCACCGGGTGACAACACTGCCCCTCCAAAGATGCAATGCAGCGAGAGATTAATGGGACATTATCTTTTGTGACCTTCAGTACACTGTACATTGCCTACATTTATTCTGTAATTACAAATGATGGACATTGTAATGTATTCCGTGCTTCTTGACAAGCACAAGGTAGATATGTGTGTTATTAGAGACAAAATGTTTTGTAATTAACGATAAGCCTGTTACTTTTCATATTTTGAATGGTTTTCTAAGTGTTTATACTGTGAAAAGCATTCGCTGTGGTAGTGTAAGTAAAATTCTGCTCAATCATTTTCATTAATTCACATCTTCATAGGTTAATCCTGTGCTCATTATTATGATAAAGAGAGTAATCAGCGCACTTGGAATATAAATGTGCTTTAGGTACTGTAAGCTTTATAGATAAAGAATTATTAATGTCCTATTATGCTGAAGGTTACCATGCCAAATGCATTGACGGAGCTTCCATGGCCTACTCTGTCAACATTAGCAGACAGCTTTTAGTAATTCTGAGTTTACATTAGAGAGTTACATGTGTACCTTCATATGTACCTACATCCTTTCTACTGATATGGACGCATCAGCAAAGCCACTTTTCAGTTGAGTGCCGCCTCCAGACTGCAATGTTGTCTTTTTACTTTAGTGATTTATGGCTGAGAAGGCAGACCATGCAGATAGATACCAATTTTCAATTTACAAAGGCACAGATACAGTGCAAGAGACAAAAGGCCCTTTTCCCATCCACTCTCCACAGGCTCTGTTTCCTTCCAGTCCCTCCTCTCTAACCTTATTAACTCTCTGTTTGAGTGTCTGGATGGCTGCTTTTCTGCTGAAGGTGCTTTGCAGACTAACAAACCAGAAAAAGGCAAACACAGTTGACAATACTTATGTCCAATTTCCTGGGACCAGCTGAAGGGCAGGTGCATCAACGGCGAAGCATAACATTGTCATGTCATTCTACAGACATGCAACAAGCTCCAAGACATTTATTAGATGTAAATCAAACATGTAAGTAGATTTAGAATTCTCTCATTTAGCAAAGTTATGTATTCATTACCAGTGGTGGCCGGTCTATAAGAGGCGCAGTGGCGCCGCCCCCCTAGTTTGCATGCGTGGTGCCAGACTAATAGCTTTCTACGAGGTCTGTCATATTTTTACAAGCACATGATTAGAGCCTGAGGCTCTAATTGGCTTGTAAAAGGTTGTCCTCAGGGCGCAATGTAATGCGCCCCGAACCCCCTCACTAGCGAATCAGTATTTGCCATTGGTTTCAGGCTTCTTGTCTCAGCCAACCAGGACAGGAGGCAGATCTAAAGAAGACAGAGTTAGCCGGGTGGAAGCCTGGGAAAGCTGCGGCTATGGGTATTAGGGGAGCCGTGACAGCTGAAGGGCTCCATTTGTGGGGTGAGTGTGGTGAGTTTGCTGCCCCCCCAAAAAATGTTTAGCACCAGCCGCCACTGTTCAATACAAACATCCATGTTTAATTTTGACTGCTAAGAAGCATAGGCTAATTTATGACTAAAAAACAATACTTTGCCCCCCCCCCCTCCCCCAAACAAAAAGACACAGAGGCTGATTAAGTTTGAAATAGGGCAAGGCTGCAGCTTTATTACACTTTCCAAATGTGCCAAGTAACAATGGTAGTCAAAGTTATACTGTGAGCATCCATATAACAAATTCACATCTAAGAGGCCTATCTTTACCATTAGTGCCAGTGCCAGACAGGCATTAGACTGACCCAGAACTTAACTTGAGGGTATAGCCCTTAAAGCAGCATCAATTGCTGGCAAGGTCAAAACCACCAATAAAGCTGTGACAAAACCTCACAATGGGCTGGGCAACTCTTGTGACAGCTGAAGCTACTGAGAGCAGTGGGGCGTTCCCCAGCATAGCCTTTTTCCAGAGTTCAGACTCTACCCAGCCTCCTCAGGACTTTGTAGCCAATCGTAATGAAGCCACTTAACCTCCTGTGTTAGTTTAATACCCACATTGCCATTTTTCCAGCAGTCAAGGCTCCCTTTCCCTAAGGGGGGTTCAAGGGGCCTTTATAATAGCACTTTAGCCCCTTGTGGTTGCCTGCCCAGACAGAACTGAAAGTCAGTCAGACTTTGGCCTCATTCACACGGGGCATATTCATCTGTGCTCTGTGTGAGGGCTGTCTTTACCCACATGAGGATGCACAGGTGTTCCGTGCATCCCCGTAAAAGCAGTCCCATATCTGTCAGTTGGGACACAGAGGCTACATGGACACCGCTGCACCTAATCTGACACCAGGACAGGTGCATGACCCCAAACGCACCCTGGGTGTGTTCAGGGCCATGCACCTGCACAGATGTCACCTTGCGAGCATCAGCTGTGTCCCAGTTGGCAGCTATGGGACTGCCTGTATGGGGATGCATGGAACACCTGTGTATCCCCTTGCAGATAAACATGGCCCTCACACAGGGCATGGATGAATACACCCTGTGTGAAAGAGGCATTAACTTCAATGCGGAGTGCATAGCCAGCTGATTGAAGGCAAATGCGTGTTAGTCTTACAAACCAGGTTATAGTAATGGGTGTTGCAATATGATGGCACAATACATAGGGTGAAGTTTTATGAAGTTCTGGAAATTTACTTTAAAGCAGAAGTTTGGCTAAAAAATCCCTACAGCTTTATTCACAAAACTTTCCTGTAATGAAGTATGTCTCTTGTGCAGTCAGCTGGATCCTGGAGAAATCTTCACTGCAGGGACACCCTGTCCTCTTCCTGGCTCTTAACATCTGGCACTGCAGTAATTAAAACTTTGGATCTTCAAGCAGAACAGCAGTTTAGACAGTCCCCCCCCCCCCCCCTGTGTGTCCCTGTCAGACCATCTGCTGTTCTGCTTGAAGACCTGAACCATTGTAGTACCAGAAGTTTATTGCAGAGACAGGAAGAGGACCAGCATCCCTGCAATGACGCTTTCTCCAGGATCCAGCTGCCTGCACAACATGGGACATATGTTATTAAAGGTAGTTTGTGACTAAAGCTGTACTGTAAGTGTTTTTTGTTAAAAGTGATTGTTACTTGCTGTATATAATTACTCTGTGCTCTGGTTTTGCACAGAGCAGCCCCGATCTTCCTCAATCTTCTGGGGTCCCCCCGCCAGCACTCCTCCTCTTCTCAGTGTGCTACCATAGGAAGCCCTTTCCTTTTGGAGGCACACCTCGATCCCAAGTCGTGCTGTCTGCGTCAATTGACGGCCCCACCATTTGCTCTCTTGTCACGTGATTTGATTGACAGCAGCAGGAGCCAATGGCTCCCACTGCTATCAATCTGCCCTTTGAGGAGGGAGAGAGACACTGCTCTCAAGAACAGCACTGGGTCAAGAATGGGCTCTTGTAAGTATAAGGGAAGGGAAGGGCTTAACACAGAAAGTTTTTTACCTTAGTGCATAGAATGCACTAAGGTAAAAAAAAAATCTTATACCTTTACAACCCCTTGAACTTTAGCTTTAAAGGCATTGTGAACCTTCACATGTTTTTGTTCTATTAAATGGGTATCTGTGTACTTATATTCCCTGTGTTGTTTGTATGCCTTACTTTGTAATGATTGGCTCATATGTTGTGGATGCAGTTTGTAGTGTCATGGCTGATTGATTCCCCCTATGTCCATATATTCATTCATCTAGCTTTTCCCTTTAGCCAAAAATTCTTGTTCCGGGTCAGACAGGGTCTAATCAATGCCTTGACCTTTTCTCTGTGTTGCATCACACATGTGTGCGTGCTAATGCAACGAAAAAATCTCTTCCCTTCACTGCTTTGCCTGTTTCAGATCTAATTACAAAGTTTCAACTGCAAAACACTATAATAAGAGCCCCCAGGGATTGTGGGATTTGTAGTTTCTTCACAGGGAGTGTTACTTCTTAGACTACAGATAGAGGTCATGCATTAACATGTGCAATGCCATACTGCATGCCTCATGATTGAACACAAATATTGCTGACAAAGGGATGTGAAGATTTACTCTACTATAGAGTACGGCCAACAACTGACACTGTGAAACTATATGATCAATACACATCTTATGCAGGTGAAAAAACAAGGTGAAGGTAGGAAGTTTTATAATGTCTTTAACTATAAAAATTGGAAAAAAATGTGCGCTAGTCTCAAAGTATACTGAACACAAACAGCTGCTGCAAAGGAATGTGACAAAAATTCAAATAAAATGGTGCTGAAAAAATGAAGCGCTAAGTGTTCAAAAAGGACCTAAGGATCAACCTAGGTTAGGAAAAATTTGATGTGCGAACCAGATATTAAAATATTAAAGTCCACACAAACGTGATAAATAACAAATAATGTCCATAACATAAGTGGTGAAAATTGAATGATGAAACTGGGTTGGAAACCATATGGACCATCAAGTAACTCTTCATAAGAGGAAATAGGTGAAAAACCCTTACCAGAGCAGATGGACCCACTTGTCAGCGACAGTGGATCATTCGAGCGTAAGATCTCAACGAGGCAAACTGGAAACTTGTCTGAAGACTCACACCCTCAGCGATCCTGGATGAAAATCAAGGGCCTGGATGGTGTCGATTCCAGATGTCACAGATAAAAATGCTTGGTAAAGGACCCACCGTCAGGTGGTCTTGACTCAGGTAGTGAAAAATATAAGTCAATATAACAATACTTATCTGAGTTGTGGAGGACACAAAAGAGCCAAACTTCCGAGTGGTCGATTCACCATGACATGGAAAAAAGACAAAAGGAGGGGAAGGCTCCAATAGTGTGAATCAGTTTGAGGGTTTATTGAATAAAACCATCATTACATAAAAAAAGGTGATCACTTAAAAAACGAATAAAATAGGGGCAATAAGCGGAGTGGTTGAACCGGCCCTACGCATTTCGTACAATAGTACTTCCACAGGGGCATCAGTTTAACTATAGTAAGCCATACACCTCCTGATTAGGGATGAGCCGAACACCCCCCGGTTTGGTTTGCAGCAGAACATGCGAACATGCGAACACCGTTAAAGTCTATGGGACACGAATGTGAAAAATCAAAAGTGCTAATTTTAACGGCTAATATGCAAGTTATTGCCATAAAAAGTGTTTGGGGACCCGGGTCCTGCCCCAGGGGACATGTATCAATGCAATTTTTTTCAGGAGCAGTGATTTTAATAATAACAATAAAAATGTAATATTAATTAATATCGTGCCTGGGGGGTCTCCTTAGTCTGCCTCTAAAGTAGCACATCATTGTGATGTGTTTTACCCCCACGCCCCACCCCCCCCATGCCATTTTTTTTATTTTGGCGCGGTGATTCTCCTTAATATTGGACTGGGGGGGGAGACGAGACCACACACCATTTTTTTTTTGTCGCAGGGTACCCCCTAACATCTATACCAAACCTGAAGGGCCTGTTATGGACTTGGGGGGGGGGGGGGGGGACCATGCCGTTTTTTTCAATGATTTTTATCTATATTGCCTTTATCCAACAATTCATTATAGCCACAAGCATTTTTAAATGACATTTTTTCCTTTAGAAATGTCATTTTGCTGTGGCATAGTAAAACACATCAGACAGATACGCTACTTTACAGGCAGACTAAGGACACCCCCCAGGCACAATATTTAAAGGAATATTTAATTTTTATTGTTTCACTATAAGCATTATTAAAATCACGGCTCCAGAAAAAACTGCCATTTTGAAAACATTTTTTTGCATTGATACATGTCCCCTGGGGCAGGACCCGGGTCCCCATACAATTTTTATGGCAACAATTTGCATATTAACCTTTAAATGAGCAGTTTTGTTTTTTTATGTTCTGTCCCATAGACTCTAACGATTTGCACGATCTCGCCGTGCATTATCGGGCGTTCTGCAGCGCTTGAATTCGCCGCGGATGCCCCATAATGTTCGCTGTTCGGTGAACGGGCGAACAACCAATGTTCGAGTTGAACTTACATTCGACTTGAATATTGGGCTTATCCCTACTCCTGATGAACCAGCCAAAATACAGACCGTGGGTAGCGCGGTGGGGATCCTCCTGCTCAACATCCTTTGGCCTGAAAATCAAGGGAGCCAGACAAAGAATCGTCATCCAAACAGAGGCATAGCTCCCAACTGTCTTTTTGTCTGATCTATATAGTTGTATATAAAACGCACTATTTATCTTTAAAAAAAATGTTCCCAATGCTTAACCTTTCATCAAATTCTAAATTGCAGCATTTGTAAATTCTAAGGCCAATATAAAGGAATAGTAGTGGTAAAAAAAAAGAGCACTTGTGGGTTTAACTAATACATTCTTTTTGGGTAATTCTCCTTTAAACCACTTCCGGACCGCCACACGACTATATACGTTGGCACTTGGAAGCGGGATATCTCTGTTATGTCAGCAGCTAGCTGCCATAACCCCGGTATCCTCTTCTTCAGCCGGCGGTCCGGTTTCCGATAATGGTGGTATCTGCGGCGGTTTCGCCGGGAGATCACCATTATCGGCGGTGGGAGAGGGCCCCCCGCTCTCCCTGTGGCTGGGTATGGAGACGAGTGAAGGGAAGATGGCCCCCAACCGTCTCCATACCATAGCAGGGCGGAAGCAACATCAAAACGTCACTTCCGCCCATAGCTCTTAAAGGGCCATTTTTTTTGTCATTTTTTCAAATGACAACATTTTTATTTTATTTATTTTTTTATTGCATTTTAGTGTAAATATGAGATCTGAGGTCTTTTTGACCCAAGATCTCATATTTAAGAGGACCTGTCATGCTTTTTTCTATTACAAGGGATGTTTACATTACTTGTAATAGAAATAAAAGTGATACAATTTTTTTTTTAAAAGAACAGTGTAAAAAATAAAAATAAAAGGTAAAATAAATAATAAAAACAAATTAAATGCGCCCCGTCCCGCCGAGCTTGCGTGCAGAAGCGAACACATACGTGAGCAGTACCCGCATATGAAAACGGTGTTCAAACCACACATGTGAGGTATCGCCGCGATCTTTAGAGCAAGATAAATAATTCTAGCCCAGGACCTCCTCTGCAACTCAAAACATGCAATCTGTAGAATTTTTTTATATGTTGCCTATGGAGATTTTTAAGGGTAAAAGTTTGTCGCCATTCCACGAGCGGGCGCAATTTTGAAGCGTGACATGTTGGGTATCAATTTACTCGGCATAACATCATCTTTCACAATATAAAAAAAAAATTGTGCTAACTTTACTGTTGTCTTATTTTTTAATTAAAAAAAGTGTATTTTTTCCCCAAAAAGTGCGCTTGTAAGACCGCTGCGGAAATACGATGTGACATAAAGTATTGCAATGACCGCCATTTTAGTCTCTAGGGTGTTAGAATTTTTTTTATAATGTTTGGGGGTTCTAAGTAATTTTCTAGCAAAAAAAAAATTGCTTTTAACTTGCAAACAACAAATCTCAGAAAGAGGCTTGGTCCTTAAAGGGGTTGTAAAGGTTTGTTTTTTTATTTTCTAAATGGGTTCCTTTAAGCTAGTGCATTGTTGCTTCACTTACCTTTTCCTTAGATTTCCCTTCTAAGTGTTTTTTTTCTTTGTTTTCTTTGTCTGAATTTCTCACTTCCTGTTCCTCCTCAGTAAGCTGTTCAGTAAGCGGTTCTGGCTGACTCCACACCACTCGGATGATGGGGGCAAGCTTACTGAGGAGAAACAGCAAGTGAGAAATTCAAACAATGAAAAAAAAACATTTAGAAGGGAAATCGAAGGAAAAGGTAAGTGAACCAACAATGCACTAGCTTAAAGGAACTTATTTAGAAAATAAAAAACGAACCTTTACAACCCCTTTAAGTGGTGGGCGTTGCAGGGGGAGGTGTCCTATGCCAAAATACTTTTGCTAATAAATGTCCCATCTCAAAAAGTTGGGAGGTATGCAGTGGCTGCATCCATTCAAATGCAGCTATTTTTGGGGTATTCAGATAGCCGCGGGGTACTGACTATCAGAATACAATAGCTGTTTAGCCTGATAGGGGATTTAAAAAAAATCTCATCTTTTGCCCCCCCGGGGCTGATCTTGCAAAACATTACAGTGCATAGCCAGCTTTTGTCCATGTAGAAAAAAAAAGGCTTTGTTGACCACAAGAGTTGTCTGTTATTGTGAAAAGTCTGCATTACCAGTAGTTAACCTTGTGATATTCAGTAATTAATGTAGCATACAGTGTGATAAAAGATCAGCATGCAGCTGGATATAGAACCTAAGGACAGTAAATCAAACCTAATGAAACAGGGACATAATCATGTCATGTAAACAGATTGCATCCTACGGTCCCTGGAAATAATTTCTACTTCTCAGTACCAGATGTTTAGGGAAAGTATACTTCAAAGCTAAGGGGAAGGAGAGACATGAGGGCCATGCAAGCTGTATATCATATATGATTTGTTTCATCACACGCATTTCATTTTGTTATAACGCAGAGAAAGTATTACATTTGTTCTTGCTTTAAGTATAACCTTAAATGTACAGTATGTCAGAGCAAAAAAAAAAAAACACCAAAACATCTCTCCAATACTACATTAACATTTACCTGTGTTTTAAAAAATATGAAAGCACAGAAAATATCTGTTGATCTTCCAGAAATCCAACGTGCTCCTTACTTCCTGTTTGGAATGACAATACAAGGCATTTTCTGCATTAAAAACCCAAATGGTGTTGTCAGCCCTGCCTGCTGGACTATAAAATTCTGCCTGTTCCCCACCCTTCTCTGTCCCTCTCCATATGCATACATTCATTTCTTTCCCAACAACACAATGCTGCATTTCACTCCCAATAATCTGCCCACTGTGTGTATGGAAAGGGCTTTTTAGAGCTCTAACTCTGGTGACGTTAGGGTGACCACATGTCCCGGATTGCCCGGGACAGTCCCGCATTTTGCAGGTCTGTCCCGGGAACATTCATTCCAAGACAATACAGTGTCCCGGAATGAAACTGACACAGCCACCCACCGGGCCAATCTGATGCCCCCAAAAAAAGGCTGCCACATCACCGCTTTACTCACTGACAGTACTTGTCCTGGCCGGGAATGCCTGGAGGAGCACAATCCCCGCCCCCTGCTTGTGATTGGAGAAATCATAAATCCCACCTCTTGTGTCCAATCACTGTGCTGTGATTCGTTACAGCACAAGCTGATTTTTGGGAAGGGAGGGTGTCCCTGAATGGTAGTTTGGAAATGTGGTCACCCTAGGTGGGGTGCATACATCCGCAGGGGCTGACGAGGAAGAGCACTCTTCCGATCTCTTCTCCCATTAACTGGTCCTACATGACTTTTACAAATGTGGCGATGATGGCACAGGAAATAATAAAAGCTGTTTCTCAATACAGGAACAAAGAAAAAGAAAAAAGGGGAACTTTGATCTGTTTATATTTTGCTGTCCATGCCTCCCACCCATCAACATGCTAAAGATTTCAATAAAACCTTTAAAATGTAATTGCATACCCTATTTTAGACACAATAATGGCATCACTGGGTCTCCGTGCTTCTCTATGATATGCAGGTTGTGAATAGTTGGGGGGGGGGGCTGTAAGTAGCTTCCTGAAAACATCACAGTGCTCTGCCTCAGTACTCCTGTTAAAGCGGAGTTCCACCCTAAAAAACATTTTTACATATTTACAGTCCTTTCATAGTATTAATAAACATTTGGGGGGAAAAAATGTTTTTACTCACCAGAAACGCCCTGTTGCTATGTAGTCGCTCCTAATCTGCCCTTTCTGGGTCCGCGGCGCTCCGCATCACTTCCTCTTCCTCCCTTGCCTGTGCTGGGAAATGTGAGTCATCATCTCCCAGGAGTCAGTGGGCAGTACTGTAAGCAAAAATTGTGTTATTTCCCGACAGGAAATGACACAATTTAAGGCGGATCACATCTATGTTGCCATAACAACAGGGCAGGGCCTGCCTCTGTCGCCACCCGTTGTTATGGCAACTTTCTAAACAATCGGCGCTACGGCCGGCGGAGCATGCGGGTTACCCAGCATGCACCTCTCCATCGCAAATCCAGGAAGAGTTTGCGATTGGGCTTCACATGCCCACAGGGCTGGTGCAAGGATTTCGCGGCGAAACCTCATTTTGCCGCCCCTTCGCACTGGCTCCACCCCTGACTCCACCCC
The DNA here is from genome assembly GCA_029206835.1 of Rana muscosa. NCBI lineage: Eukaryota > Metazoa > Chordata > Amphibia > Anura > Ranidae > Rana > Rana muscosa. The sequence continues at coordinate 181,253,014 of CM055117.1, read as the reverse complement.
CTTTGCCCTGCCCATGTATACCCCACCTTTTTAATGAAGCGCCCATCAAATGCAGCCCACCAGCGTGCATTAAATGTAGCCTCACCAGCGCCCATCAATGCAGCTTACCAGTGCCCATAAAATGCAGCCTCACCTTACCAGTGCCCATTAAATGTAGCCTACCAGAGTCCATCAAATGTAGCCCACCAGCGCCCATCAATACAGCCTACCAGTGCCCATCAATGAATGTTTGCTTGCTTCCATTAATTCGGGAATCAGGACACAGACACATTCCTCCACCGCCGCTGCACCTCTGACACTTTGTGCGAATAGAGCGGCAGCTGCCTGCTGTTGCTGAGACTTAGTTGCTTGCTGCAGAGAGAAGAGAGTAGGAACATCAGTGGTCGGGCGCCCTAGGCAGCAGTACGCCCTAGGCGGCTGCCTAGTTTGCCTAGTGGTAGCACCGGCCCTGCATGCTCATAATCATCATTACAACGGCCAGTAGAGGATTTTCTTAATTATAAGTATAAAAAATATATAAAATTCAGATCCACTAGCAAACAAATATAAACGTTATTTTGGTTATTAATGCATTATGATGGGATGCCTGAAAAAAAAAAAATTATGTGGCCGGAACTTCGCTTTAAGACAAAACTTCACTCTCTCAATCAAAATGGACTTTTGCTGCTAGCATTAGTAAATAGATAGAAATGTATATCAACTTTTTTTTTCTTTACATTTCTTCAGTTTCTTCCTGGTTTCTGGCCTAGGCCAAAATTATGTCATATATCTCAGTCTTCATGGGCATTTTTTTTTTTCTTCCATTTGGAGAAAAAGGTTTTCTCAGTTGAAGTGGAAGTAAACCCTCCTATTGTTTTCAGCCAAGGAAGTTGTCATCTTGGCCTCTGTTTAATCCTCGCCTGCCATGATGCTGCACATGTGATCAGTTATGAAACCAGACATTGGATGGTTTGACAGTTTGGTTGAGAGCACAAGCAAATGTGACAGCTAGCATTTCCGGCATGCCAGGAATGTTAACTGTTTTTTGAAACTATCAAATCGATCGTTTACTTTAAGCTTACCCTCATGCCTGCCTGCCTGAACTAATGGCAGATGAATTCCAGGAAGTAAATTCTACATGAATCATCTGTCCTTACTAGAGTTGAGCGGACACCTGGATGTTCGGGTTCGACGGGTTCGGCCGAACTTTGGAAAAAAGTTCGAGTTCGGGACCGAACTTGACCCGAACTTAATCCCGAACCCGAACTCCATTGAAGTCAATAGGGACCCGAACTTCTGAGGACTATTCGTGCATGTTTCCCGTGCTTAGAATTGTCCCTGCACAAAGTGTCATTTCTGAAGGAAAAAAAGTCATTTAAAACTCACTTGTGGCTATAATGAATTGTCGGCTCCCGGCAATACATAGAAAAGTAATTGATAAAAAAAAAAAAAAAAGCGTGGGGGTTCCCCCAAATTCAATTACCAGGCCCTTCAGGTCTGGTATGGATATTAAGGGGAACCCTGCCGCAAGTTAAAAAAAAAAATTGAACATCCTCCCCATGTTGAGGGCATGTGGCCTGGTCCAGTTCAGGAGGGGGGGCTCTCTCTCGTCCCCCCCTTTTCCTGCGGCCTGCCAGGTTGCGTGCTCAGATAAGGGTCTGGTGTGGATTTTTAGGGAGACTCCACGTCATTTTTTTTTTTAATTTGGGGTGGAGTTCCCCTTAAAATCCATACCAGACCCGAAGGGCCTGGTATGGATATTTGGGGGAACCGCACGCATTTTTTTTTTAAATTTGCGGCAGGGTTCCCCTTAATATCCATACCAGACCTGAAGGGCCTGGTAATTGAATTTAATTGACTTTTGTATGTATTGCCGGGAGCCGACAATTCATTATAGCCGCGAGTGAGTTTCAAATGACTTTTTTTCCTTCAGAAATGACACTTTGTGCAGGGACAGTTCTAAGCACGGGAAACAAGCGCGACTTTACAGGCATATTGCCGAACACCGGACCCGAACCCGAACATACAGTCAATTGTTCGGGTTCGGGTCCGGGACCCAAAAACCCAAAAGTTCGGTACGGACCCGAACTTTACAGTTTGGGTCCGCTCAACCCTAGTCCTTACTCAAGATGGCCATGGCCAGAATTGCTGGGGGGTGATTTTCAAAGCGATTTCTTAGCAAAATAAAGAATGGCGACATGGGTGGGCGGGGCAGTTTGCTGTGAATATGAAACATAAATTAAATAGTGTGTTTGGATTGTGGTGCTCAGGTGCAATGTAGTTCCGTTTTAAGAGCCCTTAGCCCTGTTGCAAGCAGTGGGTTGACTCTTGGGAAGAATGATGCTCATATCAAATTGCCTTCATCGGTGGATCTCAGTCTGGAGGAGTGGACATTCCTAGGCAGACTTAATTTGTCTGTGGAAGGAAAACAGATGTCACCAGCACACCAAAGACGGTCACATGCCTGATGAAGGGGTCCTGTGTGGCTCCGAAAGGTTACAATCTGCTGTAATGATGTGATCACTGGTTAAAGCTCTGGACCTACTCTGGAGATCCTTGGTGTGCTGGTGACATCTGTTTTCCTTGACACGGTTCCAGCCAGTTGTCGCTACAGCACCCCTTTATATGCACAGCCATTTCTACAGGAACGTGTGCATTGGGATTAGTACATTGGATGTTCATTTGTCTGTTCATTCGCTTCTTAACTATAAGGACAGAGACACTATTCTGTCTAAAGCCAGAACAACAGAGAACATCTCAGTGGACAACCAAAAAAGTATCCTTATTTCTGGATTTTTCAGCGTCAAAGAGCGAAATTCTTGGATATTAAGGAGAGACTCCGCACCCTTGGCGTTCAATATTTTTTGCTGTACCCAGGCCTACCTCACTGAATCACACCAAAAAAAGGCACATGGACATTTGTTTTCATAATACATCACACTAGAGTGCATGGTAGTGCATGACTATGCATTATAGAATGCTACAGCACATGTGCATTGGGATGCCAATAAGAGCAAATGGCACCGCAGCACACGAATGTGTAACACACACGTTTAGGCACAAGGATGTGAACAGAGCCTAATGCCGCGTACACACGATCGTTTTTTCTGATGAAAAAAGGCCGATGGACTTTTTTCATCGGACAAACCGATCGTGTGTGGGCCCCATCAGTCTTTTTTCCATCGGTATGAAAAAATAGAACATGTTTTAAATTATACCGATGGAAAGAAAAACAATAGCAAATTCCGATTGTCTGTGGGGAACTCCTTTGGAGAAAAAACCCACGCATGCTCAGAATCAAGTCAACGCATGCTCAGAAGCATTGAACTTAATTTTTCTCGGCTCTTCTGAGTGTTTTACGTCACAGCGTTTGGGACGGTCGGATTTTTGACTGATGGTGTGTAGGCAAGACTGATGGAAGTCAGCTTCATCGGATTTCCGATGGAAAAATCCAACGTATTTTATTCCATCGGAAATCCGATCGTATACACAGGGCATTAGTCATACTGTATACAACGCAGCAGTCAGAGCACAAGGGTCAGAATTATGTAATGCACAGAACAGCTTGCACATTTCAGTAATCAGTAGTTAGTACTAGGGATGAGCTTCGAGTTTGAGTCGAACTCATGTTCGACTCGAACATTGCCTGTTCGCCCGTTCGCCGAACAGCGAACAAATTGGGGTGTTCGTGGCAAATTCAAAAAGTCTATGGGAGAAATCTAAAGTGCTAATTATAAAGGCTTATATGCAAGTTATTGTCCTAAAAAGTGTTTGGGGACCCGGGTCCTGCCCCAGGGGACATGTATCAATGCAAAAAAAAAGTTTTAAAAACTGCAGTTTTTTCGGGAGCAGTGATTTTAATAATGCTTAAAGTGAAACAATAAAAGTGAAATATGCCTTTAAATTTCGTACCTGGGGGGTGTGTATAGTATGCCAGTAAAGTTGCGCATGTTTCCCATGCTTAGAACTGTCCCTGCACAAAGTGTCATTTCTGAAGGAAAAAAAGTCATTTAAAACTCACTCGCAGCTATAATGAATTGTCGGCTCCCAGCAATACATAGAAAAGTCATTGATAAAAAAAAAAAGCGTGGGGGTCCCCCCAAATTCAATTACCAGGCCCTTCAGGTCTGGTATAGATATTAAGGGGAACCCCGCCGCAAATTTAAAAAAAAATGCGTGCGGTTCCCCCCAAATATCCATATCAGGCCCTTCAGGTCTGGCATGGATTTTAAGGGGAACTCCACCCCAAATTTAAAAAAAATGGCGTGGAGTACCCCCAAAAATCTATACCAGACCCTTATCCGAGCACGCAACCTGGCAGGCCGCAGGAAAAGAGGGGGGGACGAGAGAGCGCCCCCCCCTCCTGAACCGTACCAGGCCACATACCCTCAACATGGGGAGGATGTCCCCATGTTGATGGGGACAAGGGCCTCATCCCCACAACCCTTGCCCAGTGGTTGTGAGGGTCTGCGGGCAGGGGGCTTATCGGAATCTGGAAGACCCCTTTAACAAAGGGGACCCCCAGATCCCGCCCTCCCAATGTGAATTGGTAAGGGGTACATTGTACCCCTACCATTTCACGAAGAAAGTGTAAAAAAACTTAAAAAAAAACACACAAACACTTTGGAAAAGTCCTTTATTAAAAAAAAAAAAACATTCCAGCGATGAAATCCAGTGTCCCGCGGCGATCCGATGTCCAGCGCTATCCGTCATTGGCTGAGCCTGAGCGGACCTGATGGGGAACTTCCTCCGCAGTCTATTAAATGTATAGACCCGCCCCTTCTAAAGTTCCCCATCACGTCCGCTAAGCAGACCAGATGCGGAACGTGAGAAGGGGCGGGTCTACTCATGTATTACACAGTGAAGGAAGTTCCCCATCAGGTCCGCTCAGGCCAATGAAGTAGGCGGGGTCTGACATACCGAGGGGGCGGACCTGATGGGGAACTTCCTTCACAGTGTAATTCATGAATAGACCCGCCCCTTCTCATGTTCCGCATCTGGTCCGCTTAGCCTTACACCTAGTCATAGGCTGAGCGGACCTGATGGGGAACTTTAGAAGGGGCGGGTCTGTTCATGTATTACACAGTCAAGGAAGTTCCCCATCAGGTCCGCCCCCTCGGTATGTCAGACCCCACCTACGTCAGTGGCCTGAGCGGACCTGATGGGGAACTTCCTTCACTGTGTAATACATGAATAGACCCGCCCCTTCTCACGTTCCGCAAGGGTTGTGGGGATGAGGCCCTTGTCCCCATCAACATGGGGACATCCTCCCCATGTTGAGGGCATGTGGCCTGGTACGGTTCAGGAGGGGGGGCGCTCTCTCGTCCCCCCCTCTTTTCCTGCGGCCTGCCAGGTTGCGTGCTCAGATAAGGTTCTGGTATGGATTTTTGGGGGGACTCCACGCCATTTTTTTTAAAATTTGGGGTGGAGTTCCCCTTAAAATCCATGCCAGATCTGAAGGGCCTGGTATGGATATTTGGGGGGAACCGCACGCATTTTTCTTTTTTAAATTTGCGGCGGGGTTCCCCTTAATATCTGTACCAGACCTGAAGGGCCTTCCGTAGTGCAGCAGCCCCCCTTTTACTTACCTAAACCCGATCATTCCATCGACAGGGACGAGCACAGCAGCTCCAGCCCCTGTCTCAGGTCCTCATTGGATGGATTGATAGCAGCGCAGCCATTGGCTCCCGCTGCTGTCAATCAAATCCAGTGACAAGGGAGCCGGGGGGCGAGGCCAAGTCCTGCTGCTGCGTCAATTGACACAGACAAGGAGCAATGGGTGCGCACCTGCTCAGGTGTCCCCTTGGAATGTGGGTCTCCGAGGGGGATCTCGATGCGGGGAGGAGCCAGGAGCGCCGCTGGGGGACCCCAGAAGAGGAGGATAGGGACCACTCTGTGCAAAAGCCTTGCACAGAAGAGGTAAGTATAACATGTTTGTTATTTAAAAAAACAAAAAACAAAAAAAAAACCTTTACAACCCCTTTAAGAACCAGTGCTGCATGTACCCAAGGCCTACATCTAATGAGTTTAGAGGGTATTTTTACATCTGGTAGTAAATTTGTCAGAAATGTTTGGAGTTTTAGAAAATAAATGGATTGTTGGGAAACAGGGAATGCAGGTAATTAATGTACTCTTTTCAAGAGACATTTGAAAGGTAATCTTCACCAAGAATACAAAGTGGCTTCTGTAAAGGGGTATGAAGTTTAATGAAGTTGCGATATACCGTCCTGGAGGATAGTATGTTAAGCATCAATGGAGTGATTTCACTGGAGTACCAAAGTATGCGAATCATCCACTTTGAAGCGGACTTCTGGGTAAAAATACTTAGTTAGAGGGTAGCCTGTAGAATAATTTTTCACCAATTTAATTTTTAAAGTGACCCAGTAATTATAGAAACATTACTAAGACAGAATCTACCTGTAAAAGAAGAATGAAAAATGTATCTTTCTTGCAGTCCATGCCACCAAATGGGGCTTTGATGCTGAGAAATCTTCAGGTAAAGTCCTCAGTTAAACCAACCCTTTGAGAATGTCAAGCTCCATGGTCCGTCATGCATTTTTCATCTGTTCCTGTATGTGAGTCTCCTGTAATGGCTAGGAGATCAGCAGGAGCAACCAGTGAGAGCTGTAGAGGATCCAGGCAATATACACTCCCAAAGAGATGGTTTCCCAGTGGACTTTCAGGAACCAATGGATAGCAAATTAGAGCAAATTGGACCATTGCCTTCCTCTGGATCAATTATGGGTATATGATTGTGTATAAAGGACTGTATAACTTTTTTTTACCTCTTCTGTTGGTTGAACTGGATGGACTTGTGTCTATTTTCGACCACACTATGTAACCGTTTCGAAGGATCACAGATTCAGCAGCGTGAGTGGCAAAATAGGTGAGTATTAACAGGCTTCTTTTACAGCTATATCTTGGCTATGTAACTTTTCTGTACAGACAGGCTCACTTTAAAGCCCTTTGTTATACCTGAACACTAAATTGTATTTTGTGCAGGTATTTGGTGGTGCTTCCCCATGTGATGTTGAAAGAAACCAATGGGTGGGACATTTATGATATCACTTTTAGTGTTAACTTGCTGCCATCTTTTGTGAGTAGTTTCACAGTAGTATTATTATTTTAGTACTATTTTACTATTACATTTTTTTTTGGGGGGGGGGGGGGGGTGCGCAAATTGAAATATTTGTTACATTCACCTACCTGCCTGGCATTTAAAAATAGAACCTACCCAGGAGTCCTTTCTGTTTTTAGACAGGTGTATTGATTTCATTTCTTGTAGCGTTTTGCCTGAATTTTACCTATTTTTACTTTGTATTCTAGTACAGTCAACTAAATCCTGTAAAAACTGCCAGTCATATTTAACTTCTGTATGTGGCATCTAATAATTATATACCGGTAATAATAATTGGACTTTTGGAATACACGATCCCTGTTCGTATTATGAAAGGTGTTCCATAGATCATTTCAATTATTGGAGATTGTTGCTCCCTAAATATTATCAAATTTATTGTAAAGTCACACCAGGTTGAAGTTCCTGAGGTTTATTAAAATCTGCAGTTTATATAACCAAATCAAAATTGCATTATTATGCAACATACGAATGCCCAAAGCATAAGTGCAATATAATGTACATTTAAAAGTATAATGCAGTAACTATTAGATCCAAGCTGAAAAATCTCAGCAAAATTGATTTGGTCTTCAGTGAAATATTGCAAAATTCACCTAATAGATTTCAGTGCAGTTTATCTGAGCTAAATTTCTTATTCCTAGAAAGATGAACGAGATTTTTTTCTATGGTGAAATTACTGAGAAATGCATTGGAATCAACTTGCGCAGAAAATGTATTGCTCATCCCTAATAATAATTGTAATGTTGATGATCATATTTTAATACCTACTATTGCACTTTAACTTGTCCCTTGAATCAGCCTGTTCATTAAAATGTAAAGGTCAATTGCAATCAATAGCCCTTGCTCCTTTATCTTGCTGTTAATGATTGATGAAGGTTATCACAATGTAACAGAAAACACATAACAAATAAAAAGTTGCTTAATGAAAATACTGCCAAAACAACTTCCATGTTTTTTTCTAAAACAAACTATTGCTTTAATGCAAACTTACACAGCAAAAGAAATGGAATCAAAATACATACTATAGTAGTGCTCATGCACTTTTTATTCTATGTGCACATTTTTCAAGTATATGCAGTCAATAAAAAAAATGTGCCTTCACTTTAACTTAAAACTGAACCAGTACCTTTGGAGTAAGACACAGCTACATGGGGTGCGTTCTAATACATGGGCCAAGACCATACCTCCAAACTGACAGCAATTTATGGCAGCTACACGTGTTGGTGTAGGCTCAGGAGGATAGGAATCTAACACATACTAGGTACATCCCAGCTCCTTCACTGGTAAGGGTTAAAACCTCCTATAACTATCATTTATATTATATTCATTAATATTTTTTACAGAACAAACCAGATGGGAGGGTTCTATTTGAAAGTCTAATTTAATGTGGTTATAGATATGTGGTCATAGATAGATGTCTGATAATTGATAACAACACATGAATATATGAAGCACCACTGGTACCTGTGGCAGTCTCTTCCCCAACTTCAGCCAACAGAAAGATCTAATGCGGTTGCTGGATGTTCTCTTTTCTGCACTGAAAAACAAACAATTGACTTTTTGTTGCATGTAGATTCTCCCCTATGTTTAGAAATCTTCATGTGTAATAATGGTCTCTTTTAGTGAAAGCATTCATTGCTCTACCTATATTTAGCACAACACTTTTGTCACATACCTGGTAGAGGCTGAGTTTACGAGAGGACTTCCTTTACACCTTCCCAGTACTCCCTGGAGATGGAAAGAGGTTGTAGCAGGGTGAGGAGTGGCACGGATGCCTGCAATAGATCCAGAAGCAACAGAAAATCAGCAGATATCCTTGGGAACTTCTTTGCTGCTGGATGTGTTTGGACCAGGTCTGTGCCAAGAGCTGGTATGCAGGGCGGACACTGGAATTGAAGAACCCAAGTCATGCTTAGCCAGCAATAGACAGATACCAAGCCAGAAGCAGGAGCAGGGTCAAAGTCCAGGCCAAAGTCGATAGCAGACAGGCAGCAGAGATACCAAGACAGAAAGCATAGTCAGGAGATAAGCCAAGGTCAGCAACAGGAGATTAGGATACAGCAGAGTCAAGAGGCAAACTGGGTCAAAAACTAGATAGCAAAATGCTGGTCAGGTTAAGAGTCACAGAAACTGAAAACCACTAAGAGATTCTCCTCAGTTGTGCTGTGCTTTAAATAACTATTGGTGCCAAAGCTAGCACTGGATCTGCACATTATTTAAAAAAATGCATTAGCATGAACCTGTGCATTAGCATGTGCACCAATATGTCCACAAGCTCTGTTATGCGCATGTGCAGATCTCCGGTCATGGCTGTGCCCCCAGCTTCCCAACATGTTTCTTGTGGTGCTTGAGTCAGTCAAATTGCTTCCTGTTATTGGGCCATGCATGGCCTGTCTTAAAAGAAGTCCCAGATCCATAAAACAGATATAAACTACAGATTCACTCACTGCATGCACTTCATGTGATTGGTACAAGAAGAAAAGCCATTGTTGAGGAGAGAGTGCTGTTAATATCTTTCTGAAAGACCTCTTAAACTGATAGAAATGGCTCCTTAGTGTAATGGCCACAAGCTATTAAATCTCTAAAGGTGACCAAGCAGCAATTGATTAGCAGTGCCCTCACGTACACAAGGGGTACTAATGGGCAATATGTGGCTCCAAACCAAGTAAGAACATTAGAAATGCAGGGTAGCACAGTAAGCGAAGGATGCAATTTTAGTCTGTTTAGTGGTTTAGAAAATGATTGTTTCAAACTTTCTGTTGCAGTTCAAGAAGGGATGAACAGAACACCCCCCCCCCCCCCCGGTTCGGTTCACACCAGAACATGCGAACAGGCAAAAAATTTGTTCAAACACGCGAACACCGTTAAAGTCTATGGGACACGAACATGAAAAATCCAAAGTGCTAATTTTAAAGGTTAATATGCAAGTTATTGTCATAAAAAGTGTTTGGGGACCTGGGTCCTGCCCCAGGGGACATGTATCAATGCACAAAAAGTTTTAAAAATGGCAGTTTTTTCGGGAGCAGTGATTTTATTAATGTTTAAAGTGAAACAATAAAAGTGAAATATTCCTTTAAATTTCGCTCCTGGGGGGTGTCTAAAGTATGCCTGTAAAGTAGCGCATGTTTCCCGTGCTTAGAACTGTCCCTGCACAAAATGTAATTTCTGAAGGAAAAAAAGTCATTTAAAACTACTCGCGGCTTTAATGAATTGTCAGGTCCCAGCAATACAGAGAAAAGTCATTGAAAGTCATTGAAAAAAAAAATGCGTGGGGGTCCCCCAAAATTACTTTAACAGGCTCTTCAGGTCTGGTATGGATATTAAGGGGAACTCTGCACCAAATTTAAAAAAAAAATGGTGTGGGGTTTCCCCTAAAATCCATACCAGACCCTTCAGGTCTGGTATGGATTTTAAGGGGAACCCCGCACCAAAATGTAAAAAAAAATGGTGTGGGGTCCCCCCAAAAATCAATACCAGACCCTTATCTGAGCATGCAAACTGGCAGGCCGCAGGAAAAGAGGTGGGGACGAGAGAGCACCCCCCCCTCCTGAACCATACCAGGCCACATGCCCTCAACATGGGGAATTTGTCCCCATGTTGATGGGGACAAGAGCCTCATCCCCACAACCCTTACCCGGTGGTTGTGGGGGTCTGCAGGTGGGAAGTTAACGGAATCTGGAAGCCCCCTTTAACAAAGGGGACCCCCAGATTCCGCCCCCCCCCTATATGAATTGGTAAGGGGTACATTATACCCCTACCATTTCACAAAAAAAGTGTAAAAAAAAAAAAAAAAAACACACAGACACAGTTGGGATAAGTCCTTTATTAAAAAGAAAAAAAGAAAAAAGAAAAAAACCATTCCAGCGATGTAATACAGTCTGTCCAGCGTTGTTCTCTATGTCCCGCGGTGATCTGATGTCCAGCAATGCTGCAGTCTCCTCTCCACAACCCCCATGACGTAAGAGGGGATGGGTCACCCATCACATCATAGGGTAAGCCCCCCGGCAAGCGGGGAATTCCCAATGATGTCGACGGGTAGCCCCGCCCCCTCTTACGTCATGTTTTTTTTTTAATAAAGGACTTATCCCAACTGTGTCTGTGTGGTTTTTTGTTTTTTTTACACTTTCTTTGTGAAATGGTAGGGGTACAATGTACCCTGTTACCAATTCACATAGGGGGGCGGAATCTTGGGGTCCCCTTTGTTAAAGGTGGCTTCCAGATTCCGATAAGCCCCCCGCCCGCAGACCCCCTCAACCACCGGGCAAGGGTTGTAGGGATGAGGCTCTTGTCCCCATCAACATGGGGACAAATTCCCCATGTTGAGGGCATGTGGCCTGGTACGGTTCAGGAGGGGGGGCGCTCTCTCGTCCCCACCTCTTTTCCTGCGGCCTGCCAGGTTGCGTGCTTGGATAAGGGTCTGGTATGGATTTTTGGGGGGACCCCACGCCATTTTTTTTTTTTGGTGCGGGGTTCCCCTTAATATCCATACCAGACCTGAAGGGCCTATTAATGGAATTTTGGGGGACCCCCACGAATTTTATTTTTTATTTTTCAATGTCTTTTCTCTGTATTGCCGGGACCCGACAATTCATTACAGCCGCGGGTAGTTTTAAGTGACTTTTTTTCCTTCAGAAATGACATTTTGTGCAGGGACAGTTCTAAGCACGGGAAATATGCGCTACTTTACAGACATACTTTAGACACCCCCCAGGTACGAAATTTAAAGGAATATTTCACTTTTATTGTTTCACTTTAAGCATTATTAAAATCACTGCTCCCGAAAAAACGGCAGTTTTTAAAACTTTTTTTTGCATTGATACATGTCCCCTGGGGCAGGACCCAGGTCACTTTTTATGACAATAACTTGCATATTAACCTTTAAAATTAGCTCTTTAGATTTCTCCCATAGACTTTTAAAGGGTGCTCCGCGGCTTTTCGAAATTGCCGTGAACACCCCAAATTGTTTGCTGTTCGCCGAATGGGCGAACAGCCAATGTTCGAGTCGAACTCATGTTCGACTCGAACATAAAGCTCACCCCTATTGATTACAATAAAATATAATTTTATTTTAAAACCTTGCATGTTTTGTACTTAACCTTCCTAGCGGTATTCCCGAGTCTGGCTCGGGGTTAAATTTCAGCACCAAAAGCGGTAACCCCGAGCCAGACTCGGGCTGCGTCGCAGTGATCCAGGCAGGAGTTACTTACCTTGTCCCCTGGATCCTGCGATGCTTCCCCGCTGTGTGATCGAGCCGTCATCTCGCTCGATTCACACACTGCCGAATGCCGCCGAGCTCCGTTCCCTGCGACGTTACGACGCACAGGGACGGAGATCGGCGCCAAATTCAAAAAAGTAAAAACACAATACACATACAGTACATTGTAATCTTACAGATTACAGTACTGTATGTAATAATTACACATCCCCTTTGTCCCTAGTGGTCTGCCCAGTGTCCTGCATGCACTTTTATATAATAAAAACTTTTTTTTTCTGCCTGGAAACTGGAGATTGTCCATAGCAACCAAAAAGTGTCCCTTTATGTCAAAAGTGGTTTTAGACCAGCTAAAAAACAGCGATAATAAATTAGAATCACTCGCAGAATTAAGCAATAGTGATTTGTGGGGAAATTCGTCATCAAACACTGAAAAACACTTTTATTATTATTATATTATTATTTGTTATAATTATTTTATAGTTACCGTATTTTTCGGACTATAAGACGCACTTTTTTCCCCCAGAAATATGGGGGAAAATGTCCCTGCGTCCTATAGTCCGAATACATAAGAGGCCCCGCCCCCCGCCGTCGCTGGCACCGCCCCTGCCATCCGCTCACAGCCTCTGGAATCCCCGACCGCCGCCACTAGCTCCGCCCCCCCGCCGCAGTGTCAGGGGCTTTGCGAATCCAGTTAGAGCCGCTCTCTCTCTCTCTCTCTTCTCCTTACAGAAAGGGAAGGGGGGGCGGCGGGGGATATACAGACAGCCCGCAGCTCTCCTCTCCCTGTCACAGCGCCGCTGCCGAGTTCTCTGGCAAATAGAGCAGCGGCGCTGTGACAGGGAGAGGAGAGCTGCGGGCTGTCTGTATATCCCCCGCCGCCCCCCTTCCCTTTCTGTAAGGAGAAGAGAGAGTGAGAGAGCGGCTCTAATTGGATTTGCTGGGTCGCCACCCAGCTTCCTACCCACTGTTTTCCCCCCCATGATTGGCCACAGCAGAGGGCCAATCAGAAGACACTGGGGGCATCATGGGAAATGAAGTCCCTGCAGAGTTCTGGCACCAGTTCCCCCAGCATGCAAGCACTCTGCTGGAGGGGAGGGAGGGGGTGTTAGAACTTGAAGAGGAGCAAAAGAGAATACTCTGCTGGGGGACACCACCAGAGAGCCACGCTGTACCCCGCACCACCACAGAGCCACGCTGTACCCCGCACCACCAGAGAGCCACGCTGTACCCCGCACCACCAGAGAGCCACGCTGTACCCCGCACCACCAGAGAGCCACGCTGTACCCCGCACCACCAGAGAGCCACGCTGTACCCCGCACCACCAGAGAGCCACGCTGTACCCCGCACCACCAGAGAGCCACGCTGTACCCCGCACCACCAGAGAGCCACGCCGTACCCCGCACCACCAGAGAGCCACGCCGTACCCCGCACCACCAGAGAGCCACGCCGTACCCCGCACCACCAGAGAGCCACGCCGTACCCCGCACCACCAGAGAGCCACGCTGTACCCCGCACCACCAGAGAGCCACGCTGTACCCCGCACCACCAGAGAGCCACGCTGTACCCCGCACCACCAGAGAGCCACGCTGTACCCCGCACCACCAGAGAGCCACGCTGTACCCTGCACCACCAGAGAGCCACGCTGTACCCCGCACCACCAGGGAGCCACGCTGTACCCCGCACCACCAGGGAGCCACGCTGTACCCGCACCACCAGAGAGCCACGCTGTACCCCGCACCACCAGAGAGCCACGCTGTACCCCGCACCACCAGAGAGCCACGCTGTACCCCGCACCACCAGAGAGCCACGCTGTACCCCGCACCACCAGAGAGCCACGCTGTACCCCGCACCACCAGAGAGCCACGCCGTACCCCGCACCACCAGAGAGCCACGCCGTACCCCGCACCACCAGAGAGCCACGCCGTACCCCGCACCACCAGAGAGCCACGCTGTACCCCGCACCACCAGAGAGCCACGCTGTACCCCGCACCACCAGAGAGCCACGCTGTACCCCGCACCACCAGAGAGCCACGCTGTACCCCGCACCACCAGAGAGCCACGCTGTACCCTGCACCACCAGAGAGCCACGCTGTACCCCGCACCACCAGGGAGCCACGCTGTACCCCGCACCACCAGGGAGCCACGCTGTACCCGCACCACCAGAGAGCCACGCTGTACCCCGCACCACCAGAGAGCCACGCTGTACCCCGCACCACCAGAGAGCCACGCTGTACCCCGCACCACCAGAGAGCCACGCTGTACCCCGCACCACCAGAGAGCCACGCTGTACCCCGCACCACCAGAGAGCCACGCTGTACCCCGCACCACCAGAGAGCCACGCTGTACCCCGCACCACCAGAGAGCCACGCTGTACCCTGCACCACCAGAGAGCCACGCTGTACCCCGCACCACCAGGGAGCCACGCTGTACCCCGCACCACCAGGGAGCCACGCTGTACCCGCACCACCAGAGAGCCACGCTGTACCCCGCACCACCAGAGAGCCACGCTGTACCCCGCACCACCAGAGAGCCACGCTGTACCCCGCACCACCAGAGAGCCACGCTGTACCCCGCACCACCAGAGAGCCACGCTGTACCCCGCACCACCAGAGAGCCACGCCGTACCCCGCACCACCAGAGAGCCACGCCGTACCCCGCACCACCAGAGAGCCACGCCGTACCCCGCACCACCAGAGAGCCACGCTGTACCCCGCACCACCAGAGAGCCACGCTGTACCCCGCACCACCAGAGAGCCACGCTGTACCCCGCACCACCAGAGAGCCACGCTGTACCCCGCACCACCAGAGAGCCACGCTGTACCCTGCACCACCAGAGAGCCACGCTGTACCCCGCACCACCAGGGAGCCACGCTGTACCCCGCACCACCAGGGAGCCACGCTGTACCCGCACCACCAGAGAGCCACGCTGTACCCCGCACCACCAGAGAGCCACGCTGTACCCCGCACCACCAGAGAGCCACGCTGTACCCCGCACCACCAGAGAGCCACGCTGTACCCCGCACCACCAGAGAGCCACGCTGTACCCCGCACCACCAGAGAGCCACGCCGTACCCCGCACCACCAGAGAGCCACGCCGTACCCCGCACCACCAGAGAGCCACGCCGTACCCCGCACCACCAGAGAGCCACGCTGTACCCCGCACCACCAGAGAGCCACGCTGTACCCCGCACCACCAGAGAGCCACGCTGTACCCCGCACCACCAGAGAGCCACGCTGTACCCCGCACCACCAGAGAGCCACGCTGTACCCCGCACCACCAGAGAGCCACGCTGTACCCTGCACCACCAGAGAGCCACGCTGTACCCCGCACCACCAGGGAGCCACGCTGTACCCCGCACCACCAGGGAGCCACGCTGTACCCGCACCACCAGAGAGCCACGCTGTACCCCGCACCACCAGGGAGCCACGCTGTACCCCGCACCACCAGGGAGCCACGCTGTACCCGCACCACCAGGGAGCCACGCTGTACCCGCACCACCAGAGAGCCACGCTGTACCCACACCGCCAGAGAAGGAGCCACACTGTTTCCGCACCACCAGAGAGGGAGCCACACTTTAACCGCTGTACCCGCACCACCAGAGAGGGAGCCACATTGTACCCGCACCACCAGAGAGGGAGAAAGACCGAGCCACTGCCAGAATACAGACATGCTACACTACTGACTAGAGTCACCCCGGGCAACCCAGAGTGAGCGAACGTCCAGCCAGAGGGATCACTGTTGCGATTTCGCTGGGTCTGGTAAGAGGGCCTGTTGGCCATTATCCATTACTATTCCCAGGGACTGAGCCATTAGGAAGTGCCTAACCTGATATCCTCTAGGCCTTATTGACCGCCACAACGTCCCTCTCTGTCCTCTTCCCACGGCGTCTCCTCTGTCCTCTTCCCACGGCGTCCCCTCTGTCCTCTTCCCACGGCGTCCTTCTACCAGGGCGTTACTCTGTCCTCTTCCCAGGGCGTTACTCTGTCCTCTTCCCAGGGCGTTACTCTGTCCTCTTCCCAGGGCGTTACTCTGTCCTCTTCCCAGGGCGTTACTCTGTCCTCTTCCCAGGGTGTCCCTTTGTCCTTCACCCACGGCAACCCTCTGTCCTCTTCCCACAGCATCCCCTCTGTCCTCTTCCCATGAAGATGACAGGGCGGGCCTTGACAGGAAGGGGTGGGTCATATTTAAATTAGGGGGTGCGCAAGTTTAGTCAGGCCTAGGGCAGCACAAAACCTAAATACACCACTGATGGCATGGTCACTCTGCGTTTACTGTGGCAATGGTCACTCTGCGTTTACTGTGGCATGGTCCCTCTGCGTTTACTGTGGCATGGTCCCTCTGCGTTTACTGTGGCATGGTCCCTCTGCGTTTACTATGGCAATGGTCAGGCTGCATTTCATGGGCACTGGAAAATATTTTAGTACACCATTTGGTTCAGAATATTTTTTTTCTTGTTTTCCTCCTCTAAAACCTAGGTGCGTCTTATGGTCAGGTGCGTCTTATGGTGCGAAAAATACGGTATTTATTTTATTATAATGTATAATTTTGTTTTTTGAACTTTATCATACCCGGGATGTTTACTAGACTCTGGTTTGGACAGATTTAAGTGAGTTATTCCTAAGAATTACAGGCCTGCAATATAAAACGCCAAATTTCCATGCAGAATAATGGTACCGCTTTCAGCACCTAAAATCTGACAGAATCATACCGCCAGGGAGGTTAACAGTATTCTTTTACTTGTTGAGAATGCACCAGGTTCTCAAAATCATTTCTGGCAAAAATTCTAATCTAACATACAGCTCTTGTGCACGAACATGCCCACACTAATGGAATGTCCCTTTGGCCTTGACTTTAGGCGACAACATTTCAGGGGGTGCTGGCAGTCTGAAAATCTGTGTTACTGCAGCGAATGAAGCTTTTCAGACATACAGTATCTCACAAAAGTGAGTACACTCCTCACATTTTTGTAAATATTTTATTATATCTTTTCATGTGACAACACTATAGAAATTAACCTTTGCTAGAATGTAAAGTAGTGAGTGTATAGTTTGTATAAAACAGTGTAAATTTGCTGTCCCCTTAAAATAACTCGACAACGCTGTCCCCTAAGTAAAAATGGCCAAATTGGGCCCAAAGTGTCAATATTTTGTTTGGCCACCATTATTTTCCAGCACTGCCTTAACCCTCTTTGGGCATGGAGTTCACCAGAGCTTCACAGGTTGCCACTGGAGTCCTATTCCACTCCTCCATGATGACATCACGGAGCTGGTGGATGTTAGAGACCTTGCACTCCTCAACCTTCCATTTGAGGATGCCCCACAGATGCTCAATAGGGTTTAGGTCTGGAGACATGCTTGGCCAGTCCATCACCTTTAACCTCAGCTTCTTTAGCAAGACAGTGGTCGTCTTGGAGGTGTTTGGGGTTGTTATCATGTTGGAATACTGCCCTGCGGCCCAGTCTCTGAAGGGAGGGGATCATGCTCTGCTTCAGTATGTCACAGTACATGTTGGCATTCATGGTTCCCTCAATGCGCTGTAGCTCCCCAGTGCCGACAGCACTCATGCAGCCCAAGACCATGAAACTCCCACCCACCATGCTTGACCGTAGGCAAGACACACTTGTCTTTGTACTCCTCACCTGGTTGCCGCCACACACGCTTGACACAATCTGAATCAAATTAGTTTATCTTGGTCTCATCAGACCACAGGACATGGTTCCAGTAATCCATATCTATAGTCTGCTTGTCTTCAGTAAACTGTTTGCGGGCTTTCTTGTGCATCATCTTTAGAAGAGCCTTCCTTCTGGGACGACAGCCATGCAGACCAATTTGATGCCATGTGCGGCGTATGGTCTGAGCACTGACAGGCTGACCCCCCCCCACCCCTTCAACCTCTGCAGCAATGCTGGCAGCACTAATTTCTTCAGTGTTGTCACATGAAAAGATGTAAAAAAAATATATATCTTTAACACTTTTACAATTTTGATATATTTTTAATGACATGGATCAGTCCTATAATCCTGTGCCGGACTAGCCATATGCTGAACCCGGCTTCATCTACCATTTTTGCTTGCCTGTCACTTGCCCTGACTTTGGCTTCTTTCCCGGATTCTCTTCTTTCTCTTTTTATCTGTACTCTGCACATGCAAGTGGTCTGCAAGTCTATCCTTGCCATTAGAGGCCCTGGTAAAGAAGCAGGCTGGGGAATAGATGCTGTATCCTGGGACTCTCTAACATAGAACCCTGACATCCTCACTATAAAAAGCAATAACCTATTAGCAAAGGGACTAATGACGCCCAACTGTTGACTTTAAAATATTTTGCTGAAATGGCAAATTTTTGCACTCCTTTAATCTGCCAATGTTTTTTGTGGAAATGAGAACTCAGTTTCACGTATCCCTAGTGAGAAAGGATTCCCATACCACTATAGGTTAGCTAAAGTAACACCACCTGCTTTGAGTCTCTGTTTGTCTGATTGAAACTTTGGATGGAGCTGTCACTTGCTTTTTATTATATATCTGTGTGTGCAAATTTTACAATGAAGGAAAAAAGGAGACGGAGTAAACAGTGAAATACCAAATATCAATATGCAATATTTCATATTCACCTGATAAAAAAATGAAAGTATTTTTAATTTATTTTAGTCCTGGCAATAATAAAGAATATATATATTAAAAAAAAAAATAGCATTTCCTTTTCCTCTGAAAATGTGTCTGCACCTACCAGTATAAGCAAACATATTCTAAACAAAATGCTGCAGTCACTGTTTTACTCAAATTGAATTAAATAAAGAACAGAATATATTAACAGATTGTGCTGGGAAAGCCACCTGTGCATTCTAGGAAATCTGCTTTTGTAATTATTGTACCTCAAAAATAGCTCAGAGAAAATTTTTTAACCCTGTTTTAATCACAATCTGTACAAATTTAGAAAATAAATAAATAAATTCATAATGATAATTTTATCGCATGATAAGAGAATTTATATGATGATTAATATAGATTCAAGGAAGATAATCCCATACTTAAAGAGTAACTCCACTTTCAAACAAAGTGCATCATTCTCCCTTCCTCAGCCGCGGTGAATGTGATTATAGTACCGGTATATGTAATGCTGCGTACACACGACCGTTTTTAATGTCATTGAAAAAAACGACATTTTTCTCAACGTGATTCTTCTCAAGCCTGCCTTGCCTACACACTATCGTGGAAAAAAGTGCTCAAGTAAAGCGCGGTGACGTACAACACGTACGACGACACTATAAAGGGGAAGTTCCATTCGGATGGCGCCACCCTTCATGTTAGTAAAGTTTGTTGAGCGACGATTCGCGCTTTTCAGCCACGTGCTTTTCAGTCCGTTACAGCGCGACGAATGTGCTATCTCCATTACGAACGCTAGTTTTACCAGAACGAGCGCTCCCGTCTCATACTTGATTCTGAGCATGTGCATTTTTTTTCACGTCGTTAAAGCCTACACACGGCCGTTTTTCATGACGAGAAAAACGACGACTTGAAAAAACGACGAGAAAAATTAGAGCATGTTCCAATTTTTTCAAGGCCATTTTTCACGTCATAAAAAATGCTCTGAAGCCCCCACACGATCATTTTTAATGACCATTTAAAAAAATAGCATTTTTCTCGTTATTAAAAACGGTCGTGTGTACGCGGCATTAGAGTGCCAGGGTTCCATGGAACCCTAGGGTTCCTCCGGAGATTGCCAGTGGTCCCTTGAGCTGTGGCTGGTTGAATTAGCATCTGATAGTGCCTGCATAGCTGTGGAACCAACACCACTAAGCATTGCAAGCAGCATGATTCCAATGATTTTTTTTTAGCTGTTGGTAGGGTGGCATTCTGACAACCACTGAAGGTGGCATTCTACCACCAATGCAAGAACATTCCTTCCCCTTAAACCTGACAAATCGATTTCAGCAGGGGTTCCCCGAGGCCTGAAAATTATTCGAAGGGTCCCTCTGGGTTAAAAAATTTTTTAAAAAGTTTCTATTAGGACAAGATCACACTATTGCCTACTGGGAATGTGCACACAATGAGAGAAACGAGCTGTTGTTTAGCAGACGTGCAGATTTGGCATTAATAGCACCCCTAATCATCAGCAAAACTCCCTCATTTTTGCACGATTTTCAAAAGGGTCCAGGACTTTTTCCCCATGTTTCACTGGGTAGGGCAGACTATTGAAATGAGTGGACTGTTATACCCGCACATCAGAGCCTGCACAAAGGCAAAGGCCTAAAACAAAGGATACAGCTTGGGGCAGACGGATACTGTCAGGTCATTGTTTATGTAAGTATTTATTTATTGTATCTGTAATACATACTATACTGATGGGCAGGAGGGAAAGGGGGTTTTAAATAGGCAGTCATTCTTTAACAGTAAACCAGCTTTAAACGGAACATTACCCTTTTCAGGATGATTTACTGTTAAAGAATGAATGGCCCAAAAGGTTTCTACAACCCAAATTCCAAAAAAGTTAGGACGCTGTGGAAAATCTACATAAAAACAGAATGCAATGATTTGCAAATCTCATTAACCCATATTTTATTCACAAAAGAATATAGAAAACATATCTGAGAAAATATACCATTTTAAGAAAACAATAAGGTCATTTTGAAATTGAAGGCAGCAACACGTCTCAAAAAAGTTGGGACAGGGCAACAAAAAGCTGGCAAAAGTAAGTGGTGCTAACAGGAAAGAACTGGGAGAGCATTTTGCAACCAATTTGGTTGATTGGCATCAGGTCAGTAACATGATTGGGGAAAAAATAGCATCTTAGAGAGTCAAAGCGGTTGATTTACTAAAGGCAAATAGACTATGCACTTTGCAAAGTGCAATTGCTTCAGAGTTTAGTAAATGAGGTAAAGTTTCACTTTACAAAAAATACTAAATTACATGCAAGGAAAATTAAAACACAAAAAATTTTCTTGCACATGATTGGATGATGGAAGTCAGCAGAGCGTCTGCTCATTTACTAAGCTCTGAAGCAAGTGCAGTGCACAGTGTTTTTCGCCTCTCGTAAATCAACCTCCAAGTGTAAAGATTGGCAGAGGTTCACCAATCTGTAAAAGGCTGTGTCTAAAAATTGACAAATAATTTCAGAATAATGTTCCTTAATGTAAAATTGCAAAGACTTTATGGGGTTGATTTACCAAAGGCAAATAAAGTTTTACTTTACAAAGAATACCCAATCATGTGCAAGGAAATGTAAATAAAAAAAGCACATGATTGGATGATGGAAGTCAGAAGACCTTCTGCTTATTTACTAAACTGTGGAGCAACTGCTCTTGCAGAGTACAACTGCACTTTGCAAAGTGCACAGTGTACAGTATTTGCTTTTAGTAAATCGACCCCTTTGTCCCAACTTTTTTGGAATTGGGGTTGGAAGGTAACTGTGTTGTGTTAGTCAAAATGGATTCCTGTGTCCTTGTAGAGCTCCTTGCATCCTAGGTCAAGCCTGTATATGCAGCCCTGACTTTTGTCCAAGCCCAGCCCCTTTGCGGTGTTAAGACCCACCCACTGTCAGTCAACTGTCAAGTGGCAGGCCCTCTACTGCCCACAGGATTCCTGCCATCATTGTTGTTACCCAAGAAGTGTTCTAGGCCAAGTCAGGCACACTTTAATGCTAAGGGAGACTGACAAACCCAAGGAATTACTACACAGAAACATAAAATATGGCTGGCCATTAAAATGGATAGAAAAACTTTTTTCTTTGATTTACAGAAGTGGATTTTCAGTTGTAACAGTTGTAAAAAAAAAAATTGCTACAGAGTAACTGTCTGTATAATTTACTTACACAGGAACCTGTCTCTGAAAATTGAGTTAGAACATTTAGATCAGAAGTGTGTGTTCTTGCAGGAAGGTGACATATGTAGGTTATTCTTAGATTATATTATTACACTTTGCCAATTTCCATTTTTAGTGCAAAGGGCAGAACCTTTTTTTTTTCTTAGGGCTGCAAATTATTCGTATCCATCTCTATTTTTTTTGTCCTCTATCAATGTGAGTGATCTTTCCTTTTTTTTTTTTTTTTACATATATATATCTATCTATATATATATATATATCTACTTTGGAATTGTTACATAGCCTGCAGACTTGATTAAAATGGTTTAAAAATCATTACAGTACTATATTTAGTGTGTCTGTGTATATACAGTGGGGGAAAAAAAAATTTGATCCCCTGCAGATTTTGTATGTTTGCGCACTTACAAAGAAATTAAGGGTCTATAAATTTTTATCATAGGTGTATTTTAAATGATAGAGACAGAATATCAAGCAAAGATCCAAAAAGAACACATGATACAAATGTTATAAATTGAGTTGCAGTTGAGTGAGTAAAATATGTACCGTATTTATCGGCGTATAACACGCACCGGCGTATAACACGCACCCCAAGTTTAGGAGGAAATTTTAGGGAAAAAAACTTTTAGGAGGGAAGTTTAAGGAAAAATAACTTACATTTAAATGCAGCCTTGTCAGTGTCCATTGCAGCCTTGTCACAGTGCAGCCTTGTCAGTTTCCATTGCAGCCTTGTCACAGTGCAGCCTTGTCAGTGTCCATTGCAGCCTTGTCACAGTGCAGCCTTGTCAGTGTCCATTGCAGCCTTGCCCCACAGTCGCCGTGCAGCCTTGCCCCACAGTCGCCGTGCAGCCTTGCCCCAGAGTCGCCGTGCAGCCTTGCCCCAGAGTCGCCGTGCAGCATTTTAAAATTGGCGCCGAGACTGTGCGGACGCCGCCGAGAACGCCGGGGACGCAGGGACGCAGGGACTGGGCGGAGCCGCCGCCGAGATACACATAGCCGAGTGTACTCGGCTATACTCGGCTTTTCTCGGCTCCGCTCACAGTCACGCCGAGTCCCGCCCTATGATGGACATAACACAGGTCCAATGGCGGGACTGGGCGTGACTGTGAGCGGAGCCGAGAAAAGCCGAGTATAGCCGAGTACATTCGGCTATGTGTATCTCGCTCCGCTCCCAGTCAGCGGAGACAGCTCAGGGATGTGGATATCGGCGTATAACACGCACCCACGATTTTCCCCTGATTTTCAGGGGAAAAAAGTGCGTGTTATACGCCGATAAATATGGTATTTGATCCCCAAACACAGCGAAACCCCCTGTTTAAGAAGGCACATGTACAGTCATGCCAATGAACATCTAAATAATTCAGAGAAGGATTGGGAGAAACTGCTGTGGTCAGAGGAGACCAAAATTGAGCTCTTTGGCAATAACTCGACTCAATGGGGTTGATTTACTAAAACTAGAGCGTGCAAAATCTGGCGCAGCTGTGCATGGTAGCCAATCAGCTCCTAAATTCAGCTTGTTCAATTAAGCTTTGACAATAAAACCTAGAAGCTGATTGGTTTCTATGCAGAACTGCACCAGATTTTGCACTCTCCAGTTTTAATAAATCAACCCCAATGTGTTTGGAGGAAGAAAAATGCTGACTATGACCCCAAGAACACCATCCCTACAATCAAACACGGAGGTGGAAACATTATGCTTTGGGGCTGTTTCTCTGCTAAAGGTACAGGTCGACTTTCTCGCATTGAGGGGCCAATGGACGGGGCCATGTATTGTAAAATCTTGGATGAGAACCATCTTCCCTCAGCCAAAACACTGAAGATGGGTCGCGGATGGGTCTTCAGCATGACAATGACCAAAAACATAACGCCAAGGCAACGAAGGAGTGGTTCAAGAAAAAAGCACATTAAGGTCCTGAAGTGGCCTAGCCAGTCTCCAGACCTTAATCCTATAGAAAATTTATGGAGGGAGATGAAACTTTGAGTTGCCAAGCGACAGCCAAGAAACCTTAACCACTTAACGACCGCCCACTGTAAATATACGTCGGCAGAATGGCACCGACAGGCAGAATCACGTATATGTACGTGATTGCCTTTGTATAGTTGGGGGGTCCGATCGGACCCCCCTTCTTTACAGTGGGTGGTCGTTTTACCTTCGGGAGCGATCCGGCATGAGGGGACGGCCGTTCGATTTCGGCCACCCCCTCTCGATCGCTCCCGGCGAATGAGAGAGCTTCCTCTGCCTGCCAGGCAGGAGGAAGTGATGTCATCTCTCCTGCGGCGCTCACATATACCGAGCGCCGTACAGGAGAAGATGCAGGTTAGTACACAAAACAGCACACTGACACCAGGACACATAGGCACATAAATCGCCCCCCCAGACACCCCCAGATCACCCCCCAGCCCCCCCCAGCCCCCAGTCACAGTGTCACTGATTGCAGTGACCATTTATTTAGTGATCACTGCAATCAGTGACATTTGTGACTGTAAAAGTGTCACTACATTTAGTTTTAGGTCCAGTGTAGCCCCCTAACCCCCCCTAATAAAGGTTTAACCCCCTTGATCACCCCCCAGGTAACCCTTTCACCCCCTATCACCACTGTCACTAAGCGATCATTTTTCTGATCGATGTCTTAGCGTCGGCGATGCTGATCGGTAGCCAGTAATTTTTTTTAGGTTCGCCGCAGGTTTTTATAGCGTCGGGTACCCCCATATATTACCTAATAAAGGTTTATCCCCCTTGATCACCCCCCAGGTAACCCTTTCACCCCCTAGCACCGCCGTCGCTATGCGATAATTTTTCTGATCGATGTCTTAGCGTCGGTGATGCTGATCGGTAGCCAGTAATTTTTTTTAGGTTCGCCGCAGGTTTTTATAGCGTCGGGTACCCCCATATATTACTTAATAAAGGTTTAACCCCCTTGATCGCCCCCCAGGTAACCCTTTCACCCCCTATCACCACTGTCACTAAGCGATAATTTTTCTGATCGATGTCTTAGCGTCGGTGATGCTGATCGGTAGGCAGTAATTTTTTTTAGGTTCGCCGCAGGTTTTTATAGCGTCGGGTACCCCCATATATTACCTAATAAAGGTTTAACCCCCTTGATCGCCCCCCAGGTAACCCTTTCACCCCCTAGCACTGCCGTCGCTATGCGATAATTTTTCTGATCGATGTCTTAGCGTCGGTGATGCTGATCGGTAGCCAGTAATTTTTTTTAGGTTCGCCGCAGGTTTTTATAGCGTCGGGTACCCCCATATATTACCTAATAAAGGTTTAACCCCCTTGATCACCCCCCAGGTAACCCTTTCACCCCCTAGCACCGCCGTCACTATGCGATCATTTTTCTGATCGATGTCTTAGCGTCGGTGATGCTGATCGGTAGCCAGTAATTTTTTTTAGGTTCGCCGCAGGTTTTTATAGCGTCAGGTACCCCTATATATTATCTAATAAAGGTTTAACCCCCTGATCGCCCCCCAGGTAACCCTTTCACCCCCTATCACCACTGTCGCTAAGCGATTGTTTTTATGATCGTTGTCTTAGTGTCGGTGATGCCGATAGGTAGCCAGTAATTTTTTTTAGGTTCGCCGTCAGGTTTTTATATAGCGTCAGGTACCCCCATATATTACCTAATAAAGGTTTTAACCCCCTAATTGCCCCTAGTTAACCCTTTCACCAGTGATCATCATATAAGTGTTACGGGTGACGCTGGTTAGTTAGTTTGCTTTTTATAGTGTCAGGGCACCCGCCGTATATAACCCAACAAAGGTTTAACCCCCTGATCGCCCGGCGGGTGATATCAATTAGGTTTTAGCGTCAGAGAGGGTCTGCGTCACACCCCAGGTAGCGTCAGGTTAGTGCCAGTAGCACTAACACCCACGCGTGAAGCATACACCCCCCTTAGTGGTATAGTATCTGATCAGCTCAATATCTGATCTGATCAGATCTATACTAGCGTCCCCAGCAGTTTAGGGTTCCCAAAAACGCAGTGTTAGCGGGATCAGCCCAGATACCTGCTAGCACCTGCGTTTTGCCCCTCCGTCCAGCCCAGGCCACCCAAGTGCAGTATCGATCGATCACTGTCACTTACAAAACCCAACACACATAACTGCAGCGTTCGCAGAGACAGGCCTGATCCCTGCGACTCCAGTGCTGTAGGAGGTGATTTCACCACCACAGTTAAAAAAAAAAAGCATATATGCCGAAGCATTGGGGCAGCAGGAGCGGAGGAGCGATTTTGCTCCTAATGCCGCGTACATACGGTCGAAATTCCGACGGAGGCTTGCCCGTGGAAAAGTCTGACCATGTGTACGCGGCATAACTTTTGCGAGAAGATGCCCCCATGCTTCGGCATATATAAATGGTGCATGTATGCCCATCATTAGAAGTGGGTGGATGAAGGGCGGTATTCTAATGGTGGGCATACCCACCGGTCAATCTTTTTTTTTCGTTCAGCCAACAGGCTGCATGAAAAAAAAGATTACAATACATGTCCAACAAGGACCAGCAACGTACTGGTATGTTGCTGGACTTTGAATGTTTATACCAGAATGATGCCTGCGGGTTTAGGTATCATCTTGGTATCATTCTTTTCAGCCAGCGGCCGGCTTTCATGTAAAAGCAATCCTAGTGGCTAATTAGCCTCTGGACTGCTTTTACAAGCAGTGGGAGGGAATGTCCCCCCCCCCGGATATAAAAAGCGCCATTGGGAAATTGGGAAAGCATTTTATCACACCGATCTTGGTGTGGTCAGATGCTTTGAGGGCAGAGGAAAGATCTAGGGTCCAATAGACCCCAGTTTTTTCAAAAAAGAGTACCTGTCATTACCTATTGCTATCATAGGTGATATTTACATTCCCTGAGATAACAATAAAAGTGATAAAAATAAATAAATATGGAAGCAACAGTTTAAAAATAAAATAAAAAAGCAAAATTAATAATAAAAAAAAAAGCACCCCTGTCCTGCCCTGCTCTTGCCCAATGGCGAACGCAAGCGTCGGTCTGGCGTCATATGTAAACAGCAATTGCACCATGCATGTGAGGTATCACCGCGAAGGTCAGATCGAGGGCAGTAATTTTAGCAGTAGACCTCCTCTGTAAATCTAATGGGGTAACCTGTAAATGCTTTTAAAGGCTTTTAAAAATGTATGTAGTTTGTCGCCAATGCGCGTTTGTGCGAAATTTTAAAGCATGTCGTGTTTGGTATCTATGTACTTGGCCTAAGATCATCTTTTTTATTTCATCAAACATTTGGGCAATATAGTGTGTTTTAGTGCATTAAAATTAAAAAAAGTGTATTTTTTCCCCAAAAAATGCGTTTGAAAAATCGCTGCGCAAATACTGTGTAGAAAAAAAAAATGCAACACCCACCATTTTATTCTGTAGGGCCTTTGCTTTAAAAATATATATAATGTTTGAGGGTTCAACATAATTTTCTTGCAAAAAAAAATATGTTTTCATGTAAACAAAAAGTGTCAGAAAGGGCTTTGTCTTCAAGTGGTTAGAAGAGTGGATGTAAGCTTCCTAATGTTGTGTATAAAATGCCAGAACAGTTCAAAACCCCCCCATATGACCCCATTTTGGAAAGTAGACACCCCAAGCTATATACTGAGAGGCATGTTGAGTCCATGGAATATTTTATATGTTGACACAAGTTGCGGAAAAAATATATATATTTTTTTTTTTGCACAAAGTTGTCACTAAATGATATATTGCTCAAACATGCCATGGGCATATGTGGAATTACACCCCAAAATACATTCTGTTGCTTCTCCTGAGTACGGGGATACCACATATGTGAGACTTTTTGGGAGCCTAGCCGCGTACGGGACCCCAAAAACCAATCACTGCCTTCAGGCTTTCTAAGGGTGTCAATTTTTGATTTCACTTCTCACTGCCTATCACAGTTTCGGAGGCCATGGAATGCCCAGATGGCACAAAACCCCCCCAAATGACCCCATTTTGGAAAGTAGACACCCCAAGCTATTTGCTGAGAGGTATTGTGAGTATTTTGCAGATCTCGCTTTTTGTCACAAAGTTTTGAAAATTGAAAAAAAAAAGAAAAAAAAAAATGTTTTTTCTTCATTTTTAAAAACAAATGAGAGCTGTAAAATACTCACCATGCCTCTCAGAAAACAGCTTGGGGTGTCTACTTTCCAAAATGGGGTCATTTGGGGGGGTTTTGTGCTATTTTGGCATTTTATGGCCTTCAAAACTGTGATAGGTAGTGAGGAGTGAAATCAAAAATTTGCGCCCTTAGAAATCCTGGAGGCGGTGCTTGGTTTCCGGGGTCCCGTACGTGGCTAGGCTCCTAAAAAGTCCCACACATGTGGTGTCCCCGTACTCAGGAGAAGCAGCAGAATGTATTTTGGGGTGCAATTCCACATATAACCATGACATGTGTGAGCAATATATCATTTAGTGACAACTTTTTGTAATTTTTTTTTTTTTTGTCATTATTCAATCACTTGGGACAAAAAAAAATATTCAATGGGCTCAACAGGCCTCTCAGCAATTTCCTTGGGGTGTCTACTTTCTAAAATGGGGTCATTTGGGGGGGTTTAGTGCTATTTTGGCATTTTATGGCCTTCAAAACTGTGATAGGTAGTGAGGAGTGAAATCAAAAATTTGCGCCCTTAGAAATCCTGAAGGCGGTGCTTGGTTTCCGGGGTCCCGTACGTGGCTAGGCTCCTAAAAAGTCCCACACATGTGGTATCCCCGTACTCAGGAGAAGCAGCAGAATGTATTTTGGGGTGCAATTCCACATATAACCATGGCATGTGTGAGCAATATATAATTTAGTGACAACTTTTTGTAATTTTTTTTTTTTGTCATTATTCAATCACTTGGGACAAAAAAAAAAATATTCAATGGGCTCAACATGCCTCTCAGCAATTTCCTTGGGGTGTCTACTTTCTAAAATGGGGTCATTTGGGGGGGGGTTTTGTACTGCCCTGTCATTTTAGCACCTCAAGAAATGAGATAGGCAGTCATAAATTAAAAGCTGTGTAAATTCCAGAAAATGTACCCTAGTTTGTAAACGCTATAACTTTTGCGCAAACCAATAAATATACGCTTATTGACATTTTTTTTACTAAAGACATGTGGCTGAATACATTTTGGCCTAAATGTATGACTAAAATTGAGTTTATTCGATTTTTCTAATAACAAAAAGTAGAAAATATCATTTTTTTTCAAAATTTTCGGTCTTTTTCCGTTTATATCGCAAAAAATAAAAATCGCAGAGGCAATCAAATACCATTAAAAGAAAGCTCTATTTGTGGGAAGAAAAGGACGCAAATTTCGTTTGGGTACAACATTGCATGTCCGCACAATTTACAGTTAAAGCAGCGCAGTGCAAAATTCTGAATTCACCTCCGGTCCTTTAGCTACCAAATGGTCCGGGGCTTAAGTGGTTAAGGATTTAAAGAAGATCTGTAAAGAAGAGTGGACCAAAATCCCTCCTGTGCAAACCTGGTCAAGAAATGTCTTACCACTGTACTTGCCAACAAAAGTTTCTCCACCAAGTACTAAGGCCCCTTTCACACTGGGGCGGGCATATGCAGTGGCGGTATAGCGGCACGATTTTCAGCGCCCTATATCCTTGTGTTTTACCACGATATTCGGCCGCTAGGGGTGCGGTTTTAACCCCTGCTAGCGGCCGAAAAAGGGTTAATATCGCCCGCTATAGCCGCGGTTTGCGGGCGGTATTACCGCGGTGTCCCATTGATTTCAATGGCAAGGAGCGGTAAAGGAGCGGTATACACACCGCTCCTTCACCGCTCCAAAGATGCGGTTTGCAGGAGATTTTTTTGTCTCCTGCCAGCGCACCGCCTCAGTGTGAAAGCCCTCGGGCTTTCACATTGAGAATGCTGGGGCAGGAGTATTTCAGGCGTTATTTATGCGCTATTTTTAGCGCAAAAACGCCTGAAATACGCCTTACTCACTGAACTGCAACTTAATTTATAGCATTTGTTTTATGTGTTTTTTATGGATATTTGGTTGATATTCTGTCTCTATCATTTAAAATACACCTATGATAGAAATTATAGACCCTTCATTTCTTTGTAAGTGGACAATTGTACACATTCTGCTGGGGATCAAATAATTGTTTTCCCCACTGTATTTTATATATATACACTATATTGTGAAAAGTATTGGGAGGCCTGCCTTTACACGCACATGAACTTTAATGGCATCCCAGTCTTAGTCCGTAGGATTCAATATTGAGTTGGCCCACCCTTTGCAGCTTTACCAGCTTCAACTCTTCTGGGAAGGCTGTCCACAAGGTTTAGAAGTGTGTCTATGGGAATGTGTGACCATTCTTCCAGAAGTGCATTTGTGAGGTCAGGCACTGAGGTTGGACAAGAAGGCCTGGCTCTCAGTCTCCGCTCTAATTCATCCCAAAGGTGTTCTATCGGGTTGAGGTCAGGACTCTGTGCAGGCTAGTCAAGTTTCTCCACCCCCAAACTCGCTCATTCATTTCTTTATGGACCTTGCCTTGTGCACTGGTGTGCACTCCTGTTGGAATAGGAAGGGGCCATCCCCAAATTGTTCCCACAATGTTGGGAGCATGAAATTGTTCAAACTGTCTTGGTATGATGACGCCTTAAGAGTTCCCTTCACTGGAACTAAGGGACCAAGCCCAACCCCCTAAAAAAATAAAAACCCACACCATAATCCCCCCTCCACCAAATGATTTGGGCCAGTGCACAAAGCAAGGTCCATAAAGACATGAGCGAGCTTGGGGTGGAGGAACTTGACTGGCCTGCACAATAGAACATCTTTGGGATGTGTGCGTTCAGAGATGGTATTCTGCATATGAAGTATAAGAATTCACCCAAGCTCTACCGCAATAAAAGGTTGATGGGCTGTATGTTGGTGCTCTGGCTATTCCGTCCAACATGAATCCATAGAAATCTAAAGCCGATACATGATCGCTCCTTCTTATGAAATTTTATTTTGCTATGAGGAAGGCTTAGGCAGAAATGCATTAGCATTTCAAAGATGTTGTAACTGCTTCAGTGCAAAATTTCATAAGAAGGAGCAATCGTGTGTGCCGGCTTTTGATTTCTATGGCTATTCTGCATACTTTGGTTGTAAAGAGTGGTTATTTGAATTACTGTTGCCTTTTCATCATCTCGAACCAGTCTGCCCATTCTACTCTGACCTCTGACATCAACAAGAAGTTTCCGTCCACACAACTGCTTTTCACTGGATATTTTCTCTTTTTCAGACCATTCTCTGTAAACCCTAGAGATGGTTGTGCGTGAATATCCCAGTAGATCAGCAGTTTTTGAAATACTCAGACCAGCCCATCTTGCACCAACAACCATGCCACGTTCAAAGTCACTTGAATCCCCTATCTTCACCACATCTAGATACCTAAATGCATTGAGTTGCTGCCATGTGATTGGCTGATTAGCAATTTGTGTTACCAAACAATTGAATAGATGTACCTAATAAAGTGGCCAGAGAGTGTATGTATGTATATATATATATATATGTATATTTATTTATTTATTTATCTTAAGTGGATTTCCATTTCTTTTTTCATTACTTCTTGTGCCCACCCCTCCTGTGTTGAAAAAAATTGTCAATTTCTACCTGAATTCTCCATACGCCAGCGGTCCTTTTCAGGGTTGGAATGATACTCTGTCATTCTTAAAAATCCTGGAGTTATATAAAAATAATTATTGCCATTTTACTTTAATATGGATCAACATTTGTACATAACTGAGATGAATTATATATGTGAACAAGTTAAAGTGGTTGTAACCCTAAAAAAAATGCTTCAGTCCCTTTAAGGCATGAGACATAGCACAGTGCTTTTGCCATGTCAATTGTCCCTTTCTATATTTTACAATACCTGGCAGATCTGTAAACTGACCACGTTTATCATGGCTTCTAATCTCTGATAGTGTGGTCAGTTTACTTGACTCCATCTTCCAGCTATTTCTTCAGCATCTCTGCATCTCCCCTCCCCTTCCCTCTCTCCCTGTCCCTTCTATAGTCTGTGTGAGAGCTGATCTCCAGGACATTACCTTTAGTTTGAATGTTCTACTTGTGCTTTCCGGGTACTCCAATTTCCTTCCACACTTCTGTTTGGAGCACTAGAGTCCTTGGTTAAAGTCCCAAACAGAACAATACCTCCAAGGACATGCTGGTAGATTAAGGCTTCATGTACACTGCTGGTAAACGGACATATAGGAGCAGTTGGGCGTTTTTCTCAGCTGTCCCTGAACTCTCCTCTGTTATCTTACCAGTACATGTACACAGGGTCGTTTATAGTCGTTTCCAGGCAGTTGAGTTTAGAGGCATTTTTTGGAAAGCAAAAAAATGCGTTCAGGACGGATGTTCAGAGGCATTTGAAACGCCAAATGCCTGTAACAGCTTGTAAATGCAGTAACTCACGTTTAGCCACGTTTTGTTTGCAGACGTTTAACATTTTTGACTATTTGGAAAAAAATGCAAACGCGGCTAAATGCGGCATGTAAATGTGGCAAAACAGACAGTTTTAAACGGCATTTACTATCTGTCAAGTTACATTGTTTAGGGGAGGTTGTAAAACGTCCCGTGTACATTAAGCCTTATTGTCTCCTCTCTAAATTGGCCCTATATGCGTGTGATATAGAGATAATAGACTGTAAGCCCCTTAAAGGCAGAGACTAACGTAAATGTTCAGTATGTAAATTGCTCTGTAAATAGTCAGTGTGATATAAATGCAGATCAAATGCATCGGTCAATTAATCCTGAATGATCTAAGAATCATCTCAAGCTAATGTCACTTACACAAGACCCATGTGTTCCAAATTTACATTTTTTGACCTTTAAAATGGTAGCAGTTCTATCCACCCAAGCCAGCTTACAATTTGCCACCTTATTTCATTTGTTTTTTAGAGTGTGTACAATGCAATCTAAAGCTCGGTTAGGTCATTACAGAGGCTTTTGAATAATTGTTCAGTGATTGCTGGAATTCTCTCTAAAGTCAGAAAAATGCACAGAGCTGGAAAATGTATTATGAATCCAAAATGCTAAGAGACATATTAATTCAGAGACAAATGGTTGGAAATAACTGTCATTTGTACTTTGCTGACAGTTGTACTTTGGGGTATATTTTTCCTTCTAATTAGCTGCACAGCGTTCAATTAATAATCCTTTCATTATTATGTCTCAGCTGGTGGCACCAAAACCTATTAAACTAAACAGACTGACCTTGTGCTTAAGTACTGTTTCTAAGGCTCTTGTTGGCAAAAGTAGGGAGATTACGTCAAATTTTCCCACATACTAAACAAAAATAACATTTAATTGATCAGTGTGGAGGAATGCTGCTGTTGCAAGTTATTTTTTCTTCCCCCCCCCCCCCCCCTAAATATCATAGAGGTGCTTTAAACAGCTTTACCGCCTAATGAAGGTTAATAACGCCATTGTGGAAAATGTTATATTGTAAAACACCAAGAAAAATAATAGCCCTGTAAGTGGCATTTATTGACTCTCTTGTTCACGTATGCTTGTGATTGCCAGCAACTAGTCAAAATAGTGCAGCTCTGTCTATGGGATGCAGCAGTACCTATGGAAATTAAAAAATCATCCTGACTTTAGACATTTGAGCAGGGTGGATTTGATTTAAATCAAGTCGACTTAAATCACGATTTAAATCATATTTTAAATTCACTAGTAAAAAGTCCTGATTTAAATCAACTCAATTTAAATCATCATTTTTAAAGAGAAATTGTCATCTCTGTGCCACAGCGGCTCCTCCTCTGACCCGCTGTTGAGTCACCGACAGTCCCATTCACTTTAATGGGACGGCTGGTGAAGCGGCAGTGACACAACAAGTTGAGGGACGTGGCGGCAGCAGGTGAGTGGATGCCCGTTAACAGGCACTACCATGATAGATCTAATATGACAGGTGCTTTTTAACCACTTCACACAAATTAACATACCTGTACGTCGGTACTTTGACGTTAAATACCGGGGTTATGGCAGCAGCTAGCTGCAATTACCCCAGTATTTTCAGGAACGGTGTGCGTTTCTCTTTCAGATAAAAGTGGTCTCAGCGGCGGATTTGCCACAAGATCACTTTTATCAGTGGTGGGAGAGGGCCCCCCTCCCGCTGCGCTACGGTCGTCTCCGCCACTTACCGGAGTCGCCGTTAGGGGCGGAGACGATCGCGTCCGCTCCCCTCACTGCTTGGATGCTGAGTAAGGGAAAAATGGCCCCCGCTCGGCTCCATAGCATTGGAGGGCGTAAGTGACGTCAAATGTCACCTCCGCCCAATGCTCTTAAAGAGGAATTTTATTTTTATTTATTTTTTCAAATATAAATTTTTATTGTTTTATAGAAACATACATAAAATAAAAACATTACAATACAAATAGAGTGTAACATAAGAAATTCACACACATTTATCTATTTCGGACAAGGCCAGACGTTTGTCTGGTGTAGATAACACAACATGGAATAATATCTTAGAACTCGTGACTACCTGTTCAGTATCCTCCTCAGATATTTAACATCACTCTAGGGTCGTCAGGTAGGGGGTATCACCATGTCACAACTATCAGGAATTCAATTGCCCTGTCCAATTCTCGTATATCATTAATTAATGAGAAAAAAAAAAGGAGAAGAGAAAAAAAAAAAAGGAGCGAAACCCATAGAAAATATAAAAATTTACACCAAAAAAGGGGAAAAAGAGAGAAAGAAAAAAGAAAAAAAAGGGGGTAGGGGAGGAAGGGGAAGAGGGAAAATATGAACGTGTCTCCAGCCGTGACGACTATCAGAGCTGTATCCCCTTGCCAGATTAAGAGTTAAGCAGGGCCGATCGTTCGTCAGAGAAGATAAAGATGTTCCAGAGCCTCCACGCCTTAGAGTGCCTCTCTTGCTTGTTTTGGGCAGTGAGGACTAAATCCTCCAACCGTTTGATGTCCTCCACCCTGCGCTATTTTTTTTTTATTTTTAATGGCATTTATTTTTTTTATTTTTACTTTTATTGCATTTTAGTGTAAATATGAGATCTGAGATTTTAGAGTAAATATGAGATCTTTTTGACCCCAGATCTCACATTTAAGAGCTCCTGTCATGCTTTTTTTTAATTACAAGGGATGTTTGCCTTCCGTGTAATAGGAATAAAAATGACCCAAATTGGACAGTGTAAAAAAAAAAAGTAAAATAAATAAGAAAAAAATAAATACATTTTAAAGCGCCCTGTCCTGCCAAGCTCGCGTGCAGAAGCGAATGCATAAGTAAGTCGTGCCCGCATATGAAAATAGTGTTCAAACCACACATGTGAGGTATTGCTGCGATCGTTAGAGCAAGAGCAATAATTCTAGCACTAGACCTCCTCTGTCACTCAAAACTAGTGTAGCGGCCTCACCCCTCTCTCCCCTTCTCATACTCGGCTTGTCTTTCTTCGTCTAGGGGTCTCAGTGCTGGGGGGAGGGATGAGATACACCACGGCCCATGTCCTCCATAGCTAAGAGGTGAAGGCCAGAAGATTGGGTCTTGTGTAGGTGTCCTAGAGTCATGTCCAGTACTTCATCCCTGACTCCTTTGCTCCTAGTTACCAGAGTTCCACACAGTGAATAGGTCCAACTCAGTTTTATTCTTCTTGCCAAACAATAAACAGTTTCTCCTACTGAGTAGTAATGGGAAATAGATCGAGGCACAATCCCTTCCCTTCTCCTGCTAACCACTGTGA
Source organism: Rana muscosa (assembly GCA_029206835.1). NCBI lineage: Eukaryota > Metazoa > Chordata > Amphibia > Anura > Ranidae > Rana > Rana muscosa. The sequence continues at coordinate 181,217,179 of CM055117.1, read as the reverse complement.
TATCACCAGTGGTGGGTAGTCACTGCCACTGACTATATTGAGTAGAATGTGAATTACCTTCGCTAGCACGGCCCCTGTCAGGGGAAGGAGATCTGTCCAAGAGAGAAACAGGAGGCCTCTCTGTCACCACCAATGCTGCGCTGGACTCTTCAGAGAAGTTCCGCACACCAGTCCTCACAAACTCAGACATGGGCACCCAAGAAGTTAGGGCCCCCCTCGGATTCCTCCACCCTCGCGGAACTCAGTCGAAGGTACTGAGCCCCAGGCCTCCGTCATAGTACCTCACCCCAGGCTAAAGGTGCCTGGGATGGACTCCATCTCTCACTCTGGCCAGGTCAAGGGCACCTGAGCCCAGAACTCCGGAACGCCAGCACCCAAGCTGAAGGTGCCTGGGTGCGGCCGCACCCTCCAACTCTCTCCAAACTCTGAACCCCGTGGTAAGGGCGTCCGCCCCTTTTATCCCCTCTCCCTTTTGCGCCACAGCGGGTTCCCCGCCCCGCTGTACCAGCTCCAGGGGAGGACAAAAAGGTACAGTCTTGCAGTGTGAGTTCAGCTCCGACCCCGGGCAACAGCGCCACCTGTGGACCGCAAGGAACCTCACACCACCAGAGTCCTCCAAGAACCAGAAAAGGGTCTCGGATCCCCTAGCAATTGGTGCATCTGGGTTACACTACCACCCAGATGCCTCCCCTAAAATTCAAACACCCGCTACACTGGTAACCTGTAGAAATTTTTTAAACGTCTCCAAGGGAGATTTCTGAGTGCTAAAGTTTGTCGCCATTCCACGAGCGGGAGCAATTTTGAAGCGTGAAAAGCCTCTGCAAACCCTGTTTACGCAGCATCAGAGATTAAAGGAACCTCCTTGCAAGTAATTAGTTTAGGTCTGTTTTAATGCTCCACGTATGTGGAAACGCTCTTGCCAATATGCAATTTGCTAGAATTCATTCTGCATACATATTATGTGTTAGTAATCTTATCTTCACTGACTACTGTCCAATTCACTTTAGCCTTCTCGCTGTCATGACTTCTTAGGGATACTAGTCATATGCTTCAGCCTTTAAGCAATTGAGTTTCCCTATTAAGGACTGATGCTTTTACACAATTCACATAATCAGCAGTTTAGAGACTTGTCATTCTCCATATTGGCCACCTTGGTCCCCCTGTTTCTGTATTTGGACCACACAGGCTTCCTTTTCTTTTGGCCCCAGTGTAACAGCATAGGCTTCATAAGTAGATTGGTTACCCTTGGATTTGTGCAAGTTTGTACTGTATATGCATGCTTTATAAGGTTCACTAACATTGTGGGTATATTCCTGTACACACAAGATGCATGTACTGTACCTTCCTATATACCGGTAATATTTATGCTTAGTTATAAATATGGCCACAAACACTGAATGGTATCCAACTGCAAGTAGTGCATGGGCCACTGTCTACTGAGAAACAGTTGCCTTCAAAGTAGGTCATGGGCCTTGCGTCGTTCATGCTTTTGCTTCACTGAAGAGAAATAAAAAGCACCTCACACACATTGCTTCTAAAGATAGCACCCTGGGCTGTGATTGGCTGCAATATTGTTTAGCTGCAGGTGAGGGACAGAATTATGCATGAGATCTAACGAAGAATAAATTATTTAGTGAGTGTAATTCATGTTTGTCTCCTTCACAGAATCATCACCACACATTATACAGTCATTTGCTCCGTTGGTGGCCCTAATGTAAAAGAAAAAAAAAAGTTAGTCATTACTTTGGGGATCAGCATAATCAACAAACCATAATGAAGAAGGATGTTCAGTTACCGTACAGCAATTTATTAATAGGGATGAGCCAAACACCCCCCAGTTTGGTTCGCACCAGAACATGCGAACAGGCAATAAATTTGTTCGAACATCCGAACACCGTTAAAGTCTATGGGAATCGAACATGAAAAATCTAAAGTGCTAATTTTAAAGGCTAATGTGCAAGTTATTGTCATAAAAAGTGTTTGGGGACCCGGGTCCTGCCCCAGGCGACATGTATCAATGCAAAAAAAAGTTTGAAAATCTGTCTGGAATTATGTACCAAAAGCGGTACAATTATTTTCCATGGAAATTTGGTGTTATGTATTGTAGGCCTGCAATTCTTAGTAATTACTTACTTAAACCTGACCAAACAAGAGTCTAGTAGACATCCCGGGTATGATAAAGTTTGAAACACAAAATCATAAATTATAATAAAATAAATAACTATAAATAATTATAACAAATAGTAATGTAATTATAATAAAAATTATTCAATAATGTAATCAAATCAAAAACACTGAAATTTGCTCAGTTGCAGAATTGTCGCTGTCATTAGATTTAGTGTTTGATGACGAATTTCCCCACAAATTGCTATCGCTCAATTCTGCAAGTGATTCTAATTTATTATCGCTGTTTTTTAGCTGGTCTAAAACCACTTTTGACATAAAGGGACACTTTTTGGTTGCTATGGACAATCTCCAGTTTCCAGGCAGAAAGAACAGTTTTTATAATATAAAAGTGCATGCAGGACACTGGGCAGACCACTAGGGACAAAGGGTGTGTGTAATTATTTGATACAGTACTGTAATCTGTAAGATTACAGTATACTGTAATCTGTAAGATTACAGTATACTGTATCTATACTATGTTTTTCACTTTTTGAATTTGGCGCTGAACTCCGCCCCCGTGCGCCGCAACGTCGCAGGGAACGGAGCTTGACACCCGGCAGTGTGAATCGAGCGAGACACAGCTCACGCACACTGCGGGGAGACATCGCAGGATGCAGGGAACAAGGTAAGTAACTTCCCCTGGATACTGTGATGCAGCCCGAGTCTGGCTCGGAGTTACCGCTCTTAGCATTAAAAACTCACACCGAGCCAGACTCGGGAATACCGCCAAGGGGGTTAATAATGCTTAAAGTGAAACAATAAAAGTGAAATATTCCTTTAAATTTTGTACCTGGGGGGTGTCTAGAGTATGCCTGTAAAGCAGCACTTGTTTCCCATGCTTAGAACTGTCCCTGCACAAAGTGTCATTTCTGATGGGGACAAGAGCCTCATCCCCACAAGCCTTGCCCGGTGGTTGTGGGGGTCTGCGGGCGGGGGGCTTATCGGAATGTGGAAGACCCCTTTAACAAAGGGGACCCCCAGATTCCGGCTCCCCCCCTATGCTGTATGGTGTTTTAGTAGTAATCCTAGCATTCACCTTCCACCAGGGAGAAACAATAATCTCAATCCACCGCGTGATGCACTCTCCCCGAGGGGGTTAAACTCACCAAAAGACTAAAAAATCAGAGCCTTAAGCAGATACACCAGTCACTTTTTCACAGACCGTCACCAGCAGGCGGGGACAGCAGGCACAGGAGCTCCACACAAGGTCATAAAAACAAAGAAACAGCAATATAGTGTAATCCTGTTTATTATTCCAAAGTAGCCCATACACTGAAAGCCCCCTTAAACCTATCTACGTACATCAAATCACAAAAAATGAGCATAAAAGTGACCCCAGAGGGCGCTATCACCAGATCCAGCCGTCCATGGAGAGCAGGCGAATCCTTGCAGACACCGCAGCAGCTTCCTAGTAGGAGAGCGGAGTGTGTGAAGCGCACACGTTACTTCTGGGTTAGCGGGGATGTCGTGGGTCACGCCTGCTGGTGATGGTGAAAAAGTGGCTGGTATATCTGCTTAAGGCTCTGATTTTTTAGTCTTCTGGTGAGTTTAACCCCCTTTGGGAGAGTGCATCACGCGGTGGATTGAGATTATTGTTTCTCCCTGGTGGAAGGTGCACACTAGGATTACTACTAAGACACCATTCAGCACTTTGGATTGTTTACATCACCTTGACTACATCTAAGACTTTCTTTATTCAGTGTTTTTTCCGCGAGTCTATCATTATTGATTTTTAAGCGCTGTTTTGTGTATTTTAATATGACAGAGACTGAACTGTTTTATTCTTATACCGTGGTTTTATTTTTCTTAAAATTTTTTAAACGGCTGCTCAGTGGTTTTATATTGAAAAATATTTTTACAATTTTTTATCTGTGTTTGTACTGCTTAGAGGTCTGTGGGTTTGATCTGGCGCTGAGTGGGTGTTCTGCAGGCCTTTATCTACACCCCTTTATACATATATGTGTAGCACTACCCCCAGTTAAGAGAGCTGCTGGTTTGTTTTGGGTCTGTACCCTAGCTATCAACCCCAAGAATCTGTCTCGAACCCTCCCTTGGCACAACTGGTCTGCAATTAGGTTGTGGAACCCAATGGCAATGGGATACACAATAATACTACACAACAGTATAATGGTACATAAAACTGTTACCTTGTATAGCCACTGGTCCGGCAGGATAATATAGAGAACTCCACACAGTATTCTGCTTAACCAAAAATTACGTTTACTTAGTCATAAGAATAGCAGAGTTAAACAACTGTACAGTTGACTTGTGCAGAATCCCTTTCTCCCTGTACCAAAAGTTCCACAATGCATTGTTCAATAAGGAAAACAACAGTTGCTGCGATCTCTTAAAGAGACTCCGGAGGGAGCTGAAGATATTCTTAATATAACCATAGTCCTTTATAACACACTACAAATAGGCACCCCGCTACAAATATATATATATATATATATATATATTTATCTATTTTTATCTTCTAAGGCCATCCCTGTCTAGGTCAAGCAAACAAAAGCAGGTATACCAGTTTAAATATTTTAAAAATCCACCTAATGCCCCGTACACACGTTCCGATTATCGTACGACTTATCGTTCGTGTAGCGGCCTCCACTCTCTCTCTCTTGTTTATCGGTTATCCTTGGCTGCAGTCTAGGGGTACCTTGGAGGAGAGAGTGCAGGGTCACCAAGCCAATACTTTCACTGCAGATGTTTGTGTGGTGTGAGCAAAGTTTCTTTACCTTTGGGTCGGTGTTCGGTGTTTGGAGCCTCCGCTTCTCCTGTGGAACAGTGTCTGTCAGTAATTGAGCCCCACACCAATAAAAGTCCAACACTCCTTTATTTTTCAATGTCAGGATGAAACACAACCAGTTGGACTCCCTCAACAGACAGACAGGGGGTGTGGATACGAGTAGGCCCAGGCACAATGAACTCTCCTATTCCTTTTGTTTGCGTGCGAATAGGCTTGGCGCACGGTCTCTGCCACCGACCGTGAATTGGTAGCTGCCACCTACCGGGTGAACTGTTACAGCCTCTGCCACAGGCCTGAAAGTAATGGTCCTCAGATGCGACATTTGCAAAATTTCTCTGCACAGATTTTAGCACATGAACCACCTTCCGCGTGAATAAGGCCCCTATTTGGTGAAGACATCCCTCCAGACGGCCTCCGGAGGCCCTATCCCGGCACTGGCAATCTGCTGCACCAGATCTACGGGAAGGTCACCTGTGCGGTCCATTGCGTCTTAGATTCAATTACCCAGTCCGTCGGGCACCTTAGGACGATCCCTCCCGGGCGGAACCCAGTGGAAGTAGCTGGGACCCAGGCCTGGAACAAAGTACCTCACCCCAGACTAAAGGTGTCTGGGGTGGCTCCCGAACTCCTGGTGTCCAGGCCTAGGCCGCCTGGACACCGACCATGGACCGCAGCCCTCAGGCTAAAGGTGCCTGGGACTCTTTCCGTGACAAAGATGTCCGCCCCCTTTATACCTTCCCCCAGCAAGCACAGCGGGTTCCCCGCCCCGCCGTACAGGTGCTGCGAGAGGTCACAAAGGGTACGGCACTGCAGTGATGGTTCAACCCCAGCCCACAGGGACAGCGCCACCTGCTGGGCTGCAGGGAACTTTGCATCACTGGTGTCTCTGCCAGTTTCAAACATAATAGAAAAGTATATACCCGCTACATTCGCATTTTGTTGTATAAAACTAATATCGAATACAACAGTGCAAAATGTGCTCTACGACAATTACGATTTTTGACGTACGATTCTGGAAAAACCTTCCGGTGTGCGTAGCTACGTATCCGAAATTATGTCAAATACGTGTGACCCCTGTGTCCTTCTGGTTTATTTTCGTGTTTACGATCATGCGCAGTGTTTGTCTATCGATTTTTAGCGGACACATACTGTACTGATTAAACGATTGTCGTACGATGGGCTGTCGTCCGAGCAAAGTTTTCGTGTTTGTCCCTTTGGATTTTGTTGGACGGACTGTCGTGATCGGCTGTTGAAAGCTGTGTACTAATGATCAGATTATCGAACGATCTATCCGAAAGCGATTTTTATCATCCGATAATCGGAACGTGTGTACGGGGCATAAAGTTGTGTTCTAAGCTTGCAGAGGAATGTGACCCCTGTAGTGATCCTTAACTGAATTGTCCTATTCGAGCAGCTTACATACTGTCCTGCCTCCGCTTAATTTTATTCACAAGAATATTTGCTTTGTATGTATATATAATTTCAAACGCATCTGACTCTTGACAGATTTGGTTTCTGACCTGAAACAAATATGCTGTCAGTCAATTCAGAGTAAAGTCAGGCCTATGGTTTCTGGGCTAATAAACAGAAGGCATTATTAATATTATTATTTAGGTACTTATATAGCGCCGTCAATTTACGCAGCGCTTTACATATACATTGTACATTCACATCGGTCCCTACCCTCAAGGAGCTTACAATCTAAGGTCCCTAACTCACATTCATATACTAGGGCCAATTTAGACAGAAGCCAATTAACCTAACAGCATGTCTTTGGAGTGTGGGAGGAAACCGGAGTACCCAGGGGAAGCCCACGCAGGCACGGGGAGAACATGCAAACTCCAGGCAGGTAGTGTCATGGTTGGGATTTGAACCACGACCCTGTTTTTACTGCTAGGCGAGAGCGCTACCCACTACACCACTGTGCCGCCCATTATTGGCATTTGTTAAGAAGATCATCAATGGCAATCCTTCTCTATTCATCATGGTAGAATTTCTTTAAGGCTTAATTCTAGAATTTTTTTTTATTTTTGAATAGAGTAGAGAAGAGTTAAAATTTCCATTAAGATTTTATTACTGTCTGTAAACCCCCCATCGATCCCCAAACAGGGGAGATTTCCCCTCCTTTCCTGTCCATTTGCCACCAGGACAAGAAATTTTGGGAGCTGCTGTCACCTAGGCAGGCAAAGACAACAATAAAAGCATTGTCAAGTTCTAACTCTCTATCTACTAAAAGTGTGATTTTGTTTAGGCCCTTGATTTCCTATCACTTTTTTTCCAATAGAGATACAGACTACAAAAAATCTGACATAGAGCCTGCTCACATTGCCCGCACAACAAACCAGAGCAGTACAGTGTGCGGGTAGCTGTCAGTTTCCGCTGCTGTGAGTCGTAGTAAGAAAGTGGTGTAATACAAGTTTTACCGCCATCACACAGTACTCTCTTTTTTTTTTCACAACTTATTTATTTTAAGTGCACAAAGTGACACTTTATTCGTGTCACCACACAGCAGTGTGGTGCGTTGCGCTGTTGTGCAGTGACATGCCGTTCCTTCCTATGCGCTGCATAATATCGTAGCTGGCTGTACCGCACCTGCGGGCTGGGTTGCAGTGAGAACAGGGCACATGAAAAAGAATAGTTTTTTATGTGCTCCAGCACTGATTGAAGCTCTTTCAGTATGGAAAAACTCCAGCCACTGCACTAGTGTGGATAATCCCTTAAGCCTCATACACACAACCGAGTTTCTCGGCAAGAAACGACAAGAAAACTGCAGAGAGAGCTTTCTTGCAGAGAAAACCGTTCATGTGTATGGTTTCTCGTCGAGAAAACTGGCCAGAATCTTGACGAGAAAATAGAGAACCTGCTCTCTATTTTCTTGTCGAGATTCTCGTCAGCATGTTTCTCGACGAGAAAAGTGTGTGTGTGTGTACACTTACCTGTCGCCGTGGAAACCCGCGCATGCTCGAAATGACTTTGACGCATGCATGGTAGCTTCCTAGGCATAGGTAGGGTGTAGCAAGATGCGACGGCATCGAATGTGACGAGCGCACGCTCGTCATAGTTGATGACGTCACTGTGTTCGTTCCATTCAAAAGAACGGCGGTTCTTTGAATGGATCGTGTGTACACTCGGCCGGGACAAGATTCTTGTCCAAGAATCTTGTCAGGAAAAACGACGAGTTTTTTCCTGACGAGATTCTCGGCCGTGTGTACGAGCCTTTAAGCTCCAATCTTTTGCCTTTCTACCAAAAACAAAATACAATTTTTGTCTGGAGTTGGGCTTTAAACATGCACATCATGTTGGTACATCTGTCTGTCAGTCAGCACATCTGTCACTGTCTACACTGTGGGGGTTTGGATGCTTTGGAAAGTACAGTATGTCACAAAAATGACTTTTAAATTGTGATTGCTATAGATAAAAAATATAGTTTTCATAAATATCTGTATTCCTGAATACTGCTAAGTGTTCCCTTTGGGGACATACAGATGGTTTCTGTATGTTGAATACTGAAGGCGATTGAATGTATCATCCTCCTACTGACCCTGAGCAAGAGCAGGCAAATATACTTTACCATCGAGGAAGTCCCCAATCGGTCATTGAATCCTTCTAAATGTACTAGGCAACTGTGTGTTTTACTGGCTCCTCATAAAATATAATAGGATAACCTAGTTCCACATTACAAGAAACTATCCAGCAACTGTCCTCTTCAGTAAATACATTCATACCATTTCACAATCCCAAAAGTATCCTTATTCATTATAGAGACCTTTTCTCCCTATGCTCAGTGTTCATGACAGCAGTCTTGATGGTACTTGTGTTCTGGAAATCTGCCACCCGCTAAGAGTTGAACTATTTACCTCTCCCTGGGCTCAGCACACACAGGCGTTAGAAGGATAAACTAAGTTATCAGGTGAAGTATGAATTGTAGGTCCCAGTGTTACTGAGGGTTTATTCTTTCTTTTAACTTTTGCTACCTCTTTTGAGATATTTAAAGCAGAATTAAACCAACCAATGTACGGGTTTTGCCAAAAATGGCTGGTGTCATAGCTGTTCACAGCATAGCACCATGGCAACTGCAGATTGATGGAAGCTCCCTTGGCTGTAAAGGATAGGAGGGTTTAGTTCTACTTTAACCTCCCTGGCGGTAATCCAGAGTCTGACTCGGGGTCAGTTTTACATACCAGAAGCGGTAACCCCGAGCCAGACTCGGGCTGCATTGCAGGATACAGGGAAGTTACTTACTTTGTCCCCTGGATCCTGCGATGTGTCCCGCTGTGTGTGCGAGCCGTTTCCTCGCTCGATTCACACACTGGTGACTGCCAAGTGCCGCCGAGCTCCGTTCCCAAGCGTTGCGACGCACGGGGACGGAGTTCGGCGGCAAATTCAAAAAGTGAAAAAGACAGTATACACTATACATACAGTATACTATAATCTTACTGATTACAGTACTGTATCAAATCATTACACACCCCCTTTGTCCCTAGTGGTCTGTCCTGTGTCCTGCATGCAGTTTCATATTATAAAAACTGTTCTTTCTGCCTGGAAACTGGAGATTGTCCATAGCAACCAAAAAGTGTCCCTTTATGTCAAAAGTGGTTTTAGACCAGCTAGAAAACAGCGAAAATAAATTAGAATCACTTGCAGAATTGAGTATCCCTTAATCCTGCTTTATGTTGCCTTGTATGCTTGAGCCAACTGGCTAACAGGAATTCCCTGACAATACCCTAAAGCCTAGTACACACCACAGTTTTTTTTTTTTTTCCGTTTAACCCAGTGGGTTGAACGATAAAAATCTAACGGCTCAGGTCGGAGCCTCTGTACTGACAATCCAATGTTAGCACAGCGATCTCCCCTGCTGTGCTATTGTGTTCTGGCAGGGAGATGGAGAGAGAGAGCGCTGAAAGGGAACTGATCGGCAGATCGTTTTTGATTTTGATCATTCATGACCCTTCAACAGAAGCAGGCCATACACACGGGCCAAATGTCGGCCGGTTTCTATTGAACCGGCCAATGTCGTCTGCATTTGGTCTGTGTGTACTAGGCTTTAGGTATTACAAAATGCTATATTTTTTATGGAGGGCTTTGTGAAATTTTAAGTGAGCAACCTGCTTTTTTGTACACCTGGGGTTGTCGCAGGGTTGTGTCTTAGCGTGATGCTAAATGTATTTTTTTTCAAAAATAAAATAGAAAAGATGTTATACTTACCTGCTATGTGCAGCTTTAAAGAGATAAATTCACTTTTGGAACATGTTCCACCTGTTTTTAGGATGGGACATGTAACACGTTCCAGCATCTGAACCTTCTTCCCCCTTACCCCCCTCCCTATGACAGCGGGCAGGGGATCTTCTCCCCATACCAACTGTCACAATTTCAAAACAGTGCAGCATTCATTCACAGTTCCCTGTTGCGGATGACAGTTTATAATTCTCAATGAACTACGAGGTTGATGGTGAGCAGACAGCTATCCTGAGAGTCTCTGATGATATCCATTCGGATGAAACATGTCAGGCTGGCCGATACAAGCACGCTGATGAGAACCGCGGATATCTATATTTTTTATGCCATGATGATCGTTACTTCCTGTAAGTAGAATACAATAAAAACTTTTTGTCCTTTACCTTATGGGCTTCACTATGCTAGTTTTCTCTTTCATTTGGTAAACACTTCCTGTTGAGGATTGCATATTATCCCCATCTCTAACCGAGTTTTGGATGCCGTTTTTGATGTGGGGGAAGCTGAACATTCCTGGTTGTGATCCATCAAGCTTGGACAGCTGTGTCTATCATTGACCCTCTGCAAATATATCTACTACGCCTGTATTTGTTTGCCTTTTGGTAAGCAGTTTGTGAGCACAATTGGTGTGGTGTGCTTTTGCTTTGCACACTGAAGTTTTGGTGGTGGTTTCCTTATCGTTTTCCACATTCATCTCATTTGCTGATTTTCACCTGGACTATTTTATATCGATTTATACTGATTTCACTAAGCGCTGCACTTTGGACTATTATCCTGAGAGTTTGCAGGAGCCTGACATTGCACCAGTGATCTGGTAATTTGTGGGTGTAATGCTCTGCAGGCTCCTTAGAAAAAAAATGCACATTTTTTACCTGCAAAAAAATATGGATTTTTTTTTTTTTTTTTCAAACAGTGAACCTAGTCTCTAAAAAATCACTACACAGTATGCATGCAAACATAACAGTGATTGCTTTATCCTATAGAAATGAACCAATAAAACTGTCTAGTGTGTTTATTAATATAAAAGAAAGGGGAAAGGTCATATGGCTTTGGGGAAACTTTGGTATGTTTTAATAAGTTTTATTATGTCTAAAAAAGTTATGTTTTTTTTTTTTTTTAAATCTGTCTGGTAATAAATACAGAACATGTATTCACTGTTCTGTTTGAATGCATGCTGTGAGATAGAAAGTTTTAAAGGTGTAAAAAAAGTATATACTATGCTGAATAAATTGTATCAATACACCTTCACACTCACAGTAAACATTATCTCAAATTTTCTTAAGCCCTGGTTCACACTGGTGCGATTTGACCTGCGTTTTGACAGGTCAAATCGGCGGCATTTGCCGGAAATGACACCGTCCTAATCGGTGCGACGCTGCATCTGCGGCGCTGCACCGATTTCAAAAAGTAGTTTCTGTACTACTTTTTGCGATTTTGGCCCGCGATTTACATTTACATCTGTGCAGAAGTCTCTGTAATCACGGCCGAAATCGGGACTGACAGGCAGGAGTGAAATCGTGCGAGTTCAGCTGTGAACCTGGGCTAAAACAGTGAAGGATACAAAGTGTTATACTATGTGTGTGGCAGACTTTAGTGTTAAGGGCCTGTATAGCCTGTAGTGTAAAATGTACATAAGTTTGTGTGAACTGTTTGGGCTTTGGGGATGGTAGAAAAGTCTCAGTTAACTGCCTTTTTTAGTATTCATTTTGTGTATCAAGTAAGTGAATATTGCTGTATGCAAGTATACATACCTCTGTTATGCTATTATAGTGTTGAGCATGAATTTATTTACCGTTATTATCAGCGTATAACACGCACAGGCGTATAACACGCACCCTAACTTTAAGAGGGAAGTTTCAGGAAAAAACTTTCCACAGCCCCCTGCGTATAACACGCAGGCACATTTTCCCCTCTATTTTCAGGGTAAAAAAGTGAGTGTTATACGCCAATAAATACAGTATATGATAGATCATATGTTCACACTAGTCGCATACTACCGTACAACCGTTTTTAGCGTGTGGGTGGTGAGGAGTAGTAAGTTGATGCAATGTTTCAGCACCATGCGCTGTTTACATTTGTTTACTTTATTGAGACTATACAAAGTTACACTCCATTCAAGTCTCCACACTGCAGTACGTTGTGGTGTTGGTTGATGACCTATGATGACATACCTGTATGAGAAACATGAGATAACAAGGGTGGCCTATTGCACATTTCCTGTCCCAGCACCCCGGAAGTTGCAACAGGGTCTACAAAGACAATGGAAAGGCAGACGTGCCTGGGGGCTGAGAATAACTGGAACTTGGGAGCTTTGGTATCAGACGAACAGAAGTACAGCAAGGGCACCCAGATACACCAAGTTCAGTTATGAGCAGAGTAGGGTCACGAGCAGGAAGGCACCAATTTGTAGGCAGAATGAAGGTCAGAAACAAACAGGAGTTGGCAACTTGCAGGCAGCGAGGTACAGAGTCAAAATCTTGGTCAGAAGTCCAGGTCAAGGTCGGTAACAGTGTTGTAGTGGGTAGCACTCTCGCCTAGCAGTAAAAAGGGTTGCTGGTTTGAATCCCAACCATGATACTACCTGCCTGGAGTTTGCATGTTCTCCCTGTGCCTGCGTGGGATTCCTCTGAGTACTCCGGTTTCCTCCCACACTCCAAAGACATGCTGATAGGTTAATTGGCTTCTGTTTAAATTGGCCCTAGTATATGAATGCGAGTTAGGGACCTTAGATTGTAAGCTCCTTGAGGGTAGGGACCGATGTATAATGTAAAGCGCTGCGTAAATTGACGGCGCTATATAAGTACCTAAATAATAATAACTGAGATGAGCAGCAAACATAGGCAGACAAGGATTGTCCTTTATTCATTTATCACTTCGGCAGCTGAGCAACTGCACATCCTGCACCCGACAGCTCAGGAGGAGTTTCACTAATCTGGTGTAGTAGCACCTTTCGTTGTTTATAGACAAGGATAATCCAGAAGAAGGCCAGACAAAAGCCAGGTCAATAACAAGGTCAAGCATGAGTTTCCAGGTCAGGAATTGCAGGAATCAAACTGAAAGCCTTTAAGCAAACTTGGGTTTATATAGTCAGCTAGGCGTTGGTATCTGTGGTGGACATTCTTGTACAGCTGAAGAAATGCTGTTATGTGCACATTCTAAGGCACGTACATATGCTCAAGGTCACATCTAGTTAGGCTTCTATGCCTGCAAACATGTGCATGTTATGCGCATGCACACAAGTCTTTTCGCTGGCACAGTCTTCCAGATGGCTGGCATAATGTTCCTGAGATGACCTATGGTGCCATCAGATGCACTGTGAAAAAGTGCATGTCTGTATTTTTCTGCACTGCACTCCACATCTCACCATCTTTGTGATCCTAATGGGTTACATAGAAAACAATTAAACATAACTTTTGTTTTCTATGTGCCATTGCAGTGAGTGGAATTGATCAGGTGCAGACAAATGCCAGTCACTTCACATAGTGTGATTAAGTCCCTATTAAAGCTATAATTAAAAGCCAATGTATAATTTATATAACGTATAGTTTCTGTTAACCTTTTTCCTTTTTTCTCTTTTTTGTCTTTCCCCTTCTGGGTGGGCGTGGGGAAATCCAGTAATTGAATTGAAGGCGGAAAGGGGAAGAAGTTGGGTTGGAGTTCCCAGTCTCCCTGCAGTGTAAATAACTGTAATCTCATGAGTGGATTACTGTACAGTACAATGGTTGCCTTGCTTATAAAGTCAGCATACTGTCCGCAGTGAAAAATATTCATGCTTTGACGATCATGTAACACAGTTGTTTCCAAAAGATATTTTGCATCTTGTTCACACAGATATTCAGCCACATGCACTGGCATCAGCATGGCTGTCAAATTGGCAACTGTGTCCATGCAGCCGCTGTGTCCCAATAAACATGAATGGGACTGCCTGCACACAGATGCACAGAACATCTGTGCTTCCAGCAGGGCTGGTGCAAGGATTTTTGGCACCCTAGGCGAAACCTCATCCCCCCCCCACACCTGGCTCCACCCCTGACTCCACCTCCTTTTACCTGCCCATGTAAACCCCACCTTTTTAATGAAGCGCCCATCAAATGCAGCCTCACCAGCGCCCATCAAATGCAGCCCCACCAGGCCCATCAAATGCAGCCTCACCAGTGCCCATCAATGTAACCTCACCAGGGCCCATCAATGCAGCCTCACCAGTGCCCATCAAATGCAGCCTCACCAGTGCCCATCAAATGCAGCCTCACCAGCGCCCATCAATGCAGCCTCACCAGTGCCCATCAAATGTAGTCTACCAGCGCCCATCAATACAGCCTCACCAGTGCCCATCAAATGCAGCCTACCAGCACCCATCAATGCAGCCTCACCAAAGCCCATCAAATGCAGCCTACCAGTACCCATCATATGCAGCCTACCAGTGCCCATCAAATGCAGCCTCACCAGCGCCCATCAATGCAGCCTCACCAGCGCCCATCAAATGCAGCCTCACCAGCGCCCATCAAATGCAGCCTCACCAGCGCCCATCAATGCAGCCTACCAGCGCCCATCGATGCAGCCTCACCAGGCCCCATCAAATGCAGCCTCACCAGTGCCCATCAATGCAGCCTCACCAGTGCCCATCAATGCAGCCTCACCAGCGCCCATCAAACGCAGTCTACCAGTGCCCATCCCTGCAGCCTCACCAGTGCCCATCAATGCAGCTTCACCAGTGCCCATCAATGCAGCCTCACCAGCGCCCATCAAACGCAGTCTACCAGTGCCCATCCCTGCAGCCTCACCAGCGCCCATCCATGCAGCCTCACCAGAGCCCTTCAAATGCAGCCTACCAGTGCCCATCAATGAATGTTTGCTTGCTTCCATTCATTCAGGAGTCAGGACACAGACACAGTCCTCCGCCGCCGCTGCGCCTCTGACACAATGTGCGAATGGAGCGCCGGCTGCCTACTCATGTTGAGACTTAGTTGTTTGCTGCAGAGAGAAGAGAGTAGGAACACCAGTGGCCGGGCGCCCTAGGCAGCAGGGCGCCCTAGGCGGCTGCCTAGTTTGCCTAGTGGTAGCACCGGCCCTGGCTTCCAGTGCAGGCAAACATGGCCCTTCACACAGATGTACGATTAAAGCATATCTACACTCTCATATTAGAGTTGCCGCCTCTCTATCCCTCCTCCCTCGCACTCTTATCTGACTTTTTTTTTGTTTACCTTGTATGTCACTCACTTAGACGAATGACGTGCATTATACCCACTGTGCCTTCTGGGATATGCATGTACATATATCAGGAGGCATAGTCCTTCATTGAGAAAGGAAGGGGGGGGGTGGGACTAACGCGCATCATTGTGGAATGATCACAGAATTCTGAAAGGATTCTGCTGGACACCGCTGGATCCGCTGGGTATCTTAAAGTGGTTGTAAAGGCACAAGTTTTTTTTTTATCTTCATGCATTCTTTGCATGAAGGTAAAAAATCTTCTATGTGCATCAGCCCCCCCCCCAATACTGACCTAAGCCCCCTCTCGATCCAGCCTTGGCTCTCTGGGGACTCGCACTCCTGATTTTCTCAGTCAGTGAGCCAATCAGGAGATGGAGGGGGTGGGGCTGAGCCACAGCTACATGTTTAAATGGACACACAGAACCACTGTCGTGAGCACCCAGCAGGAGGTAGGAGCGCCAGAGTGGAACCCGAGAAGAGGAGGAACTATAAGAAAAGAGCTTTTAAAAAATATAAAAATGAGGGAACACTAGTGTCATTTAAATGTTACAAAGAATATAACAGGATATGTAAAAAGGAAATCAAGGATGCAAAAATTCAAAACGAACGACAGATTGCAAAAGATAGTAGGACAAACCCCAAAAAATTCTTCAAATATATTAATAGTAAAAAGGTCAAGTCTGAGCATGTAGGCCCTTTACAAAATAATCTAGAGTGGGTGACTGGGGACAAAGAGAAGGCTAATTTATTAAATACTTTCTTCAGTTCTGTGTATACAAAGGAGCATGGGGGAGCTCATGTCCAAAATGGGGGTGGTAGTGACACAGCCCCAAATCCACAATGGCTCAAAAGTGATATGGTCCAGAAATATTTAGATGGAATAAAGGTGGATAAAGCACCTGGACCAGATGGCATACACCCACGGATCCTAAAAGAATTGAGCTCTGTAATTTCAAAGCCATTGTATTTAATTTTTAGGGACTCATTAATGACAGGAATAGTACCACTGGATTGGCGCAGGGCCAATGTGGTGCCTATATTTAAAAAGGGAATTAAGTGTTTACCAAGTAACTATAGACCTGTTAGTTTAACTTCTATAGTTGGGAAAATACTGGAGAGATTAATAAAAGACCACATAGATGAGTTCTTGCTGGAAAAAAACTATTTAAGCAACAGACAGCATGGATTCATGAAAGACAGAAGTTGTCAAACAAACCTGATTTCTTTTTATGAAGAGGTAAGTAAGACCTTGGACAGAGGGGTGGCAGTGGACGTGGTATACTTGGATTTTGCAAAAGCGTTCGATACAGTTCCCCACACACGGCTCATGTGTAAGGTAAAGTCTACAGGATTGGAAATATCAGTTTGTAAATGGATAGAAAACTGGCTAAAAGACAGAATTCAGAGAGTAGTGGTTAATGATTCTTACTCTGAATGGTCCAAGGTTATCAGTGGTGTACCCCAAGGTTCAGTGCTGGGACCCTTACTTTTTAATATGTTTATAAATGATATTGGGTCTGAGATCAAAAGTAACATTTCTGTCTTTGCAGATGACACCAAGCTATGCAGTGGAATAACGTCCTTACAGGATGTCGCCAATTTACAAGCCGACCTCAATGCTCTGTCTAATTGGGCGACTATGTGGCAGATGAGGTTTAATGTTGATAAATGTAAAGTTATGCACTTGGGGGCTAATAATATGAATGCATCATACATACTAGGGGGAGTACAACTGGGGGGATCCGTAGTGGAGAAGGATCTGGGGGTTTTGGTAGATCATAAGCTCAATAATGGCATGCAATGCCAAGCTGCGGTTTCCAAAGCGAGCAAAGTCCTTTCTTGTATTAAGAGAGGTATGGTCTCCAGAGAGAGAGATATCATTTTGCCCCTGTTCAAATCATTAGTAAGACCTCATCTGGAATATGCAGTTCAGTTTTGGGCCCCAGTTCTCAAAAAGGATATTGGGGAACTGGAGAAAGTGCAGAGAAGGGCAACCAAACTGATAAGAGGCATGGAGGAGCTCAGCTATGAGGAGAGATTAGAGGAACTGAATTTATTCTCTCTTGAGAAGAGGAGATTAAGGGGGGATATGATCAACATGTACAAATATATAAGGGGTCCATATAGTGAACTTGGTGTTCAGTTATTCACTTTACGGTCAACACAAAGGACAAGGGGGCACTCTTTGCGTCTAGAGGAAAAGAGATTTCACCTCCAAATACGGAAAGGTTTTTTCACAGTAAGAGCTGTGAAAATGTGGAATAGACTCCCTGCAGAGGTGGTTCTGGCCAGCTCAGTAGATTGCTTTAAGAAGGGCCTGGATTCTTTCTTAAATGTACATAATATAACTGGGTACTGACATTTATAGGTAAAGTTGATCCAGGGAATATCCGATTGCCTCTCGGGGGATCAGGAAGGAATTTTTTCCCCTGCTGTAGCAAATTGGATAATGCTCTTCTGGGTTTTTTTGCCTTCCTCTGGATCAACTGTGGGTATAGAATTGGGTATATGGGAGTGTACGATATATGTTTATTTTTATTTTTTTATTTTTATTTTTTACGGTTGAACTGGATGGACTTGTGTCTTTTTTCAACCTGACTAACTATGTAACTATGTAACTATGCTCTGTGCAAAACCATTGCACAGAGCAGGTAAGTATAACATGTTTGTTATTTAAAAAAAAAAAAAAAAAGACTTTAATATCGCTTTAAATAGTTAACACTAGTGAGCAGCAGAGCACAGCCGCTGCTCGACATGGAGCTTCCTGGATCTCACCCTTCCGCTGACACCGCTTCAGATTCTGCGCCCTGTGTGTTGGAGGGCCCCTGCATACTGGACTGCATGTCCCCCGGTTTACATCCAGCGTTAAGGTACTAGCGGTAGTCCGCTATATGATCCAGGTATTTACATCAGCACTGACTCACTTTGGGAACTGTTCGCTGCTCTAAGGGACACAGGGGATATTTCAAGTGTTTCATCTGTTACCATCATTTATCATTGGATTGGATTTTAATCTTATTTTGTGGCTGAATAAATGTTTGATTTTTTCCACATCACCAAGAGACAGTCTGTACATGCTTGTTTCCCATGAGCGCAGGATTTTAGTGTGTTGTTGTACTCTTGAAGATGATGTGCATGTATGTGTGTGTGCCAATGTGCCAGGCCCAAGCAGAAAAGCATAGATATAACAAATAAAGTGTAATAAAGTGATTTGTGCAACAGCCTGTTACACAAATCACTTTATTACACTTTATTTATGATATCTATGGCTGCTATGCATATTTTTGGTTTCAATGTTTTTATTAAATTTTTCAACATAAAAAAAGGGGGTATAAATAACATTATATAAAAAAAAAAAATGCATTAGAAATAGTACAAGAAATTCCATGTTCAGAATAATATTCATAAACATAAAGTGTATTAAATATATATTATGACCAAGTAAAACATAGAATATATTGAAAAATAAAATATACAGAACTAAATAAAATAAATTAAACAAGGTAATCTAAATATCTCATGTGATAATGTAGTATATATATTAAAAGAATTAAAAGGGAATAAAGGTCAAATAAGGGGAAGGGTGGATCATTGTACAAAGAATAAAATATTAATTATATTAAGATTACTATTAGTGTAAACATCCCCAAGTCAAGTTAAGGAATAAAAGAGGTTAGGGTACGATATTCTGAAGAATTAGTAAATTGTATCCAGTTAGCCCAAGTTTTATTGAATTTAAAAGGTGTGTCATTGGCCTGTTGTATTAAATCTTCCATTTCAGCAATAGTTTGGACTTTTTTTAACCATTCAGATACACATGGGGGTGAAACATCCATCCAATGAATAGGTATACACAGTTTAGCCGCATTAATAGGATGCATAACAAGAGATTTTTTGTAAAGTGAAATAGGTAAGGATGTGTGGTGTAACAAGTATTGAGCAGGAGTAAAATCTAATTTATATGTTGTTATGTGGAATATAAGGCGATGTATTTCTTTCCAAAAGGGTTGTATCCGAGGGCAATCCCACCAAATATGAAGGAGTGTTCCCTGGGCAGCCGCACATCGCCAACACAGAGGACTAGTATCAGGGTTAAATTTGTGGATTATGTCTGATGTTTTATACCATCTGGAATATATCTTAAATCCATTCTCCTGAGTTAAGACATTTAGGGAACCTTTATGAATGTATGTAAAAATATGTTCCCATTCATTTCTAGTAAGGTCCAAAGTAAGTTCTCTTTCCCAGTTTTGGCTAATTATGTCATCTTTAGGATTGATGTCAGCAAATGTCAGAGCATAAATGGTCGATATAGTGTGTCTTTGTGGTTCCGATTTTGTGCATAGTTTTTCAAAGGGTGTCAGATCTTTGTACCATTGAGAAGGCGAAACAGAATCAAGTAATAGAGACTTAATCCGGATATATTCAAAAAAGGAGATACCTCTGTCTGGAATCAGTGCAGTAAAGCCGTCGAATGAAATGAACTTCTCTTTATCAAAAAGAGATTTTGCTCTAATGGAAGAAGTAAAAGGCGAACCATGTATGTCAAGTTTAGAGATTTATAAGGGAAAGTCTGGATTACGGTCAATAGGAGTAATGGGTCCAGGAAATGATGCAATAGTAATTTTTTTACAAAGTGAACGAAAGATCAGTAAGGTAGGACCAGTAAGGGGGTGTTTTTTATATCCGCCAGGAATTTTGCGAGGGTTAATCCAAGGTCAATGGTGCAATGGTATTTCTGAAACTGCTACTTCTAGTCCTATCCATGCCTTGGTCTCATTATGGAGGTGCCAGCCAATTATACGGGATAAGTGACAGTACCAGTAGTATTTTTGAATGTCTGGTAGACCAATTCCACCCAATAATTTGGGAGTAGTTAACTTGTCCCATTTCACTCTGGGTTGTTTAGATGCCCAGACAAATTTAAGACAAATCCTTTTATAAGTAGCAAAGAAAGAGGTAGGTAATTTAATTGGTATAGTTTGAAGGAGATAAAGAAGTCTGGGAAGAACATTAATTTTTATTATTGCAGCTCTCCCGAACCACGAAAATAAACCCTTATTCCATTCCTGAAAATCATCCTGAATAGTTTTTAGAATAGGGACAAAGTTGGATGAATAAAGATTATCTAGTTTTATAGGGATTTGAATACCAAGATATGTCAGGGCATGTGTGTCCCATCCAAATGGGAAGTTCTGTTGACAGAGTGACATTATATTAGTAGGCAAAGAAATGTTCAGAGCTTTGGATTTATTAAAGCTAATTTGCAGGTTGGATATCAGATTAAAAAAAGAAAAATCTTTTAAAAGGTTGTGTAGTGTGGTGATGGGATCAGTAAGAAATAATAAAATATCATCAGCATAAGCAGCCAGTTTATAATGTTTATTATTAATTTCCACTCCCTTGATGTCTGGGTTAGCTCTAAGTCTGCGAAGGATAGGTTCTAATGTCAGAACAAAGATAAGAGGGGATAAGGGGCAACCCTGGCGCGTCCCGCTCGAAATGGAGAAGGCGTCCGACAGGCAACCATTTACTTTTATTCTAGCAGTAGGGGATGAATAAAAAGCAAGTATAAATTGAAGCATACGATCCCGAAACCTCAATGCTTTCAGTGTTTCGATCATGTAATCCCAAGCTACTCTGTCAAACGCCTTCTCCGCGTCCAGAGAGAGGAAAAAGCCTGGTGTAGAAGATTTGGTTAACCAATGATGAATACTAATGGCTTTTAGGCTGCTATGCATATTTATATAATCCATATTTAGCACTGTTTAACTGGCTGCTTGCTTCTGCTTGGGCCTGCCACAGACGCACAATCACACATGATGATGACGACTTAAAGTCATCATCATGTGCGATTGTGCGTGTGTGCCAAGCAGAAGCAGCCAATCAAATATAGTGCTCAATATGGATTATATAAATATGCATAGCAGCCACAGATATCATAAATAAAGTGTAATAAAGTGATTTGTGCAACAGGCTCATTAAAGGGGTTGTAAAGACAATTTTTTTATTTTTTTAAAATAACAAACATACCATACTTACCTCCACTGTGCAGCTCGTTTTGCACAGAGTGGCCCCCAACCTGGTCTTCTGGGGTCCCTCGGCGGCTGTCTCGGCTCCTCCCCGCAAGAACCATGCCTGCAGCCCCTGATGGTCTCCTGTACCATTTCTGCAGTCCCTGACGGTGTCCTCCCTAGAATATACATTTATGGTATGGTTCATGCACATGTTACTGGAGATAGAGATAGTCATTTTGCTGCCTATGCATTGCCTTTATTATACCGTAATTTACTGAGGCTTCTTTTTCACACCAAGCTGTTGAGAAAATGACATTCCAAAGTGGTGTGACTTAAATAAATGAATCACTTCACCTCTAGTGAGGATTTTTGTAATGCAATAGGAACATCAACCAAAATAACTAGGATGCTCTTGGTTCACACATAGGATTATAAAAAAAAAAATTCCATAAAAAGTTTTTTATTTAGTAAGAATAAAGCATGACATACAAGACCAAATACTGGTCACAGTACAACAATTAAACAGCAATACATGGAAGCAAGAAAAGTACCTATGTCACAACACAATATGAGGAGCTCAGTAGAGACCAACTGACCACGGCCAAGGAACAACAATGTGATGTATCGCCCTAGGGGCGGAGGGTTGCATTTTCTATTCTCCCCTTCCCCCCAGATCCCCCCCTCAATATTGGGGGGAGAAACTGGCGTAGAGCCTCGATAATGCCCATAATTTGGGGTGCAGTGTATCATGACAGCACGAAGGCGAGGTACCCTCATTCAAAAAGAAAATTTCCAAGAGAAAAGGGCCCAAAGAAAGAAAGAGGAAAGCAGAACAGGGAACCAAAAAAGGGGGGGGGGAGGGGGGGAGACAGAAGAGACTTAAGGGGGACAACGAACACACCAAAACAAAAATAAAAAAGGGGGGGAAGAAATCTAGCAGGGGAAGGTCAGAGGAGGTATGGGTGGATCCGCGCCCCTCCCCCCGGCCCCCCCCCACGACAGTGGGGGCAACCCCAGCCTCGCCAGACAGTTTTAGGAGATATACTGAAGGTAACGATCGGTGGTAATAAAGCAGGCCCACTTAGCGGAAAATTTGTGCATCCTATCCTGCAAAGTAAAAATCAGTTCCTCCATTTCCTTTATGGAGGAAATCCGTGCAAGCCACTCCCTGTCTGTGGTAATGCCAGTGGAGCGCCAGTGTCTGGGTATGCAGAGTCTGGCTGCATTAACCATGTGCATGGCTAAGGATTTGTAGTAATCTTTCTTAGGGAGAGAGGTATGGTGTAAAAGAAATTGGGATGGGGTAAAGTCCAGGGTGTAAGTCGTGACATGTGAGATGAGACCGTGGACCTCCCTCCCCACAGTCCCACCACACAGGAAGCATAGTTCCCACTCCCGCCCCGCATCTCCAACAAGTATCAGGAACACTAGGGGAAAATTTGTGAAGACGGGACGGGGTCCTGTACCATTTAGTTATTACTTTATAGCCATTCTCCTGAATGGCCACATTTAACGAACCTTTATGAGCGTTGACAAGGGCGTTTGGAGATCTCTATTCCAGGAGGTCTGTGAGGGGGTAGGGGTCAGTGATGGGGCCTCAGAGAGGAGGGTATATAGGAGGGAGATCAGGTGTCTTTGCGGTGTTTTACGATGGCACAGGGATTCAAAGGGTGTGAGTCGTCGTGTCCAGGTTGACTGACTGGCATGGGTCGTAAGAAAGTGTCGGATTTGTCTGTAGGTCCAAAAGGATAGAGAGGTTGTCTTGGTGGAAGTCTTTAGCGCTTCAAAAGACATGAGCTTCCCTTCAGAATAAAACGAAAGTGCTAATACGTCCTCGAATGGCCACTCTCGGCTCAAAAAACCCTCAGAGACCCCAGGGGGAAAGTCTGTATTCCCCCTTAGTGTCGTCAAGGGGCTCGGGGAGGGGGTGGGGACCCATGAGGATTATAAAATTATATTTATTAAAATGTTTTTTTACTCTCTGAAAATTCCTGAAAATGAAAACCTTATAGAAGTTTGAAATTTGCCATTTAATTTCTTGTCTTTGTATACTGTTCAGAATTTAGTAACACAAATTAATAAATACAATGACCCGACGGGATTGAAAATGTAGTTAAAGTGTTACTGAATCCAGGACCCTACATTCAATATATCCGGTCTCCCACAGTACACAGAATATGGAAATGCAATAGTTTTAGTAAATATAAACTGCTAAATACCTTTTCTCATCAGCAGTTAGCACAGTCTTGTGACTTCTATCAGTGTCTGGTTAAAGAGGAAGTAAAGCCTCTAAAACATTTCTTTAAAAAAAAAAAACCCTGCAAGACAAAGGCATAATGAGCTAGTATGCATAGCATACTAGCTCATTATGAATTACTTACCTGAGATCGAAGCTCCTGCAGCGACTCTTGTTCCTCTACTCCGCCGCCTCCATCATACCCGAGTGACTTCCAGGTATCGCGGCTCCGGCACTGTGATTGGCCGGAGCCGCGATGACGGCACGATCGCCTTCACTAACGGCACGCTCAGTGCGCCTGCGCCGTTGTCTATGGCGCGCATGCACCGTTGACATCGGTGCAGTCTTTTCTGCAAATATCTCCTAAACCGTGTAGGTTTAGGAGATATTTGTTGCACCTACAGGTAAGCCTTAATCTAGGCTTACCTATAGGTTAAAGTGGCCTGTAAGGGTTTACAACCACTTTAAAGATTTAAAGATGATTGTCCTATGTGGCTGCAGGACCCCTGCCCTCAGTGCTGATTCACACTCTCCCAAGAATAAAAAACTCTCTAGCAATACACACCAAACTGAGCATGTGCAGCTTGTCCCCAAGGCTCTGTTCTATCAAGAGATGGTTTGGGGGCTGTGGAAGAAGGGGAGAATCAGAGAAGACAGGTTTAAACAGCCTTTTTAGACAATGCAGAGGATTAACCTCTTAGGTTCCACAGTGAGTATAACAAGCATGCTTTACTGCATATACAGACTGATTTTACTGTTGTGAGGTTAGTAACACTTTAATTACAATAACGCAAATAAAGTATTTTTTCACTTGTTACTGTCTGCAAAAGTCAATAGTATATAATAGTTGTCTGAGAACCAGTTGACTTGGCCCCCTGAGTGGGAAGAAGCTGGAAGACAATCTCTGTATTAGGATACACATAACTGCTTTTTTTATTTTTTATTTCAGGTTGCTAAGTAAGAATGCATAAATTCTAACAGTGCACATACCCTTTAAGCCCAGGTTCACACTGGGCTGCGGGAGTGAATCCGTGCGAGTTCAGCTCAATATTGAATCCTCCGGACTTAAGCCCCGTACACACGGTCGGACTTTTTGCCAACAAACTTCATTTTGAGCAAGTTTGACAAAAAATCCGACCGTGTGTACACTCCATCGGACAAACTTTTTTGGTTTTCATCGGACAAAAGTTCGGTCTGCAAACGGACAAACTTTTGCCCAACAAAAGTCCGATGGAGCAAAGTCCGACCATGTGTACAGAAAACCATCGGACTTTTGTCCGATGGACAAAACAAATAATGTTAAAATCAACCAACAATAGCAGAAGTTGACCAAAGGGTGGCGGTAAAGAGCAGAAAAACCAGTGATGTTGGAAAAAGTTTTGGGAAAGTTTGCAGAAAAGTCCTGTGGTGTGTATGCTATGGGTGTGCCCGGCCAACTCCGTTCGGACTAAAATCCACGGAAAAGTCCGATGGAAGTCCGACCGTGTGTACGAGGCTTAAGACTGGGATGCCATTAAAGTGTATGTGCGTGTAAAGGCAGGCGTCACAATACTTTTGACAATATAGTGTATACTATTCTAGCAATACTAAAACGACGGGCACAATTTTATAAGCAGTGTTCCAGATGCCATATAGAAAGTACAATTAATGAAAGCTCTCTGGACCAGACTCAGACATGGTTTTTCAAAAGCAGACAGGTTTACAGCATATTCATGATTACAATGGCACGTAAAACTTGTCGCATTAGTGAAACCTTTATTTGTGTCTGGCCAATGTGTTGTGTACATTGTCTGAGGTGATGGAAGATGTCACATATAATATGTGTACACAACCAGGTCAGCTTTACAGAAAGTGTAATGAATACTAAAGAAGGAAGCCGAATACAGAGGAAATGCCGTCCACAGAATGACCAAGAACATTTTGCTTGTTTGAAAGTTTTGCCATGGCAACAAATCAGTCATTATTTTGATATAGATTCTGACTTCTCTATTATTTCCAAAAGAGGAATTTGATTTGATGCTTGGATTTATTGCACATCGTTTCTTATTTCTCACTACCCTATTAACCACTTGACGACCACCGCACGACGATATACGTCGACAGAATGGCACAGCTGGGCATAAGGGCGTACAGGTACGTCCCCTTTAAGATTCCAGCCGTGGGTCGTGCGCACGCTGCCGGCGGCACGCTCGCGACCCGATCGGGAGCTCCGTGACCGCACTCGCTGTCCCGCGATCGGGTCACAGAGCTGAAGAATGGGGAGAGGAGCATGAACTTTGCTGAATGCAGGGGTCTGTTGGACCTCTGTAGAGACACCACTGATTACATATAGAGAACAAGTGTCCTTCTCTGCAGCATGCTGATGACAGAGGGCATGCTTTTCCTAAAGAAAACCTGCTGTAAGTCTTTGCACACATTTTGTTTTTATGCACCTGGAATCTATGTAGCCAATTTAACCGGTTCCCAATCGGCTCATGCAGATTTTCTGCGGCAGAATGGCTCTCCTGGGCGAAATCCCGTACATATACGGCTTTGCCCAGGGGAGCCACAAGAGGGTACGCGAGCACCGTCAGGAGGCGGCCACGCCCGATTGTGTGCATGAGCAGAGCAGTAGCACAGGGGTTTGTGTGTGTAAACACACAATTCCCCATGCTGTCAGAGGAGAGAAGACAGATTGTGTGTTTCCACAAAGTAGAAACCATATCTGTCATCTCTCCTAGTTAGTCCCATCCCTCCACAGTTAGAACACACAATAGGGAACACAGTTAACCCCTTGATCGCACCCTAGTGTTAACCCCTTCCCTGCCAGCGACATTTACATAGTAATCAGTGCATGCTTATAGCACTGATCGCTCTGTAAATGTCAATGGTCCTAAAAATGTGTCAAAAGTGTCAGACCTGTCCGCCGCAACGTCGCAATACCGCTAAAAATCGCAGATGACCGCCATTACTAGTGTAGCACTACCCCCGTAGGAGCTGCTGGTTTAGATTTGGGCCTGCGCTCTGCCTATCAACCCCAAAAGTTTGGCTCAAACCCTCCCTTGGCACAACTGGACAATAACGTGATTGTGGAACCCACTGGCAGTAGGGAACCACAATGATACCATACAATAATATTAGGGCTGTTACTGATTAAAATTTTCATGTTCGATTTATCAACTTTTTTTTTAATCGATTAATTAACTAATTTCGATTAATTATAACGCACATACAGTTTTTCAAATTTTCCACATCTCCCCCCATACCGTAATGTCCACATCTCCCCCATACTGTAATGTTCACATCTCCCCCCACATTGTAATGTCCACATCTCCCCCATACTGTAATGTCCACATCTGCCCCACATACTATAATGTCCACATCTCCCCCAAACTGTAATGTCCACATCTCCCCCCACATTGTAATGTCCACATCTCCCCCATACTGTAATGTCCACATCTGCCCCACATACTGTAATTTCCACATCTCCCCCATACTGTAATGTCCACATCTCCTGCCACACTGTAATGTCCACATCTGCCCCACATACTGTAATGTCCACATCTCCCCCATACTGTAATGTTCACATCTGCCCCACATACTGTAATGTCCACATCTGCCCCACATACTGTAATGTTCACATCTCCCCACATACTGTAATGTCCACATCTGCCCCACATACTGTAATGTCCACATCTGCCCCCATACTGTAATGTCCACATCTGCCCCCCATACTGTAATGTCCACATCTGCCCCACATACTGTAATGTCCACATCTCCCCCATACTGTAATGTTCACATCTGCCCCACATACTGTAATGTCCACATCTGCCCCACATACTGTAATGTTCACATCTCCCCACATACTGTAATGTCCACATCTGCCCCACATACTGTAATGTCCACATCTGCCCCACATACTGTAATGTCCACATCTGCCCCCCATACTGTAATGTCCACATCTACCCCACATACTGTAATGTCCACATGTGCTCCCATACTGTAATGTCCACATGTGCTCCCATACTGTAATGTCCACATGTGCTCCCATACAGTAAAGTCCACATCTCCCCCGTAATGTCCACATCTCCCCCCATACCGTAAAATCCAGGCAGAACCGTCCGCAGACTCGCAGAGCAGACGGCACAAGCAGGCGGCTGATGATGACGTCAGTGTGCCGCTACTAGGCCGCCGCCGGGTGGACCAAGATGGCCGCGGCTCCGGAGCTAGGCCGAAGCCGCGGCCTTTCCTATGGACGAGACCGCGGAGCTCACTCCGCGGATCGTCCTCGATCAAAATTATTTTGATCGATCAAAGAAATTAACGATTAATCGAACAATTAATCGTTAATTTCCGCAGCCCTAAATAATATATATGTAGTGCTACCCCCAGTTAAGGGAGCCGCTGGATTTGTTTTCGGGCCCTGTGTACAGCACCACCAACCCCCGGCAATCTGCTCGACCCACCCTGGCACAGTTAGTCTAGGGGTTATACTTTTATCGTAGTCAATTGGTATTGTAAAGGCACCCTCCTTACAGTAAGACAACACACCAATGTTAAAGATTAAGTATAACAGTTTACTTTGGTTGTAAAAGAAAAGGTTTAAACAGGGTATAATACACACAACTGACTTGCAGAGCCCTGCAGCAATCAATATAGCACACAATAATGGCGCTGCGCGGTAATCCACCACGCGTAGCTATTATGGTATACGCGCCCTGTGGCGCACTAAACAATATCCTATATCCCCACCCTGGCCAGGCCTGACCCAGAATAACTCTCAGTCCTTTCTATAGGGATTTCTTCACATGCAAACTTTCGGTGGTGCACTTGATGAATGGTATTTGTAATCCACAACTGGCAATCACAAAGAACACTTTGATGGGGGGGGGGGACACTTCAACTCTGTCCTGCTACCGGTCCCCCCAGTGGAACAACAAGCAAACAATCGTTGAGCCACGGCAGTCTATAGGCCTAGAATTAGTAAAGTCTATTGGATTGAGCAAGTGCTCGCTCACCACTCCGGGCGCGATCCCAGCCCGGGACTTCCACCTGCTGTGTCTCCGCACACAGCGTCTGCAACGATCGGGTCCCCGATCCAACTGATGTCCTCACTCGACAAGTCAGATGCCACCCAGGCTCCGCAGTGGGGTGGAAGGCTCTTTGGAAGTTGCGCAAGGCCCAGGCTTCAGGCCTTGCACTGCAGCAGATCCGCACAGGAAGAAACTCTTGCTTGCAGCGCGGTGTCCAAAGAGGCCGAGCTCCGCCTCGCCTCCTCCTTAAATAACCCCTCCCATGAGTCTCTGCGGTGGCTAACTGCA
Source organism: Rana muscosa (assembly GCA_029206835.1). Lineage (NCBI taxonomy): Eukaryota > Metazoa > Chordata > Amphibia > Anura > Ranidae > Rana > Rana muscosa. The sequence goes on along the minus strand of CM055117.1, from coordinate 181,188,274 downwards.
CTCTGGGTGCCGAACGGGGTTCTGGGTAACGTAGTCCCGGGGCCTTAAAGGAGACCCCGCTACACACTCCCCCCACTTAAACTCTTTGGTCCCCAAAGATAACATAAACTTAAATCACAGAACGTACAACATCAATCAAAGTTTGGTATGATGTTGGCAGAGGAAATTCCCACCAAAACCGAGGCGGTGAACTCCCCTGCCCCCGGGTCACACCATCACTAGTGTGCTGCCTAACTGTGCCAGAGAGTGAGCTGGGGTTGCCCCCCACTAAATGAACAGTGGGAGAGTCAGGGTCTTCCGTACTCCTTCTGGCAGTAACCACAGTGTCTTCCGCACTTCTCCCCATCTGTGGGTAAGTTAATCTCTGGGGAGGCTTTATGGCTCTTCGCTTCCTCTGTCCCCTTGGGCTCTCTGTTAGAACAGGCTCCTCCTCTGGAACCAACTCAGAAATTTCCTCTGGTTCGGGAGCACGGGACTCTGGAGCAGGGATGTACAGAGACTCCCTTGGATCTTCTTCTGGGAGTAAGTCACAGGCACTCTCCCAAGAATCTGACTAAGGACTGGACGGAATGAACTCAGTAGCTTCTGCATTCAGCTTGGAGCTCACTGGAGATGATGGCCACCCGGTTGACTCCTTCACCGGGGCCCGCTGAAGTTTTCCGGCGGCTTGCGGTTATTCATCTTTTTTTTCTTTGGGCTGGCACACACTTTGGCGAAATGGCCAGCTCCTCCACAATTGAAACAAATCACATCCCCCCAATCTTCCAGGGATGCAGGCGCTGAGGTGTTGGGAAACAGCTCCTTCCTCGGACTTTCCCTCTCTGATTCCCTTGACTTCTTTTCCATCAGGGAGGTCAGCATCCCCAATACTTGGGACATCTGTGACTTCAAGGTATCCACCTCTGAGTCTCTTTCCAGGGTCATGGCCGTCCTGACCATCACTGGAGGAGGATTTACTGACTCAACTGGTAGGCTCCTCTTCTTCTCCTCCAGCATAGCTTCTTCCTCTCTGACCACACGGATCAAGTCAGGGTACTCCAGGCTCTTCCCGTCCTGTCTTGTGCGTAGTGCCAATGTGATGGGGTCCAGTGGCTGAGATCCTCTCATCACCTGTTGAACACGGGCCTCGTCCACCTTCCGTGGGTCAATCCCCTTCTTAAGAATCATCTTATGCAGGATCTTATCCAGGCGCCTCATGAACTCTGACAGCTTCTCTCCTGTCTTCTGGTAGCAGTGCTCCAGCTGATAAGTGAGCCCAGTGATTTTCTCTGTTCCACCGAACACATTCTGCAGAATGTCCAGATAGTCCTGTGCATTACAGTCTGTCTTACTCATCTTGAGGTTGCGTACGGCCTCTAGAGCAGGCCCCTTCAAGCTCTCAGCAATTCTCTGCTTCTTTCTGTGGTCTGGGACTTCCCATTCTTCTAGGGCCTGAGTGGCACCGTCTAACCACTCCTCAAATCCCTCTTCACCCGAAGGTACAGGTTTCCTTCCAGAGAATATTCTAAGTTTTCTGTATCCTGACATCTGGTAATCTGTAGGATCTTTCTTACACTGGGCCACAAGTTCCCCCAGGACCTTGCACAACTCTGCGCCGAGAGTGGCAGATGGCGACCCGGGACTTTCCCATTTCACCTGTTTTTCTGCTTTTGGGGTGGGTGATGGAGATAGTTTCGGTGATTGAAACCGTCCTCCTGGCTTGAGCGGCAGCGCGTGTATTAGGCTATAAGTCTGATCATCTATAGCTTCTACACTTGGATTCTTGAAATGTTCTGGGACTCCGTCCTTCCACTCTATTAATGCGTGGCTCAGTGAGGAATTCGTCCTGACATCCACCACCCATGCTTTCTGATACGGTGACAGTGACATCACTAGCTGCTTCACCGCTTCTTCTTGCCAGATCCCTGGGAGTTCTATAACTACTACCCCGGCTGGATCTGTGCCGACCGCTTTACACCACTGTCCTACTTCTAGTGGGTCCATGCTGGTACTTTTGGCGCATTACTTGCTGCAACAGGATCCCGGACTCGAGAGCCCCCACGTGTAGCGCTACCCCCAGTTAAGAGAGCCGCTGGATTTGTTTTCGGGCCCTGTGTACAGCACCACCAACCCCCGGCAATCTGCTCGACCCACCCTGGCACAGTTAGTTTAGGGGTTATACTTTTATCGTAGTCAATTGGTATTGTAAAGGCACCCTCCTTACAGTAAGACAACACACCAATGTTAAAGATTAAGTATAACAGTTTACTTTGGTTGTAAAAGAAAAGGTTTAAACAGGGTATAATACACACAACTGACTTGCAGAGCCCTGCAGCAATCAATATAGCACACAATAATGGCGCTGCGCGGTAATCCACCACGCGTAGCTATTATGGTATACACGCCCTGTGGCGCACTAAACAATATCCTATATCCCCACCCTGGCCAGGCCTGACCCAGAATAAATCTCAGTCCTTTCTATAGGGATTTCTTCGCATGCAAACTTTCGGTGGTGCACTTGATGAATGGTATTTGTAATCCACAACTGGCAATCACAAAGAACACTATGATGGGGGGGGGGGGGGAATGACACTTCAACTCTGTCCTGCTACCGGTCCCCCCAGTGGAACAACAAGCAAACAATCGGTGAGCCACGGCAGTCTATAGGCCTAGAATCAGTAAAGTCTATTGGATTGAGCAAGTGCTCGCTCACCACTCCGGGCGCGATCCCAGCCCGGGACTTCCACCTGCTGTGTCTCCGCACACAGCGTCTGCAACGATCGGGTCCCCGATCCAACTGATGTCCTCACTCGACAAGTCAGATGCCACCCAGGCTCCGCAGCGGGGTGGAAGGCTCTTTGGAAGTTGCGCAAGGCCCAGGCTTCAGTCCTTGCACTGCAGCAGATCCACACAGGAAGAAACTCTTGCTTGCAGCGCGGTGTCCAAAGAGGCCGAGCTCCGCCTCTCCTCCTCCTTAAATAACCCCTCCCATGAGTCTCTGCGGTGGCTAACTGCACTCTGGGTGCCGAACGGGGTTCTGGGTAACGTAGTCCCGGGGGCCTTAAAGGAGACCCCGCTACACATATATTTGAATATTGTTACCTTGGTGTTGGTCACCTGCCTCACAACTACAACAGACAGAGTCCCACACAAGATGTAGTTTAACCAAGGGTAAGATGCTTACTTGGCGAAGAAAACAGAATAGGGGTTACACAAATAACATTTGACTACAAACAGATCCCTGTGAGAGTCGATGACACATATATGTCAGTTTCAGTATTTTACTCTACAAAAGACCCAATTAACACAACCTGGAGTCAGACCTGGGTAAGTGCGCAGTGGAGGAATCTCCCAATGCAATGACGCCAGCATTGGGATACCTCTCCACCAAGTCCCACCCAGCTCACTGAAACAGCAAAGCAATAACAAAAGTAATGCAAACAGTTGTATCACATATGTGAGTTCGCAAGCTATTTGGCTCCCTCCAGTGGGCAGATCAACTGGTGCGTGTCCCGTTGTATCAATTTAAGAAATGAACAGAACTGATGATTGTTCCTTCAAGTTTCCAGTAATCTTCTGCTAGTTCTGTTGGTGCACTTAGTTATTTGTAATCCAACAATAGGGTGAAGGAAAATCAATCACTTGGCGTTTAAAGTGGAGCGGTAACAGAAACGTCATTTCTCCCACACCACTATACTGCTCTCAGGTATAGTGTATTCCCGCTTGTGGTATTGCAGATGCCAGCAAGCGTGGGTACAGCTGTAAGCAAACCCTCCTTTTTAATAACTCAGTTAACTATGTGGATAGGCAAGTGCCTTCTCACCAATCGAGGCCTCACCTCGCCGGTATGCTCCGTCTGGGCCCCTCTTGGCTCCCAGTCTCTCTGTCGCTTGAGATCCCTGATCCTCCGCGCAGCCACTCACGAGGTGCCAGTGGATTGGCGACTCCAGATGCTGAGGAGTGTAGACCGGTCCCTCTCTGGTCAGATCAGCTAGGCTATGGCAAGGATCCTCCCGTCCGCCGGTCCGGTCTCTGCAACTTTAGGCCCAGGCTTCTTCGGCCTAGCCCACTCACAGCAGGCCTCTTGCCTGTTGAAGATGGCATCCCAAGAGACCGGCCTGAGACCCCGCCTCAGCCTTAAGTAAGTTCCCCCAGCAGGCTGTGCGTGGCGCAATGCACTTTGGTAGCACAGTGGCGCTGTGGGCATTGTAGTCTATTTCCATTCCACAGCAATAGAGTCTCTGTCTCTTGCACTACAATGTCCATCATGCTTTTCTCTTGTCATATCTGAACCAAACACACTGCAGCAATATGACACAAACGGACACCAGAGGGAGCTATGTTGTTTTTAGGCATAAATTGTAGTCTGTAAGCTACGTTCAAAAGTGACACCTTGCTACACAAGTAAAAAAAAAAATCATAAAAACTCCATATAAATGCCATAAATCTTTCCCATAGTTTGTAGACGCTATAACTTTTGCGCAAACCAATCAATATACGCTTATTTTTTTTTACCAAAAATATGTATAAGACTACATATCGGCCTAAAATGAGGGAAAAAAAGTATTTATTTTTTTTAAATTGGGATATTTACTATAGCAAAAAGTAAAAGATATTGTGTTTTTTTCAAAATTGTCGCACTTCTTTTGTTTACAGCGCAAAAAATAAAAACCGCAGAGGTGATCAAATACCACCAAAAGAAAGCTCTATTTGTGGGTACAGCGTCTCATGACTACGCAATTGTCAGTTAAAGCGACGCAGTGCCGTATTGCAAAAAATGGCCCGGTCATTGAGCAGCCAAATCTTCTGGGGCTGAAGTGGTTAAAGATAAAGTTCAGTTGTGCTTTATAGTAGAACTCCTGGGAAAACAAACAGTTACCCATTGCAGTGGGCCCCCCTCAGCACTGCAATGGTTAATTGCTAATTTTTTATAGGGATGGAGGTGTAAGCAGAAGAACTTTTTTAATTTCTTACTCCTGCAGTCTTCCTCCATGCTGCACAAACAGTCCCCAGTGCTGCTTCTCTTCACTACTCAACCAGTCATGACCCCTCTGTCATTGTCATGTACAATGAAGGACCAGTGGTCCAGTATTGTACTGGAGGACATCAAGGGCATCGGACAGCAGAAGGACACTCTGGAGTATTAGAAACTGAGACCAACCCATATATTTATTAAAGTGAATTGATTAAAGTGAATTTATTAATAGTATAACAAAAGGCATCTGAACACCAGCAAACAGCTAACATAAAGCTATAAGTGAACAATTAATGACAAAAGACAGACATTACCACCTAACTAGCAGTACAATATATACAACATGAGGAGCACAGGTCACATGAAATACTGGAGATGCAAGGAAGGGGGAACCAGGACTGGGATCAGGAACAGAGGGAGCAGATATAAGGCAGCAGTGTGCAGGGTACAGGATGCGGTGCAAGATCAAGAGCAGGATGAATGGCAAGCGGCATCTGACTTAGCACAGCAAAGCAAAACACTGACACAAAGAGTTTGATTTACTAACAGAGTGCAAAATCTGGTGAAACTGTGCATGGTAGCCAATCAGCTTCTAACTTCATCTTGTTCAGTTAAGCTTTGACAAAAAAACGTTGGAGGTGATTGGTTCCCATGCAGAACTGCACCAGAGTTTGCACTCCCCAGTTGTAGTTGTAGTTAATCAACCCCACAGTGTACTAGCAGAGGGGAGACTTAAAGTGTTTGTAAGCCACCCCCCCCCACACACACACACACAGATCCTGCCAGTTCCTGAGTCCCCCTGCCTCTGCTGACCACGATAATCATGACTGCTAAGCCCTGACTACCGTGGTCAGTTTACGTGCCTCCGTCAGCCGCAGCTCTTGTCTCTCCTCTGACAGTCTCTCCCCCTCCCTTCCTGTCAGCATGAGAGCGTCTCCTCCATGCCCCTCCACCCTCTATTCCGCTACATAATGCAGCACATTTCAATGTATCTAATGCAGATATCCAGCTATTAACAAAACTGTATATGTTTGTTGGAAATTAAAAGGCTAAATACAATTTCTAACACCGCAGCTGTGCTGTCATGAAATCCCCCTGTGCTGGCCGACCCCGATCTATGGAGAGAAGTGTGAGGGGCAGAGATTCCCCTCTGTTGGCCTGCTGACGTCACAGGGGAAGCTTGGCCCCCCCCCCCCCACTCTCCATAGACCGGGTCCCGCCAGCACAGGGGGATCACGTGACCTCACAGTTGCGGTGTCAGAAACTGTATTAAGCCTTTTCATTCCTAAATGGCTTGATATCTGCATTAGATACACGTAAAGTCACTTTAGTGACTTTACAAACACTTTAATACCCTAGCAGCAACCAGCATCAGGTGAAGACAAATTACTAGAAACTGCTGGCTCCTGGGAGAAACCAGCTGGTAGACACTGGAACTTCAACTTCCTGCTCTGGGAAGCACAGTGCCACCAGCAGGTGACCCAGGTCCTGACATCTGCCAGGGAATGAGAAATAAGGTACGGTAATTATTTCTGTTTATTCTTCTAGCCCTACATTAAATTAACATTTAATATTTGCAGTGTGGAGGGGAGCCCAATACAATATTTTTGGTTCAAAAATAAAAAGCAAAGTGCTGTGCTAATTTCCTAAATAAATTTATAATGCACAATCAATATAAGTAGTATCCAATACGTCATCTTTGTTTACATATGCAGTGTAAAAACATTGTGCCACACAGTAAATAAAATTAGGTAGAAAATCAAACCTAAATCCTAGATTCACTATTATGTGCAAGTTAAATTTAATATCCAAACAATCAAAAAGTTCTAATATGTGCCAGTGGAAATCAGTGTTAATTTAGACGACTAAAATGACTAAAGTATTTTAGTCGACTAAATTAATACTATTTTAGTCGACTAAAATACGACTAAAACTAAAACAATTGAGATGACTAAAATACGACTAAAACTTATATGGCATTTTAGTCAAAAGACTAAAATGGGACTAAAACTACAATGCCATTTTAGTCAAAAGACTAAGACTAAAACTAAATTGAAATTTGACTTCAAAATGTTCATACCCCAATACCATAAATAATAACATATTTAATTCTTCACTCCAGCAGTATATAATGAGTTTGGAAATTGTAGAGAAACGTTAACTAATGCATTACAATTTAATTACACCCATTAGACGACTAAAATGTAATGGAGATTTTAGTCGACAAAAACATAGGACATTTTAGTCGACTAAAATCTACTGGAGATTTAGTTGACTAAATATGACTAAAACTAAAACAATTGCAGAAGACTAAAATGGGACTAAAACTAAAATGCCATTTTAGTCCTAAGACTAATGCTGCGTACACACGAACGTTTTTAATGTCATTAAAAAAACTATGTTTTTCTCAACGTGATTCTTCTCAAGCCTGCCTTGCCTACACACGATTGTGAAAAAAAATGCTTAAGCAAAGTGCAGTGACGTGCAAAATGTACGACGACACTATAAAGGGGAAGTTCCATTCGGATGGCGCCACCCTTTGGGCTGCTTTTGCTGATCCTCGTGTTAGTAAAGTTTGGTGAGAGACGATTCACGCTTTTCAGCCTCGTGCTCTTCAGTCCGTTACAACGTGACGAATGTGCTATCTCCATTACGAACGCTAGTTTTACCAGAACGAGCGCTCCTGTCTCATCACCTGCTTCTGAGCATGCGTGTTTTTTTCACGTCGTTAAAGCCTACACACGGCCGGTTTTCATGACGAGAAAAACGACGACGTGAAAAACGACGAGAAAAATTAGAGCATGTTCCAAATTTTTAATGATCATTTTTCACGTGGGGAAAATGCTCTGGAGCCCACACACGGTCGTTTTTAATGACCAAATAAAAAAAATGGCATTTTTCTTGTCATGAAAAACGATTGTGTGTATGCGGCATAAGACTAAAACTAAATCAAAATTTGCTGCCAAAATTAACACTGGTGGAAATCAAATGATCCATTCTATGAATGTAATCCTCCAAGTGTATCCACACCAAAAGGGAATGACCCTCAATGCCTGAGTGGTCATAGACAGCATAAGTGTTGTATTATAGACATGACTCCATGTAAGGCTCCACCGCTTTTCTTATAAGTCTGCCTGATGAGACAAGTGTATATGAGAAAGAAAGATAGGAACACTTCCAATAATCTAAATCCAATAAAACGTATTTATTTTAAAAGGTTAAAACCATTCACATTTATTATATGAAAATAGGGCTATTTAGCGAAAATTTCCTGGACCCGGTCAGAATGTACGGACGTACGTGATGACGTCAGCGTGTCTGGCTACGCCTGGTTAACTTTTGTTTTCCCTTGAGTTCTGTTATAATTAAATGTTTGAATTTTTACTTTGGTATGGATTATTAAAATCTTATTCTTTTAAAGTACATGTTACAAAAATGTAGAGCCTGTGCCATCTCAGTTCATGAGTATGGGAGTAAAGAAGTTATTGCTTGCCTAGTATGTTACTATTTTATAGAACTCAGTCTCTGTGGTGCTGCAAGATATATTCACAAGGCTTTCAGGAACACAGTAAATGGGAAAACATATTAATCATTTATTGGGTTTAGTGTTTTTGTTCTCATTACGTTGGTGACTGTCTGATGGCTGTGATGATCCATCGGGGGCTATCAGGTGTACTAGCTGCTGCGCATTGTGCCGCTGTCTCTGAAAACAATCTTAGCGTAGAATTTGGCCAAACTGACTCCTATATCCTGATTGTAAATACAGTCTATCATTACTTCTCAATCAGGCCGACAATGGACATGTAACATTGGCATCGGCTGTGCCCTTGGGAATGTGCGCTGATGGCTCTTACTGGAGCTTGGCTTTTTTATTTAGGGACAGGCTCCATGGCTATTCTTGTCCTGTAATTTTCTCTTTCTATTTCAAACCTACAATGAGTAAATAGTAGTAGTTATATTTTTATTATGTCAAGTGACTAAGCTGTCTCAAACATGCTTCTTTCGTTACACACTTGAATTTCTACCCTTTCTGATTGTCTTCAGCATATTCTTAACTTTCACATTAGTATTCATTAGCCAAAGCTTAGATTGCTGCATAGAAATGGAAAAGGAAGTCTCTCTCCTTAGCAGGGTTCACAGTAAAATATGTTACCTAAGTGGCACCTATTGGCATTATGCAGACATGTTTGTTTTTTTTTGTCATGTGGCAACCCCTGGCAATAAGAATAGTTTTTGATCTCCATGTTCCCTGAGACTTTAGTACAATGCTGGTGGTTAGTTCCTGCAGTCCCTGGAAAGCTTAAACTTGCAGGGTTTACATGCTCATGGGTTGGATGTTCCTTAGTAGTATGCCTATGCCCACAGTGCACTCCACACCTAACCTTAAAGCGGAGTTCAACCCCTAAAATGGAACTTCCGCTTTTCGGATTCCTCCCCCCCTCCGGTGTCACATTTGACATCTTTCAGGGGGGAAGAGGGAGCAGAAACCTGTCTAATGCAGGTATTTGCTCCCACTTCTGGGCATAGATAGCCGCAGTATCCGTGGATATCTATGCCATATCCAGCCCCTCTTCCGTCCCCCCCCACTGTCTTTTGGGAGACACACAGTTCCCAGAAGACAGCAGGGACCAGAACGTGCAGAGCAACTCGCGCATGCGCAGTAGGGAACCAGGAAGTGAAGCCGCAAGGCTTCCCTTCCTGATTCCCTTACCGAAGACGGTGGCGGCAGCACCCGAGAGCCGAGGGACAGATCGGCTTCGGGTGCCGACATCGCGGGCGCCCTGGACAGGTAAGTGTCCATATTTTAAAAGTCAGCAGCTGCAGAATTTGAAGCTGCTGACTTTAAAAAAAAAAAATTGGGCAGAACTCCGCTTTAATCAGCAGTGGTAAATTAAAAGAGAAGTATAGTAATTGTTTTGATTTTAGAATCATACTTACCATCTGTCCCCCGCTGGCTCTAAGGCTGAGAACCGAGCAATCAAACACCGCCAATCACTCGGTTCCCATAGCTTCCTGAGCAGAGTGTGGGTGACTATTAGTCACCACTGTCTGCTCTGCCCCTCCAATGCTCACTGAAGTGGTGGGCTGTGGAGGGGGCGGGAGCTGAGCCGGGTGCCAGTCCAGGCATGTGGGCAGATGTGATGAAAGCCAACAGCGGGCTTTAGCCTGCTGTCTGCTGAAAACGGGGTCACAGGTGTGCAGAACGAACTGCACTCCTGTGATCCACAGGAGAAGTACAGCCAAACGAGATTTGGCTGTACTTCTCCTTTAAAGTCACTGGGTGGAAATTCAATAAGCTGCTGCGCCACTTTTCTGCCATTAATCTCTCTTGTTAATGTATTGCGCCAAATTCATGAAGCATTTGCAATGCTTTTGGTTCTGACAGCAATTCGTGCACCAAATTCAAGTAATTCTAAAATGAGGCACTTTTATATTGTGTTGAATTGAATGCGCCATTTTTATTTTTTGGTGTGCAGGTAGAAAAGCTGTCTCAGACAGATTTTGCAAGCAAGTGGCACAGCATGAGCCAAATTCAAGTATGGTTTCTAGACATGTGCAATTCGTTTAGTTACAAATTCGTTATTCGTCAAAATTTGTTATATTCGTTGACTCGTAAACATACGAATAAACAAACGGTTTGAAAAAATTACAAACGAACAATGAATTATCGAAAAGAACGAATATGGAAAACAACGAAAATACGAATTTAGTAAATTTGAAACAGCCAAATTACGAAAAAGTAAAAAACGAAAACATAAAAACAACGAAAATACCGAACAAAGATCAAAAAATAACGAAAATCAAAATGAACGAAATCGCGAAATTACGAATATTCGGAAAACGTAAAACAAAACAACGAAAATAACGAACAAAGATCCATATTAACGAAAATCAAAATGAACGGAAATTTTTTTACGAATCTTCGGAAAACGGAAATCAAAACAACGAAAATTCGAAAAAACTTAAATTCTATTTTGTTAGTTCTGAATTAGTTCTGGACGTTGGCCAATGGCCAATAAGCTTGTCCCTTCCCCTGAAGAGGTTGTCTCTTCCCCCAATGAGCTTGTTTCTTATTCCCTTGTGTGTTTTTCTGTGTTAGACTGCAGTGCATTCCATCCACAGTCCAGATAGGTTGTGGTTGGGTAGGTTGCACTGTTCTGTTGGATTTGTGAGTAAAGTTGTGACTTGTGAGAGAGAAATTCTTTGTTCCTTAAGGATACTCTGTCTAGATTCTAATTTCTATATTTGTATTTTGTAATATCTCTGACATATTTTTGTTTTCTCCTATTCTGACACATTATGTAAAATTACGAATTATGCCGCGATTACTAATCTACGAAAACAATGTTACGAAAGTACGAATAAATGAGCCAGTCAATCTCACGAAAGTACGAATTACAAAATTACGACGAGTAGTGTTTTGAATAAACGGAAAATGTATTCTAACGAAAGTACGAATGTAATTAAATCTACAAAAGTACAATTTTCCAATCAACAGAAATTAGACATGAAAATACGAATCATTGCAAATCAACGAAAATAGAGTTCTTACGAAAATACGAACGCGGCCCAATATAAAATATAACGTAAATACGAATTTCGAATCAACGAAAATTAGACTAACGGAAAAACGAATCAACAGAAAAATAACCCTTACGGAAATACGAAAGAGTCCGAATACGATAACCCACGTCTTACGAAATTACGAATCGTTACGAATCAACGGAAACGCACAGAAACAAAACCAAACTAAACAAATTTTTATGTTGTGCACATGTCTATTCTAGACAGGTATATGAATTTGCACATTCTTCTCCACTTTTAGAATGCATGAAAGACACTTTCGCAAAATCTACCTGCGCCAGTCAGGGCTTTATAAAATGTGTGTTGCTACTTGTTTGGCTGCTTTATGCTTAAAGATTGCTCTTTGCCATAGACTAACACATCCCATATACTTTGCTTTGGCTTGCTGACTGATGGTGTGTTTCCTGGCCACACTTGCCTGGCATCTGCCCTGACCTCCAGCTTGTCTGAGAACATTCACATTTAAATATTCCATACTGCATATTATACTACCTTCAAGTCGACTACCACTGTTTGCGCATGCCAGGATATTGTGCTCTAGTGGTGTCTGCAGCCCAGCATGCATATATTCAGTGGCTCTGGGAAAAATCTGAAAAAGTAGAGTTATGACTGATTAGAACCTTCTGCCCTCTGCTGGACAGTCCACCATGCTCTGAGGCATCTACTGCAACCCACCTACTCAGAGGGTATTATCTGCTTGCAGAAAAGCTATATATGCAGATATATAGCTGAAGGTATATGAAAATCTCCTTCCTATTCTGTAAACATTGAGCTTGGCCATGTCCCTCCACACCTATTAAGCTTCACCATTGGTTGGACCGCAGCGGCATTCAGTTGGAGGAGAAGTCAAGAGAAACAAGGATCCTCTATGGATTCCTAAGTCACTGGGGAAGCTATCTGATTGGATTCTGCCACCCCAATGTTACTCTGGCAGCCATCTTTGGTCAGGCAGAGCCTATTTAATGCCCTGTCTCCCAGGCTTGGAGTGCAGTTCGCATGTGGGTAGTGTAGGGACAGGTTACCCGTCTGACAGGGACAGCGATTAGCAGTGGGGAGAGGTTCCAGACGAATAGGGCAAGGATAGGGATACACCATTCATCCTTCAGCCCTTCAAGACAGATGCTGTCAGCACTCAGAGACCTGCTCTGCTACACATTGCTGTTGCATTCTATGAGTGTTCCTGGTCAGGCGCCTTCCTGCCAGGCTTTCTTGTGAATTGCTGCACGTTAACATTAATACAAGTTCTGTTCTCTGCACTGGACTCTGAGACTCGGTTCACACTATCGCCGTATCGGTCGCACAGCAGGGTCTGGTGTGTGCTGGTTCATCGTTTCAGGTCCGATTTCAGTCCGAATTTTGGTCTGAATTTGGACCTGCAACAGACCAAAAAAGGCACACGTTTTTTCCAGCAATTCGCACCGGACCTGCTGTGGGGTTATGTGAACCGGCTCTATAGAGACCCAGTGACATTCTCCTGCTATGCAAATTGGATGCGGAGAAATCCGCATCCAATTGGCATAGGTGTGAACCCAGCCTAAAGCCCTGTACACACGATCAGTTTTACCGATGAAAACAGTCCGATGGACTTTTTTCATCGGACAAACCGATCGTGTATGGGCCCCATCGGTCTTTTTTCCATTAAAAATAGAACATGTTTTAAATTTATCCGATGGAAAAAAAACGATAGCAAATTCCGATCGTCTGTGTGGAACTCCATCAGAGAAAAAACCCACGCATGCTCAGAATCAAGTCGATGCATGCTCAGAAGCATTGAACTTAATTTTTCTCTGCTCGTCGGAGTGTTTTACGTCACGGCGTTTGGGACGGTCGGATTTTTGACTGATGGTGTGTAGGCAAGACTGATGGAAGTCAGCTTCATCGGAAATCCGATGGAAAAATCCATCGGATTTTATTCCATTGGAAATCCGATTGTGTGTACAGGGCTTTAATGTATCCTGCCGCCGCACCACGCTGCACCTTCCCACATATAGGTTTATCAAAGGTAAAGTCTGGTTGTGTATTTATCCTCATATGATTGCCCAGGCTTGTGACTAGTTTACTTTAAAGCGGAAGTAAACCCATCGATTTAACAGTTTCAAAAAGCAGTTACATTCCCGGCATGCTGGGAATGCCAACTGTCACATTGGTTGTGCTCTCAACCAAACTGTCAAACCATCCAATGGCTGGTGTCATAACTGATCACATGTGCAGCATCATGGCAGTTGAAGATTAAACAGAGGCCAAGATGGCAGCTTCCTTGCCTGAAAATGATAGGAGGGTTTACTTCCACTTTAACCCCTTGAGACCCGGGCCATTGACGAATGAATGCCTCAATGCGGATCTAGAAATCCGGGAGGCCGTCATTATACGGCCTCGGGTATTCTGGCCACTAGGGGGTGATGAGATGCCGATGCGCGTGCCTGGCGGCCGCGATGTCCGCCAGGTACCCGCGATCGGTGTGTACACAGAGCAGGGATGTGGATCTCTGTGTGTAAACACAGAGATCCACGTCCTGTCAGGGAGAGGGGCCGATGCTGTGTCCCTTGTACATAGGGACACAGCTCGGTCACCTCCCCCAGTCAGTCCCCTCCCCCACACAGTAGTAATCACTCCCAGGTTACACATTTAACCCCTTCCTCGCCCCCTAGTGTTAACCCCTTCCCTGCCAGTGTCATTTTTACAGTAACCAATGCATTTTTATAGCACTGATGGCTGTAAAAATGACAATGGTCCCAAAATGGTGTCAAAAGTCTCCGATGTGTCCGCCATAATGTCGCAGTCACAATAAAAATCGCTGATCGCCGCCATTACTAGTAAAAAAAAATTATTAATAAAAATGCAATAAAACTATGCCCTATTTTGTAGACGCTATAACTTTTGCGCAAACCAATCAATAAACGCTTATTGCGATTTTTTTTACCAAAAATATGTAGAAGAATACGTATCGGACTAAACTGAGGGAAAAAAATATTTTTTTAAAAAAAAAATTGGGATATTATTATAGCAAAAAATAAAAAATATTGTGTTTTTTTCAAAATCGTCGCTCTTTTTTTTGTTTATAGCGCAAAAAATAAAAACCGCAGAGATGATCAAATACCACCAAAAGAAAGCTCTATTTGTGGGAAAAAAAGGACGTCAATTTTGTTTGGGAGCCACGTCGCACGACTGCGCAATTGTCATTCAAATCGTGACAGCGCTGAAAGCTGAAAATTGGCCTGGGCAGGAAGGGGGTTTAAGTGCCCAGTAAGCAAGTGGTTAAGCTTGGTTTATAAGAAGTGAAAAAAATACAGAACGCAGTTTTTTTTATATTAATTTGTGAGGCTTCAAATGGGATTATAGCAGAAATCCAGCTTCCTAAACATTATGAACTTGTTTCACATGATAAAATTAAATCGGCTGGTGGGCTAAATTCTAACCTACTAAAAATAGCTGACTTTTCTGTCAAGTCTTCCTCCCCAGACACCAAGTTCTTAATAGCTCAGCTACCTTCTGCTCTGACATGTCTCATTTTATTTCTTGTCTTCATCCTCCAGGATTTGTGACACACTCGTTAGGATGATAAAGGGGGCTCACCATCAACTGTATAGTCATCGTTTTTGGAACATTTTCCATGTTCCTCTTGTCAGTAACTTGAATAGGTAAATGTAGAAAAACATTCCTGTCTTTCCATATATAGTAAAGATTCTGCATGGACTATAAAAGCAACAATCCATGTTTAAATAGTTTGTGACGCTCAAATATGTCTCACAGATGAATTATGAATTCAGAAGGCTTTGCCAAGGTCAGGTCAAGGGAGTTTTCCACCGTCTGAAAAGCTATTACAATGCTATATAGGGCATTCCATTTTTCTTAGCAAGAGATAGGGATGACCAGACAAATGTATAACAATAGGTGGTATTCATATGCTTAAATGTGATACTATACAATCATTAAATTAATTATTATTATTATTACTGCTGCTAATAATAATATGAATTTATTTTGATAAGATTTTTCCTAAAATGACCACCTAGTTTAACCACTTCATTCCCATAAGATGTACCCATACATCGTCAGGTTGAAGTGGTTATACCGGGATGATGGCTGTGATGTAACAAGCCAGAAGCAATAAGGTTTTCATCACTTAGGGTTTTGGTTTGAGGTTTACAAGCCTTTACCGGCTTGTAAACCATCTGATCAAAACCGATCTTGGTTTGATCAGATGCTTTTGAGGGCAGAGGAGAGATCCGGGGTTCAATAGACCTCAGATCTCTCAGTAAAGAGTACCTGTCATTGCCCATGCTATCACAAGGGATGTTTGTTGTTCATCCCTTGCGATGACAATAAAGTTGATCCAAAAAAAATAATAATGTAAAAGGCACAGTTTAAAAAAAAGTTTTAAAATTAGTACCGGTAATACAATACAAAAAAAAAGAACAACATCACCGTCACGTTGCTTGCACCACACATGTGGGGTATTGTTACGGACGTCAGAGTGAGATCAATAATTCTAGTGCCAGACTTCCTGTGTAACTCTAAACTGGTAACCTGTAAAGGCTTTTAAAGCATTGCCTATGGAGATTTTTTGGTACCGTAGTGTGTTGCTCCGCAATTTTAAAGTGTGACATGTTAAGTATCTATTTGCTGGGCATAATATCATCTTTAAAGCGGAGCTCCACCCTAAAGTGGAACTTCTGCTCATCGGAACCCTCCCCCCCTCCGGTGTCACAATTGACACCTTTCAGGGGGGAGGGGGGTGAAGATACCTGTCTAAGACAGCTATTTTCACCCACTTCCAGGAATCCTCTCTGCGGGAAATCTGCGGGAAGTACGTTGTGTTCTGGGAGACACTCGGCTCCCATAACACACGGGGACCAGTCAGAACGGCGCAGCGCGACTCGCGCATGCGCCGTAGGGAACCGGGCAGTGAAGCCGCAAGGCTTTACTCCCGGGTTCCCTCACCGAGGATGGCGGTGGGGGCAGCAGAGTGACAAGCGATTGCTCGTCCTCTGCTGCGGACATCGCTGGACTCCAGGACAGGTAAGTGTCCTAATATTAAAAGTCAGCAGCTGCTGTAGCTGTAGCTGCTGGCTTTTAATATTTTTTTTTCGGCGGAGCTCCGCTTTAATATTTTACCATAAAAGTTGGGCATTGTATTGTGTTTGTGTCCACTAAAATTCATGAAAGTGTTTTTTTTCTCTGAAAATGTAAAGTTTTAAAAATGGCTATGCAAATATCATATGACATAAAAAGTACAACAGCCACCATTTTATTCTCTAGGGTCTCTGCTTTCTAAACAACATATAATATTTATGAGTTCTAAGTAATTTTCTAGCAAAAAACAAAAACAAAAGTGTCTGTTTCTTGGTTAGTATTAGCAGTTCACTCATTGATGTTCCATGATACATGGAACTGCTTTAAGGAGCTAAGTGGTGATTTTGGGATCTGGTTTAGTTAGTTTGACATTATTAATCAGTGCCCCGATTATCAGTGTACATGTCCCTTTTAGAGAAGCCTGTTATCGGCTCTCTTTTCCCTTCCTCATGCTGTCAGGACGAGGAAAGGAGTGCCAATAACTGGCTTCTATTTACATCAGTGATCAGCTGTAATTGGACACAGGTGGTATAGAGCCGCTGATTGGCTCTTTACCTCAATCTGTGATCAGCAGTGTCCTCCAGACATTGTGATCACAGAACGAGGCGCCCGCGCCCAGCAGCGGGTGCGCAGCGAGCATGATCCTGAGAGGCTGTCATATGATGGCCTCCCAGAACTAGCCACCCATGCTGTAGCTGTCATGTGGCTATAGCGTGGTCAGCAAGTGGTTAATGACTTCTCGTACTATGGACATTAGTTATTTTATATGACTCTGTAACTGACTGTGTTTGTAACTTTTTTGTTGCCTTTTTTATTGTATCTCAGCCACTAGAGATCTTTACAATAAAAATTATAATAATAAAAAAAAAAATACATACAATGTAAATGTACTAGAATTGATGACACTGATAATAAGGATTTATATTTCCAGAGCTTGTGTTTTGATTAGCATACAAATGATTAAATAATTTTCACTCTAATGTAAATCTCCAATGTCAATTTAAAACCTAACCCACTGCATTTGCTGAAAATTGCTTTGGTAAATGAAGACCCTTATTGGACTTCAAAATGCCAGGCCTAAACAGATAATCACTGGAGCTGATGGCACAGAAGGCTCAGCAATCAATAACATCTCATAAAATAGGGCATTACTTCATTTAATTAATGCTGTTAATTACAACAGATGCTCAGAATGATGCCTGGTCATTTTTCGTACTGGGAAGGAAAATGGTGACTTCCCTTTTCTGCCATGCAAAATCTTAGAAGCTTACCCAAATAAAATGCTCTTCTTTAATAGTAAAGCAGAACATTGTTCTTCTGAACAGTAAAAAGAAACAGAAAATCTGTGAATTAAGGGATCTTCATTCAATAGAAAGAGGCTAGATATACAGTACTTTTAAAATAAAGCCCATGTTTGCTATAAAGTACAACTAAAGATTCCTGTATGATGGTCTAAACAAGTACCAAGTCCAGTTATTAAGTGATGTACAAGCCTTAAAAAAAAAAACTCCTTTACCTTTCCTGACTGAATCCAGTCCTCCCTCGTTTGTACCAGAAGAACTACACAGCACTGCTCCGAACTACCTATATAATCTCTCTTGGCTAAAAACCTTCCGGTGGCAGAAAGGAGCACGTCCTGCTCCACATAAACACCAAACTGTAAAGATCAGGGCCACACTCTAATGACGTCAACCTTTCAAATCTATTCCAAGTCCACTAGCTTCTGCACAGACCCCACCCTTTGGCCACACTCTACTAAGACATTTCACCCAGATTGTGCTTAATCGTAGAGGTTATTGCCCAATCCGGGTGAAATGCAACAGTGGGGCATGACCAAGGGCTGGGACTGTGCAGAAGCTGGTGGTTTTCGAATAAACCTAAATGCTTAACGTTTTTAGAGTGAGGCCCTGATCAACTTCATTTGTGTCTCACATGCTCCCCCTTCCAGGCACTGCAGCTCACAGTGGGTGGGGGCAGTATTTTAGGGGCAGTTTTGTCAATTTAGAAAGAAGAGGGCAGGATTGGGCGGGGCCAGGTGCTGATTGACAAGCTATAGGCTTTTGAAGAAGTAGTGACAAAGTTGATAACTACACTCCATGTAATATTTTTTCAATCCTCTGTATTGCAAGCAGGAACAGCCTATATGAGAATAGCAGCTCTACTATTAATTCAGGAACAGTGCAGCACCATTGCCACACTATCACAGGAAGCTGCATTAAGTGAACATCACTGGCAGAATCAACAGGTATTTGTGGGACTTTGCAGGCAGACTAAAAGAAAACTGTAAGTGCAAATGCACTTGTAATTAAAGTGATGGACATATTTTTTTTAATGGGAGGCAGCAACCCATGGCATTGTGTGCAGTGTATTGTGAAGCCATTAATTTTGAATGACACTCACACAACTGTAGTAGGTGGCAATGCACCCAAGCTGCAGGGCATATTGATGCACATGCACTACATTGTGGTGTAGTGTGTAATAAAACTGCTGCAGGACCTTGTCTTGACTGTTCCCGTGCACTAAATGAAGAGGCTGCCCTAAATCAATGCATGTAAATGGACAAAATAGCACACATTAACACGTGCAGAAACGTAGTTCAATGTAATTAACGTGTGAAGGAGCCCTAAGGGTTCCAAAAAAACTATGCAGACCAATAAAGCAACTGCCTACATGTTCACTTGCCCTGTGGTGGCTCCAGTTTCCACAAAGCCCAAGAAAATCCAATATGCCAGAACCAACTTTAATTCCTAAACTCCTTCTTAAACCACCCTCTTTTTGCTTCTAAGGCCCTATTATGGCTTAGTGAAGCTGTCCACCTTTGACCAATAGTAGGATGTGGTGCTACATAGGTGCTGAGAAAAGGTGTTTAACCACTTCAACACCGGGCTTTTTATACCACCTCAATACCGGGCCTATTCTGGCACTTCTCTCCTACATGTACAAATCATCATTCTTTTGCTAGAAAATTACTCAGAACCCCCAAACATTATATATGTTTTTTTAGCAGACACCCTAGGGAATAAAATGACGGTCATTGCAACTTTTTTTCTTGCACGGTATTTGCGCAATAATTTTTTAAACGCCTTTTTTGGGGAAAAAAATGGTTTCATGAATTATAAAATAACAAAACTGTAAAGTTAGCCAAATTTCTTTGTAAAATATGAAAGATGATGTTACACCGAGTAAATAGATACCTAACATGTCACACTTTAAAATTGCGCACACTCATGGAATGGCGCCAAACTTGGAGTTGGCCCACCCTTTGCAGCTATAACAGCGTCAACTCTTCTGGGAAGGCTGTCCACAAGGTTTAGGAGTGTGTCTATGGGAGTGTTTGACCATTCTTCCAGAAGTGCATTCGTGAGGTCAGGCACTGATGTGGACGAGAAGGCTTGGCTTGCAATCTCTGCTCTAACTCATCCCAAAGGTGTTCAATCGGGTTGAGATCAGGACTCTGTGCAAGCCAGTCAAGTTATTCCACCCCAAACTCACTCATCCATGTCTATATGAACCTTGCTTTGTGCACTGGTGTGCAGTCATGTTGAAACACGAAGGGGCCATCCCCAAACTGTTCCCACAAAGTTGGGAGCATGGAATTGTCTAAAATGTCTTGGTATGCTGATGCCCTAAGAGTTCCCTTCACTGGAACTAAGGGGCCAAGCCCAACCCCCTGAAAAACAACCGCACACCATAATCCCCCCTCCACCAAATGATTTGGACCAGTGCACAAAGCGAGTTTGGGGTGGAGGAACTTGACTGGCCTGCACACAGTCCTGAGTCCTGACCTTAATGCAATAGACCAAAATTGGGATGAATTAGAGCGGAGACTGCGAGCCAGCCCTTCTCCTCCATATCAGTGCCTGACCTCACAAATGCATTTGGAAGAATGGTCAAACATTCCCATAGACACACTCCTAAACCTTGTGGACAGCCTTCCCAGAAGAGTTGAAGCTGTTATAACTGAAAAGGGTCGGCCAACTCAATATTGAACCCTACAAACTAAGACTGGGATGCCAATAAAGTTTGGTAATATAATGTATGTCATTACTGATTTCCTTCCAAATTTGCTGGTTACTTGGCTATCATTGGCAATATTAGGAGAGATCAACTAAATGTTCCTGTCAGTGCAGGTTACGCTTAAAGTGGACTTTTTGTGAAAGAAGTCAAGATATACATGGTACAGTGTGGAAAAAAAGTGCTTACCAGTGTGTTTCTTGAAGTTGTACTGGTCTACGCTGTGAAGTCTATATCAATAATTTTTACTAGACTGAGCAAAGAAAAAAAACAATGTTTCTCGGTAAGAAGTTTTTTTTGTGACCCTTTAATAGCTCTCAGTGGAGAATAAAAGGAACTCCGATATTGTCATCTTTGCCTGAACTCTTGTGTTTGAAAACTGAGAAATATTTCTAATTGAAATATGAATAAAAGACACATGAACATTTTGTACTTTATCTGCGACTTAGGTTTAACTACTGAGAGAATATTTTATAGGCTCGCTTGTTCCCAAGTAGACTTTTTTTAAAGACTGCTTGAGACCTTTGATTTTTATTCTTATTCATTTTAAATTTCCATTTGTATCACAGCACATTCTTCTTCTCTACTTTTGTTTTAATAAGCACATGCTGCCTTTTGCATGGAAATTTAAATTTATATTTGTGTTCATAATGCTCAGTGTTTTGCCTAGAGAAAAATCATTGAGATGAACAAAAAAAAAAAGAAAAAAAGAAAATACAAATGTTTCTATGCTGTTCTCTCTCATATTTCCTATTACTTAATAAGCAGCTTTAAAAGTGTTTATCTGCATGGAAAGTAGCTCTGCATCAGGTGAATATGAAGGCTTTTAGCCAATGAGCCTTGGCCATAGCTGCCTGAAGTAATGCCGTGTACACACGACCGTTTTTAATGTCATTGAAAAAAACAAAGTTTTTCTCGACGTGATTCTTCTCAAGCCTGCCTTGCCTACACACTATCATGAAAAAAAATGCTTGAGCAAAGCGCGAAATGTACGACGGCACTATAAAGGGGAAGTTCCATTCGGATGGCGCCACCCTTTGGGCTGCTTTTGCTGATCCTTGTGTTAGTAAAGTTTGGTGAGAGACGATTCGCGCTTTTCAGCCTCGTGCTCTTCAGTCCGTTACAGCGTGACGAATGTGCTATCTCCATTACGAACGCTAGTTTTACCAGAATGAGCGCTCCCGTCTCATCACTTGCTTCTGAGCATGCACGTTTTTTTCACGTCGTTAAAGCGCACACACGGCCGTTTTTCATGACGAGAAAAACGACGAAGTGAAAAACGACGAGAAAAATTAGAGCATGTTCCAAATTTTTAATGCCCAGTTTTCACTTCGTGAAAAATGCTCTGGAGCCCACACACGGTCATTTTTAATGACCAAATAAAAAAATTGCATTTTTTTCGTCATGAAAAACGGTCGTGTGTACGCGGCGGCATAAGGATTGACAAGTTAGTATGGGCTTTCCCAGTTAATTGCAAGTGTCTCCCCCCTCTGGACAGCCAGCCATTCTTGGAAATAAAAACATTTCTCTTCATTAGGCACGAACAAACTTGCTGGATGCAATCTTTTTATTTGTTCCTTTCTGGAGACCTTACTTACAAAAATATATCGATTATGATAGAACAAGTCCAGAGACAGGCAACAAAAATGGTGAAGGTCTGGGAATAAAACATATTAGGACACTAATGCCCCGTACACACGATCGGACCTTTTTCCGATCAAACTTCCATCGGAATTCCGATGGAATTTCATCGGAAAAAATTAGGACATGTTCTATTTGAAAATTCCGATGGGAATTCATCGGAATTTCTCCGATGGGGCCCACACACGGTTGGAATTTCCGATAAAAAACCCCAACGGACTCCGTCTGACTTTTTTCGTCGGAAATTTCTATCGTGTGTACAGGGCATAAGGATTCCTCAGAAGGGTCCAAAGCATTATTCACATGGTCACATATGGCAATGTTTCAGAGCCATGCAGGGCCCCTTTTTAAGGCAAGTGAAGTAGGGGCCCTGCGTGGCTCTGAAATGTGTATCGTGTGACCATGTGAATAAAGCTTTGGACCCTTCTAAGCAATCCCTGGTGTGCTAATGATATTTCTCCACTCAGATTGTTTGCGGTTTCCAACCGGTGGTCATTACAGCACCCAGCATTATTACAGCCATTTCCATGAATGTGTCCGTGGGGAATATTGCATTTAGACTTTTAAAACATATCAGGAGACACAGCAAAAACTTAAAGCGGAGTTCCAGACTTTTTTTGTTTATTAAAAGTCAGCAGCTTCAAAACGTGTAGCTGCTGGCTTTTAATAAACAGACACTTACCTGTTCCACTGTCCAGCGATGCGGCCGCCCGGAGCGTCGCTCCTCTCCCCCCCTCTCCGCCGGCGCCTCCATTCACACTGTGGGCACCCGGCCGTGAAAGATTTCGGCTTTCTTGGCCGGGCACTAACTGCGCATGCGCGAGTCGCGCTGCACTCTAGGAGTGGACAGGCGATCTCCTGGGACCTGTCACGTGTCCCAGGTGATCGACTACAGGGAGGGGCCGCCTAAGGCGAGAGGAGGAGTCGCCTAGGCAGTCCCTGGGTGGAAGTAGGTAGTGGGACAGGAAGTCCCACTCCTACCGAAGCCCCCACTCCCCCCCAGGTAAAAAAATTACATGCCAAATGTGGCATGTAAGGGGGCGAGGAGTGCTTAAAGCGGAAGTTCCACTTTTGGGTGGAACTCCGCTTTAAAGTGGTTCTCCAGCCTCCCCTCCCATTCTTTTTTTAAACCCCTAGTAAAAAGCCAGCTGTGATGCTACGTTCTCATTAGGGGGTATATTTGCATTGGTATTAAGACCTTAATTTGTCATGTAAGTGTAAAGCACGTTCAGAAAGACGTTAGAGACATCAATGTAAGATTACAACATCATTTCAATGACATTGCAGGCATATGGTCTCCCATGGGATGTGCTGATCTTAATTTCTAAGAAGCTCCCAAGAGTCAAATTGTACAGTGCTGTTCTGCATGTCCCTCCCTCCACTGGAGATTTCTTAGCATCAAGGAAAATAAACAGTATTATTTCATCGTTTTATCTAATTTTACTGGTTAGGGCTATCTGTATGACTCCTTTTTTTATAAACGTTTAATCTTATAATAAAAACATAGTCATGGGCCCTTTTGAACCCTGCTCTGCAAGTTGGATTAAATAAGATTTTTTTCTGCTTGCTCGTGGCCAGCAGTCACATTCATACTTACAGATTCTGTATCTTACATAGTTGGTAAAGTTGAATAAAGACACCAGTCCATCCAATTCAACCTGTGTGTGTGTGTGTGTGTGTGTGCGTATGTGTTTGTCGCTACCATTTCCCATATCTCTGTACATCTTTTTCAATTTATCTACACTCCCCGCTAACACCACCAACTGTGGAAGGGCGTTCCACATCTTTACTACTCTAAAGCCCTGTACACACGATCGGATTTCCTATGGATTCTAAACCGATGGATTTTTCCATCGGAAATCCGATGAAGCTGACATCCATCAGTCTTGCCTACACACCATCAGTCAAAAATCCGACCGTCCCAAACGCTGTGACGTAAAACACTCCGACAAGCCGAGAAAAATGAAGTTCAATGCTTCTGAGCATGCGTCGACTTGATTCTGAGCATGCGTGGGTTTTTTGTCCAATGGAGTTCCACACAGACGATGGGAATTTGCTATCGTTTTTTTTCCCATCGAATAAATTTAAAACATGTTCTATTTTTTCTCACCCATGGGACCCATACACGATCGGTTTGTCCGATGAGAAAAGTCCATCGGACTGTTTTCATCGGTAAAATCGATCGTGTGTACACGGCATAACAGTAAAGAATGCCTGGTAAAAGTACCCCTTTAATAGTAAAACCCTTATCTTAGGCCCCTTTCACATGGGACGGATGCACTCAGCGGACTCCGCTAGCTCAGCGGTCGATCTCTCCGATGATCACTGAGCAGGGAGGGACCTGTCAGAGCCCCGCTGATTTCTATGGGGAGATTGGACAAAAACGGACAGCATGTCCATTTTCATCAGACCCCATTTAATCCGATCCACCAGTCGGATGGCGAACGTATCGCCATACGTCTGTCTTAAGCGGATCGAATGGCAGGTGGGTGTCAGCGGACACGTCTCCACTGACATCCGCCTACCCATAGGAGTCAATGGGTGGCCCGCTCGGATCCGCCTGAAAAACGGACAGGCGGATCCGAGCGGGCTTATCGTGTGAAAGGGGCCTTAAAGTGTAAAACAGATTGGTATCTATAGGCAGTTCTCATTTAAAGTGTATCTATAGCCAACGCTTTTTTGTTGTTGTTTAGGTTTGGATGGAATGGGGAGACAGGTAAAAACTACTGTCAGATTTTACTGCTGTCTGGGCTCTTTGAGAGTGATTTCCCTTAACTTTCTGTTCTGGGGTCAGACTTTTACCAAACAGGAAATTAGGGAAAATCTGCAACAGGCAAACAGACAACAATAAAATGCTTTTTACTTTACTGACTACAGGATGTTGTCTTTGAAGAATTTCCCCCATTTTCTTTGGGGTGAATAGGTTCTTCCTGGAACTTTTGTATGTAGAGAGATTTGGCACAGAAGTGTATGTGACCAACACACTGGAGGGAGATGGCTTGGGGGGTCTGGCTTGAGGTGGTAGAGTGATTCCAAAACACTGACGTGCACCACCCCTCAAGAGACTGAAGATTCTTTACGGTAAGATAGATAAGAACAGCAGACTCATTTATTCACACGACAGTTGGCAACTTACAAGACAATTTAGTGATATCAGGCATATACTGTACATGTAGAAACATCATTCAGGGTCATCTTCCAGGGATGGACCTTTGCGGAACAGGATGAGCTTCCTTGGGAAGGGATTGCAGCACCTGTGGCTGTAATGCAAAGTAGACATGTACGCCGTCAATAATTTCGGTTCGTTTCGTTCCTATTCGTATTAGCCGTTAATTTGTATTTCGTAATTCGCATCCGAAATTCCAATTGGATTAGTAGGAAATACGAATTTTCGCTAGGTTCGTTAACTTTTCATAACAATAACGAACATTCGTTATGATGAATTTAAAAACCAAAAAATACCTTTCTCAATATGGCAGTCGTTGACTTATTATGCTCATTATGAGGGGCTCCCCCCATCCCTGTGCTGTGCTGACTTCCTCCTGGGGCTGTATCCCTGCTGTGCTCATTATGAGGGGCTCCCCCCATCCCTGTGCTGTGCTGACTTCCTCCTGGGGCTGTATCCCTGCTGTGCTCATTATGAGGGGCTCCCCCCATCCCTGTGCTGTGCTGACTTCCTCCTGGGGCTGTATCCCTGCTGTGCTCATTATGAGGGGCTCCCACCATCCATGTGCTGTGCTGACTTCCTGGGTTTGTACCCCTGCTGTGCTCATTATGAGGGGCTCCCACCATCCCTGTGCTTTGCTTACTTCCTCCTGGGGCTGTACCCCTGCTGTGTCATTATGAGGGGCTCCCACCATCCCTGTGCTGTAGTGACTTCCTCCTGGGGCTGTATCCCTGCTGTGCTCATTATGAGGGGCTCCCACCATCCCTGTGCTGTGCTGACTTCCTGGGGCTGTACCCCTGCTGTGCTCATTATGAGGGGCTCCCACCATCCCTGTGCTGTGCTCATTATGAGGGGCTCTCACCATCCCTGTGCTGTGCTGACTTCCTGGGTCTTTAACTTCATCATAACGAATAATCGTAATTATTATGACAATAATAAAACGATATTAACGAACATTCTTATTTTGTCTGATTCTGAATCTCCCATCGACTACCAGTACCAGTCTCCCACTCCTATATTAAAAAAGGTCATTTTCGCAACCCTCGCTCAGCAGCAGAAGAATACCTCTGATTGGTCAACAAAACACCTGTCACATTTCCGTTGTAACGGAATTTGGATCCAAAATTCGTCAACGAAATTTCGTATTTCGTATAAAATTCGTAAGCATAGAAATTCGTATTTCGGATGCTTCCGAATGTACGAATTTTTGGAAATTCGTAGGAATTTTAGATTCGTATGAAACGAACCGCACATGTCTAATGCAAAGGAGACACCACTGGGGCAGCAGACTAAGTGTAGCAATAGGTGAATGAAAAGCATATGAATCAAATCTATAAATTAATCCATACACAAATTCATATGCAATTCTGTGCAATAACCCAATGCATATAAAGTGCAAGCAGTGCAAAAGATGGGAAAATGGAAAACGCTGTGGGGTTGATTTACTAAAACTGGAGAGTGCAAAATCTGCTGCAGCTCTGCATTGTAGCCAATCAGCTTCTAACAACAGTTTGTTCAATTAAGCTTTGACAAAAAAATAAAACTGGAAACTGATTGGTTTCTATGCAGAGTTGCAACAGATTTTGCACTCTCCAGTTTTAGTAAATCAACTCCCAAGTGTCCAGTGTATCAGTAACAAACTTAATGAAACTCTACAATCAAGTGTCACTGTAATGATATATATTCACAAATCCTTATCAAGCCAATTCCCAGTGGTGTTGTATGTGAGAACAAACTTAATTTGTGTCACACTAGTGCTCCTGTGTTCCATTGCTCCCCAACAGACAGATACTCACCAAAACGACATACCTCTCTGATAGATAAGCACGAAGCACTTAAATCTATGGCTGTGCAGTCCCGCTGATTCCTCCTTCACAGAAATGTGCTCTCTCCTTCAGCACATTTGCTGAAGAATAAAGTGAACCAAATAATGCAATACTGTAAAAACAGATCTCTTTATAAAATAAAAAAAACTACTCACAAGGTTGACAAAATCAATAGCTTCAAAGCTGACTACATCCCAGTATTCTTGTTGGGCCAGATCACATGTACAATGTGCACAGAATTAACCCAGCCCCTCTGTCAATCAATGTCTCACCCACACTGTCTGGATCACTTGCTCACTTCCAGACGCTGCTAAGCCATGTCCCAACGTGTTTCGTCATGACAGACTTTGTCAGGGGGATAAACTCCTGTGTGTTTTTGAACTTTACTTTTGATAAAAGTGGGCAGACAAAAAACTGAAACATAATTAACTGGCTGGACTAAAGTTCATGAACGGACATACTCTTGAGTGCCCCCTCCTACATTACCCAGAACAGTACTTGGTGGCTTTTCCTTACATCTTTTGGATAGTGCGAATCAGATGAACTGTATATGATATAACAATGAATGGCAGAGAATTAGAATTTATAAACCTGAACCATAAATTTCTCAGTTGTGGTCATGTGACATGGCACTTATAGTATGAAGATTTGTGACTGTATAGTGTATCCTAATGTGTACCTGTGTTCACTGTTAATCAATGAGGATAGAAATATTAAGGCACTCATTGCTGACCCCTCCTTGAAAAATGCTAGCTGTATGGCTGTCATGCTCATTGATTGACTTTAATGCCTCCTAGGTCACTGATATGAAAAAAAATTAAAAGCCAGCAGCTAAAAATACTGTAGCTGCGGAATTTTAATAAAAGGACACTTACCTGTCTGGGGATCTAGTCGGTTCTTTGATGGTGTTCGGGTCCCCAGCGCTGGCATATTAACTGTGGGAAGCTGGCTGTGATTCCTTGCTGCTTCACGGCCAACTTCTCAGTGCGCATGCACAAGCTGTGCTGTGCGTTTTGAATGGTCCCACAGTCTTCTGGGACCTATGATGTGTTCTAGAACTTCTGTGGAATCAACAAGGTGATCCCCCGCCCCCACCCAAATAAAGTTCCAAAAGAAGAAGTGGAAGGGGTTTAAGTGAAATCCTCCCTTTAGGGTGAAGTTCCACTTTTAGTGGGTGTTAATGGTGGTGGGTCAGACAAACATCCCAATAATAGGATTGGTCTCCCAACATACCTCTATCTTGCAGGTGCACAGTGGGGAGCCAGCTGTGAGTCATCAGGAAGTCATAGTCGGCTCTCAAATCCAGGTGGCACTGGAGATCTAAAGCCCTGGCAAGAACTGGCTGCAGGTAAGACAGGGATGGAGTTCTTGGGCTGGCAAGCATCTCTTTTTTAAAAGTCACCGGCTACAATATTTGTAGCTGCTGACTTTTAATATTCACCTGCCATGGTGAAGTGCCTCTTTTACACAAAATGAAAGATACAAACCTGAGCAATTCAAGTGTAACATATCATGAAATTATATAATAATATAAAATAATATGGCTGCATCACCCGTTGGGCGTGTGGATCCTGATAGGGATCTTAAAGTCTAGTTGCCTTTCTGGTCCACCCTGCTTTTGAGTGACAGCAGATGGCAGACTGTCAGACTGGCTGACAGTCATGTGCTGTACATCAAGAGCAATGGGGACCTGATGGGGAATGAGTTCCCCATTAGGTCCATCCACCCTACTACAAAACTCCTTTGCCTTGAAAATGTCAGTGGCCAGGGAGGAAGCCATTGTGTCTATAATGGACACTCTGACCTCAGTGTTGGCCTCTGACAGATTTATGTACCTGTTTCTGACACGTACATGAATCTGGCGCAAATGTAGACAGTTTCGGTGCAGAGGTCCAATGGAATTCTAAAGGGTGCCGACAACAACCTTGAACTCTCCCCTATATGTACACAACCACTTCACATTCCCTTAAAACAGCCATAATAAAGGCATAGCAGAAATTACGTTTTGTGGAATATATAAAAGTTTTCTGATGACAGCATGATGGAAGACATCAAAAAAAGCCTTTTTATAGAGGTTGAATATAATGTTTTTAGTGGAATGAGATCCAGATTGTCATAGTCTCAAAGCTCATAACTCAACTCTGTCTCTAAGAACTTACAGGGTGACTTGGAGAGTTATATCATAGTTCACTGCTGACCCCAAAACCGAGATCCATGAAATGAGATCAACGGGCTGAATGGAAGTATAAAAATAGGAGTTATTTGTCTTTTACTTTGGATGGTTCATTGCTGTTTTATTTATTACTTCAAAAAGTGAAATTACATGGAACTGAAGGTCAGAAAGGAGTCTGTCTTACAGCTAATAAACTGTCAGGAAAGTGAAACCTGGTAAAGTACACCTATCACTAAGAGTCAACTTTTTTTGTATATAAATATATTAGATTTCCCAGCACATTTATTTTATCCAAGACTATGAATTACTGTATGTTTTTTTTTGTTTTGTTTTTTTTGCTCTACACATACTTTATATTGCTGGTATGTCCTGCTAGCATACTAAAACTAGGTACCGTCTACTTAAAGCCTCGTACACACGGTCGGACTTCAAACAAACTTTTCAGTGGATTTTTGTCCGAAGGGAGTAGGTCGGGCACACCCATAGTATACACACGGCAGGACTTTTCTGCAAACTTTCCCAAAACTTTCCCAACATCACGTGGTTTTTATGCTCTTTTCTGCTCTTTACTGCCACCCTTTGGTCAACTTCTGCTATTGTTGGTTGATTTTAACGTTGGTTCTGGGCATGCGTATTTGTACTTCGGACAAAAGTCCGATGGATTTCTGTACACTCGGTCGGACTTTGCACCATCGGACTTTTGTTGCCGAAAAGTTTGTCCGTTTGCAGAGCGAACTTTTGTCCGATGAAAACCGAAAAAGTTTGTCCGATGGAGCGTACACACGGTCGGATTTTTTGGAAAACTTGCTCATTTTGAAATTTGTTGGCAAAAAGTCTGACCATGTGTACGGGCCTTTAGATGCAGCCGATCTAGGGCCAAAAAAAAAACAACCCGCTATATGATGTTGATAACAAATGGTAACTAATGTTAACTAAAATATCCAGTATGGTGCACTTTTCCATTGAGCAATAGGTAAACATTTTATTTCAAGAAATATTAGGATTAGATAGATAAACTAAATAAGGACCACATTTCTATATTACATTTTTACAAGAACAAAATTATAGTAGCAAATGCTTTGTTTTTATTTGTTTTTACATTTGTTATCTAATATATAAGTATTTGTTGATGCAGAAGTTATGCAAAGTACTTGCTGGTATTTTACATTTTAAATACATTTTAAATATACACATACATTTTAAATATTTAAATTAAAAAACAACCAAGTTTTTTTTTAGGTGACACATTATACCTATTTTTTTATTTTTTTTTGGTCCTACTGTTTGATGAATTGCCCAAGTTTGCCACAGCGTGTCCATGTACTAATATAAGGACACTCTTTTCAGTACAAAGACCTCTGCTTATATAATACCAGCCAGACAACAAATGATTCACAAAGCAAACAGCCATCACTGCATGAATTAATCACACATGTACCTCCAAATGATCAGCTGGGAAAAATTTTAATTCTTATATAATAAATTACAGTCAAGTGTTGTAAACCATGACTATTATCTAAAGGCAGATAGAAAATGGGCCTAGGTTGACCATTCCAATATACTAAACTAATGCAGCATACCACAACTGGGCTAGTCACAGCCCCGGTGGGCTAACATCACCTTCTTCAGAATGTAATGGGGAAAATCCAATCTATTGGTGTCTGGTAACAATGTTATTCTGGATTCCTCACTACAGTCTACATTTGAATGCAGGCTTTAGTTGCAATGGGCCCAGTTGCAGCTTACAGTTACAATTATCTTTTTTTTTTTATATATTCTTTATTTTATCAAAATATATCATACACAAAGAAGTAAAACATTTTCCCTACTCAATAGGGATATACATTAACAATGATTTTCTAAACCCCATGGATGTCATGTGAGAGGAACACCAGAATGCACCAAGCTCAAACAGTTTTTGCGACATGTATCTGATGTTTCAACTGTCAATATGACTTTAATGTGACCCTATACTTTGCCCATACAGGAAAGAAACCTTGTTTTCCTTCATTTCTCCACTGCTACAAATCACCCACCAGTCTTTGGCCTCCTGATTGGCAAGGCCAAGTAGACATAACTCTTGCGCATGGGAATTACTTTTTCTCGGCACATAACTATACATTGACTGCATGCGTGGCTCAGTGTACACAAATGTGGACTGGCAGAGTGGAGCAAAAATGACAGAAGAGCCTTCTATCATAAAAAATCCCTACCTTATATGTTTTAAAAAAAAAATGTATTTTACTTCCGCTTTCAAAAAAGACATACTGTACATCAATTTAGAGCCTTAAGCCCTGTACACACGATCGGATTTCCTATGGATTCTAATCCGATGGATTTTTCCATCGGAAATCCGATGAAGCTGACTTCCATCAGTCTTGCCTACACACCATCAGTCAAAAATCCGACCGTCCCAAACGCTGTGACGTAAAACACTCCGACAAGCCGAGAAAAATTAAGTTCAATGCTTCTGAGCATGCGTCGACTTGATTCTGAGCATGCGTGGGGTTTTTGTCCAATGGAGTTCCACACAGACGATCGGAATTTGCTATCGTTTTTTTTTCATCGGATAAATTTAAAACATGTTCTATTTTTTCTCACCGATGGAAAAAAGACCGATGGGGCCCATACACGATCGGTTTGTCCTAAGAGAAAAGTTCATTGGACTGTTTTCATCGGTAAAACCTATCGTGTGTACACGGCATAAAAGGTAATATATGGTAGTTCTGTCATTTAATCCCCAAAATTCCATAATTATTAACATTTTCTAAAATCGGAGCAGTATTTTTTTTAATTGTTTTAAACATTAAAAAAAAAAATACATATTCTAGTGTATATTCCCAGACACACCAATTTATTGTAAGTGCCAGAAGTGTATAATGTATTTAGCAGCTACTGTATGGTCTTGGTTTGCGTTGTTCTGCAGGGTAGAAATAAGAGTTTGGTCCAGTTGAGCACGTATTGGTTAAAGCTGTGAACCTGTGTTAATGGGGGCATACAGTGTGCATGGTAATGACTGCAAAGTTTGCCTCCTCAATAATAACTTTTTTTTTTTTTTTTTTTTTTTTTGTTTCTTTAATTTATTTTGGCAGTCAAGCAACATCTATGAGAGCGGTTTACTTTCCAAAGCATTTTTATTTCTGTCCATCCAGTTCTGAGAATTACACAGTATATCGCCCTGCCTAGCAAAGGAGGGGACCTGATATTTTCTCTGCTGCAGGTTCACTTTCACTTACAGGTTCCCTGCCCAACTCCATCCTATGTCTGGATGGTAAAAAGGAGAAGCAGCACACTGATAAACGTATCTCCTTGGTTCCTTGTGTTGCTTCTACATTCCTCAGTCTGTTCAAGGATTGTGCCCTGTGTACTTCCATGCTTTCTTGCAGCACCAGCTAATCTATGAATCTATGTACCGGGTGCCTCCAGGTCAGAGCCTCTGTGGACTACCTAACCTTGAGACCCGTTAACTTTTAAAGTATTTGGCTAACATATGCCATTCTACAATTTCATCAAGAATTCAGCTCTTGCCAACACAAAGTTCTCGTGAATATAGATCAACTATTAACTTCAATGTCCTGCTTTTAAAAACAAAACAAAGCCATTGATTTGAACATTAAGTTAAATGTGACCATGTAGTTCTACATAAAAGTAAAATACCTTTCTTCCTCTAGGCAAGCTAGAATTGCTTTGAAAAGGTCACAGCACATTCCTGCTTTTTAAGTATGCGGGATCTGTATTTTACCTTATCTTGATCTAAAGTTTATCTCCAGCTAAAACTAGAGATACACATTAAGGCTTTATGCACACTAGCGTTTTTTAGAAGCTCAAAAAAACCTGGATGAAAAATGCTGATAATAGCGCTTTTGTTCCGGCTTGTAGTAGCAATTTAGAAGGTTTTAGGAACTATAGTGTTTTATTTGTGTTTTTACAGTACATGAAGGGAAACAAAAGAGAAAAGCTGTTACTCTTTCGTCCATGGACCGACACAGCTTCTCTATTGACAAAGTGGGTATTATCCGTTAATTAGGAGTGACTAGCAGAAACACTTGTAAAAAGTGTTGCATCACACCTTCTACAGTCCCGCCCAGGGGGCGGACCCCCCGGGTATATCCTCTCAGTCTGCATCTTCGCAGATCAGTTTTTTTCTGTCTAGCAAGGAGTAGGACATGGCTCCCTTCGGGCCCATTGGTCCGGGGGAAAAAGATATATATTTTTTTGCTACATTTTTGTTTCCTGTGATCTTCGATCAACTGCCGACTGGGTGACAGGCTGGATCCTCGATCCTTGTAGTCTCCCCAGTTTCGGCCATCGAGCGTGTGCCGACCCTAGCTACGCGCTGGGTTTTCCACGACATGCCCGTCGCTCCACGGGTGGCCGGTGAGTCTACGCTCCAGGGCCTGCATCGGACCGCTCAGCTTCGGCTGACCTTACGGCCGAGTCGCAGCAGCCTGGCCGGTGAGCTTACGCTCCAAGGCTTGCATCAGACCGCTCAGCTTTGGCTGACCTACGGCCGAGTCGCAGCAGCCTGTCCGGTGAGCGTCACGCTCCAGGGCATACATATGATCGTCCCTTTTGGGTCCAATCACAGCATGCCTGGCCAACAGTCACCTTCCGTGTGCGGACAATGACCTGTTTGGAATGTCTTCCAGCATAATACATGCAGGATAGGTAAGTAAAACTCCCCTGCCTCGGCTCGGTGATTTAGCTGGACATTCCTGGAGAGATCAAGTAAGTGGTTGTGGCCCCTTTCTTCCCTCTCTCCCTGCCTTTCCCTCCTCCCTGGGCTTCTAGCTAAAGGTTGCTGGGTGCTGGGGGTCACCTAGGGGGTTCCACTGGAGCGGGGCTGGCTGTAACTAACATTTAAAAGAAATGTCATTTCTGCTTACCTGTGTTTGTGTGCTTCCTCCTCCATGCTGTTGGCGGCCATTTTGAGGTGGTCCATGCCGAGTTCGGCCTCTTGTGGCTGCCCGGCGGCCATCTTCCTGTGGTTCGGCCACACCCACTGGCCCCTATCAGCTGATCGGCGGCCATGTTTGTCCACCCTGTATGCTATATTGCCGTTCGGCGGCCATCTTTTTTGTGGGCTATGGCTGCTTGACCTCTATCTTCGGTCGGCGGCCATTTTCTTAGAGCCCACATTATCTTCCATACAGATGTTTTTGGCAACCATTTTGCGAGAGCCTCCGGCCTCTAGGGTGCATTACACTGGTGCGAAAATTCACACAGGAAATGCTGATAAAAGAAGCAGACTGACACAGCAGCAGTGGGACAGCATCACAGGCGCAACACACGGCACCATAGCAGTACCGGTCCAGGGTGGTGAGTCCTCTGGGTGACCCAGCCTCTCTGCAGCACAGGAGGGTGGCCTATTGATACCTTGCCTGGAGCCCTGTGGGTGTCAGCGTGTGGTCAGCATGGCATCTGAGCCAGATGTCTTCTCCCCTGAAACACCAGATTTAGCAGCTGGTGCCCCTGAGGTGTCTGTGAACGCTATGACGGCAATCCTAGAGGCATTTGCTGCCAGGGTGGAAGCAGCACACGGGAATACAGGGGGTAGTAAACGCCCCATCCCCTGCAAGCTTCTGGGGATAATTCTGGTGCAGAACCAGGTCCAGCTACGGCTCGGGGCCCAGATTCTGACGCATCAGAGACTGCAGACCGTGACCGGACAGTGAGGATGACTCAAAGTCCAGGTCAGTACGCGAGACGGCTTTGGTATCTGACCTTATTACTGCAGTGCGGGATATGCTAAAATTGGAAAATACTGCAGAAGCAGCAGAGACTCCGGTCCACTTGGGCTTCATAGACCTGCCCGCACTGCTAAAGTGTTCCCTTGTGTGTCTTTTGATAAACTCTTATACAAGGAGTGGGAGAACCCACTGAGGGTCTTTACAGCCCAAAGAGGTTTGCGGTACGGTACCCCTTTGAGGAGAGTTTTCTGAAGAAATGGACCTCTCCCCCTATAGTGGACCCTCCGGTGTCCAGACTTAATAAGAGCTATCACTATTCCAGTAGAAGGGGCTCCTGTTTTTAAGGACCCTGTGGATAAGAAGGCTGAAGCACTCGCTTGCTACCTATACTCAGTGGTAGGCTCGGCAGTACGCCCGGCATTGGCGGCGGCTCTAGTATCTCACACACTTACTGAATGGGCAAGATTGCTACTCCAGGGGTTAAGGAGCGAGATGTTCCTCCTGATGAGATAACATTGGCCGACCAGTTGGTCCAGGGCCTTAGGTTTGTCTGCGAGTCAGACATGAATACTATTCCCCTGCTGTCTAAAACTTCGGTTTATGCAGTAGCAATACGCCGCCTGATCTGGCTAAAAGTCTGGTCTGCGGACCAGACTTCCAAGAAAGCCCTGTTGGATCTGGATTTTAAGGGCGACAGACTCTTTGGGGCTTCTCTGGATGACATCATCAAGGATGCCACAGGAAGTAAAAGCACTTTGCTTCCCCAAATTAGCAAAGGTAAGGGGCCATGCCAAGGGCAAGGGCCCTCCTTTACTTGGCGTCCTTGGTCCCGCATTCCCAATAAGCCTGCGGACAAATTTGCGTCCGCATGAAGGTCCACCCCCACCCAGCTCTCGGGTGGGGGGACGTCTTCGCAGATTCGCGACTCAGTGGACAGCTCTAATCTCCGACAGGTGGGTTTGCAAAGTAATCTCCTCAGGCTACAAGATAGAGTTTCTCTCTTGTCCACCGGACAGATGCAACACCTCCTATCTCCAGCTACTACCGACCCGTCGGGAGGCCCTGTATGGGGCGGTCCAGGGTCTACTGGAACGCGGGGTAGTTATTCCAGTTCCAGAACTGGAACGGGGTTTTTACTCAAATCTGTTCATTGTGCCGAAGAAGGAGGGGGTTCGTCCAAGCTTGGATCTCAGAGCCCTCAATTGCTTTGTGAAGGTACAAAGATTTCAGATGGAGTCGGTTCGATCTGTAGTCACGGCTCTCCATCCGGGGGACTTTCTGGCCTCCTTGGACATCAAGGACGCATACATGCATGTCCCCATATACTCCAGACACCAGAGGTTTCTGCGATTTGCTATCGGGAAGGACCACTACCAGTTTGTGGCCCTCCCGTTTGGCCTTGCCTCAGCACCCAGGACGTTCACCAAGGTGCTCGCTCCATTTTTGGCACTTCTAAGACAGCGGGGTATCGCTATCATGGGCTACTTGGACGACCTTCTACTGAAGACCCCTTCAAGCTCAGATCTAGAGGCAAGCGTGTCTATTACCTGTCAGACTCTTCGAGACTGTGGTTGGATACTAAACACGCAAAAGTCAGTATTGGTGCCCACTCAACGCCTAGTGTACCTGGGGTTGATTCTGAATTCCTCAGAGGCAAAGGTATTCCTCCCTGTGGAGAAGTTGCAGACCCTCCGGGCTGCAGTACGGCAGCTGAGTTCCAGGAATTGGTCGTCACTCCGTTTTTGCATGCGAGTGTTGGGCCTCATGGTAGCCTCCTTCGAGGCGGTCCCATATGCTCAATACCACACTCGAGTGTTACAGAAGGAAGTTCTGTCCAGATGGAACAGATGCCCTTCATCTCTGGATTATCAAATCCGAGTGAGCCACCTAGTCAAGAGATCCCTGGTATGGTGGCTGACAGCACCGGCTCTAATGGCCGGGAAGTCATTTCTTCCGGTTTACCAGATAGTGATCACAACGGACGCCAGCCTTACAGGTTGGGGGGGAGTCTGGGGTGTTCAGTCGGCGCAAGGTCGCTGAACCCCAGAGGAAGCCCTCCTGCCGAGCAATGTCCTGGAAATCCGGGCGATCAGGCTGTGCTTCTTCAAATGGTCTCAGAGGCTGCAAGGGCGTCCAGTCAGGATCCAGTCAGACAACGCCACAGCAGTGGCATATGTCAATCATCAAGGAGGAACAAGAAGCTCAGCTGCAGCATCGGAGGTCGCTCGCATCCTGAAGTGGGCAGAGAGGAGCATACCGGCGCTGTCGGCTGTGTACATTCCGGGTGTGGAAAACTGGCAGGCGGACTACCTGAGCCGCCAGATGCTGGACCAGGGAGAATGGTCCTTACACCCGGAGGTGTTCCAACTCCTCTGCCAAAGATGGGGCACACCAGACGTAGATCTTCTGGCTTCCCGACTCAATCGGAAGGTATTGAGGTTTGTGGTCCGGTCAAGAGACCCATGGGCAGACGCAACGGACGCGTTGGTGGCATCGTGGGGTCAGTATCGGCTAATCTATGTCTTCCCTCCCTTAAGGCTTCTTCCTCTTCTGCTCCGCAGAGTGGAGGCAGAGGGAATTCCAATGATCCTAATCGCTCCAGATTGGCCTCAGCGTCCTTGGTACGCCAATCTAGTACGTCTGGTAGCATACGTCCCTTGGTGCCTACCACTACGGAAGGACCTGCTATCGCAAGGTCCCATACTCCATCCTGCTTTACAGACATTGGCTTTAACGGCATGGCTGTTGAGAACCAGGTACTGAGAGACCGGGGCCTGTCAGATTCAGTAATCTCTACGAGGAGAAGTGCTCGAAAACCGTCCTCTAGGAAGGTTTATCACCGCACTTGAAAGGCCTACATCTCCATGTGTGAGGAAATTAAATGACATCCGCGTACCTATTTGGTTTCCAGAATCCTGCTGTTTTTACAGCATGGGGTGGACCAAAGGCTTGCCCTAAGTACGATTAAGGGACAGATATCTGCCCTGGCTATCTTTTTTCAGTGACCCCTGGCGACTCACTCTCTCGTGAGTACATTTGTGCAGGGGGTTCGACATGTGGCCCCTCCGGTCCGTCCCCCGCTACCTCCGTGGGACTTGAACCTGGTCCTCTCGGTGCTTCAGAAGG
This sequence comes from Rana muscosa, assembly GCA_029206835.1. NCBI lineage: Eukaryota > Metazoa > Chordata > Amphibia > Anura > Ranidae > Rana > Rana muscosa. The sequence continues at coordinate 181,150,026 of CM055117.1, read as the reverse complement.
CACCGTTTGAGAATATTAGAGATATTCCCCTGTTAACACTTTCTCAGAAAGTGGTCTTTTTGGTGGCTGTTACGTCAGTTAGACGAGTCTCTGAGCTGGCAGCCTTGTCCTGCAAGGCTCCCTATTTGGTTTTCCACAAGGATAAGGTGGTGCTGCCGCCGCAGCCTTCCTGTCTTCCGAAAGTTGTTTCGGTTTTTCATCTCAACGAAGACATTGTACTTCCATCCTTGTGTCCTCATCCGTCGAATCCTAAGGAGTCGGCGTTGCATTCCTTGGACGTTGTCCGAGCTTTGAGAGTATACCTATCTGCTACTTCCCTGTTCCGGAAGTCAGACTCACTGTTTGTTTCGGTGGCTGGTCCCAAGAAGGGCCAAGCAGTCTCATCGGCCACCATCTCTAGGTGCATCCGACAGATAGTAATCCAGGCTTACGCCTTAAAGGGTCAAGCGCCCGGTCACGGCGCATTCGACCAGGGCAATAGGTGCCTCTTGTGCTTTCCGACATCAAGCGTCTGTTTCCCAATTATGTAAAGCGGAGACTTGGTCGTCCGCTCACACTTTCACAAAATTCTACAAAATTGATGAAGGTGCATCTTCGGATGCCTCTTTCGGCCGCAAGGTTTTACAAGCGGCTGTTTAGAGTTGCAGCTCCTCCGTTGGAGGAGTGCTGTTTTGTGTTTGGGGGTGAAGTTTATTTTTATGCTGTTACCACCCCTCGTTTTTTCTCTGACACTGCTTTGGGACGTAATACTTTGTCAATAGAGAAGCTGTGTCGGTCCATGGACGAAAGAGTAAATAGGATTTTTTACTCACCGTAAAATCCTTTTCTCTGAGTCCATGGACCGACACAGCATCCACCCCTCCTTTTAAGTTTGTACTGCTTTTTGACGAACTGATCTGCGAAGATGCAGACTGAGAGGACATACCCGGGGGGTCCGCCCCCTGGGCGGGACTGTAGAAGGTGTGATGCAACACTTTTTACAAGTTTTTCTGCCTAGTCACTCCTAATTAACGGATAATACCCACTTTGTCAATAGAGAAGCTGTGTCGGTCCATGGACTCAGAGAAAAGGATTTTACGGTGAGTAAAAAATCCTATTTTTTCTGCTAGAAAAACGTCCCAAAAAACTCTCCAAATTTTTTTTCCTGCTCCTAGATGCTGAAGCTCAAGAAACGCATTTAGCCTAAAGAGTCCATAGATTCACAGGATAACACTATTTAGTTTCTAGGAACAGAAAAAATGATAATAACAGCTTCTAGGAGCTTAAAAAACAGTAGTGTACATAGAGCCTAAAAGAGAACTCCGGTCAGTATCTTTTTTTTATGTCCATGTCTTGTTGGGAAACTTGTCTTCCATCATTGAACTAATAAAGATATTTTTTATTACCATTGCATCCCTGTAGAGAAATTTCCCTTCACTTCCTAATCCTGGGACAGGAAGCGAGAGTGAAGTTCCAAAACTGGAACTGACAGCAAAAGAACCCGAAAGTGTTCCAACTGAATGAAAACGGAAAAAATAATTGGCTAGAAATACACTTTAATTTCAAAACATGGATCCTACCCTTTGACCAATGTGGATATATTATTACTAACCAGGAAGCACAACATTTCAGCATGTTACTAATGTACTAAATGAAAAGTAATAGTAAAATAGGCACTGACATTCAAATGTCTAATAAAAATTATTGAAGCATTTAAGATCTTGTGCTGATGAAAAGTTTTGAGTTTGAAGAGTACAGATACTCACCAAACTCTTGGAGCCATCATTATAACTCATAAAAAATCCATACTGTTCAAGCATAGAAGGGGTTGTGTTGGTCTCCTAACGTGGTAATATAAACTATACACATTGACTTTCTCATACATTTAGACACTCAAATATAAAATAACAAAAAAAAAAACAAACAGTAATACCGTATATACTCGAGTATAAGCCGACCCGAGTATAAGCCGAGGTACCTACTTTTACCACAAAAAACTGGGAAAACGTATTGACTCGAGTATAAGCCGAGGGAAGGAAATGTGCCCATTGCCCAACCTTACTGTGCCCATTGCCATCTCACTCTGCCACCTCACTGTGCACATTGCCACCTCACTGCCCATTGTCACCTCACTGTGCCCATTGTCGCCTCACTGTGCCCCCTTACTGTGCCCATTGCCATCTCACTGTGCCACCTCACTGCCCATTGTCACCTCACTGTGCCCATTGTCGCCTCACTGTGCCCCCTTACTGTGCCCATTACCATCTCACTGTGCCACCTCACTGCCCATTGTCACCTCACTGTGCCCCCTTACTGTGTCCATTGCAGCCTCCCTGTGCCCGAGTCAGTGTACCTGAAAATCTTGTAATTCCGCGGCCGGCGTCCATTGTTCAAATCTCGCGCCGTTCTTCCTGTCCCTTCCGTAATAGGCGTTTCCAGCAAACACTGTGTTGAGTGTTTGCACCTATCACGGAGGTCCTCTCATTCTCCGACTCTGTTTCCCAGCAGGCACTGTATTCAGTGCTCCGCCAATCACGGACGTCGGACAAGAGAACCTCCGTGATAGGCGCAACACTCAACACAGTGTTTGCTGGAAATGCCTATCGCGGAAGGGACAGGGAGAAAGGCGTAGATTTAAACAATGGACGCCGGCCGCGGAATTTCACTATTTTCAGGTACTGACTCAAGTATAAGCCGAGGGGTATACTTTCAGCCCTAAAAAAAGGGCTGAAAAACTCGGCTTATACTCGAGTATATACGGTATATATAAAATTCAAGATAAAAAAACAAAGCATGCACTCACATGTACATGATACATCACAATAGGACTATATTAGGGCCATCTGAGAAGCTAGCACCTTGAGAACCCTTCTATGTACTTATGGATCTTATGGATGCGTGTATGTCCTTTAAACTGAAGGGTTCGCTGTCTGTCTCTTCCTTTATGGGCTACAACTGTTGAAAAGTAAATAGTTCTTGCTTCTCCTCTTTTCCTGTGTTTTCTTGGACTATACATACAGAAGTTTTGTAGGACCTTAAGCACTACTCCTCTACACACAGTATATGCATTTGGGTGGGGGACCAGTATTATCACAATGAATTTATCTGGATGAGTGTTTAACTATTGTGGGGTGCTATCATGCAACCACCACTCTTCCAAAGGTCTGCTTAAAAAAAAAACTGTGCTGAGATAACTATATAGGTTGTCTTTGCTCACCATTTCATTTGTAAAACCAAGATGTCTGATTATAAGGCTTCTGTACTTTCTAAGTAATAGACCCTAACCAAGTTTGTGGAAATTCTGACTTCATTCAAACCTAAAGCTGAAGTTTAGGTATGATTTTTATAGCATAGTTAGATTGGTCCAACTTGGACCAATGTATATATGCATATTCTATGCTTCACCGATCCACTTGGAAGCTGCAAATCACTGTAGTAGTTTTAGCTACTACAGTGATAGCACCAGTCTTCTGGGTCATGTGCCAAGTGGCTGCTCTTCTGCATAGTAACCACAGGCAGTTGCCCATGTGACACAGCCGCCAGTTAGAGAACGCCTCTCTGTATTAATCACCGCCTGCCTCCCCACTTCTCCACCTTGTGTCTCTGCTGCCATTATTCAGTGCTTTGCTGTGTGTGAGCTCTTACTATCAGCCTTTTTGCTCCATCATCAGACACCACTTAGTTTGCCCCAAATGTAAATAAAAGATGGCAGGGAGATACTACAGGGTGTAATATGAGTTACATCTGTGAGTTTGCCTGGGGCTGCTGATGTCATATCGAAGATGGTAATGCCCAGCAGCAGTCTCAGGTCTTCATTCTATGCATGAAGGTAAAAAACGTTCTGTGTGCAGCATCCCCCCAATCCTTACCTGAGCTCCCTCCGATCCAGCGATGTTCACGATAGACTTAGCTGTCCTGGGACTGTCTCCTCACTGGCTGAGACAGTAGTGGGAGCCCATTGGCTCCAACTGCTGTCAATTACAGCCAGTGAGCCAATGATGAGGGGGGGGGGGGCCGAGCTACTGCTCTATGTGTCTTATAGATTCATAGAGCAGTGGCTCGGGAGCGAGCACACAGTGGTGCCCCAGGGCTTTCTCTGGGGGCACTGCTTGAGGGGTAGGAGCCCAAAAAGAAGAGGATTGGAGCTGCTCTGTGCAAAACCACTGTAAGAGCAAGTAACTACTGTATAACATTTCTGTTATTTAAATACTGCACCCACAGAGTCAGTCAGGCAATTTGAATTCTCATTAGTTGGGTTGCAGTGGCAACTTATATGCGCCCTCCGGTTTACTTTAAAGGGAATTCGTCACCAGGATAAGTCTGCTTGAAAATACAGAAGTATCCTAATTAGAAACTAAGGGGTTGATTTACTAAAGGCAAATCCACCTTGCACTACAAGTCTTTTTGCCTTTAGTAAATCAACCCCATAGATTCCACATCTATGCTATGAATGAATGAATGAATAACTTGTATAGCGCTACAAATGCGAACTAAATCGCCTCAAGGCGCTTATTTCCATTGAGTGTCGTCCTGATACTTCAGAAGAGGTGGGTCTTAAGTTTTTTCCTGAAGGCCCGATGGTTTTCTTCCATGCGGATGTTTGTGGGTAGAGCGTTCCATAGCCGTGGTCCTTGGACTGCAAATCTTTGTTCACCCTTCGATTTGTAGCGGGACTTGGGGATGTGGAGTAGGTTTGGGTTGGTTGATCGGAGAATGCGATTGGGGGTGTAGTGTTTTATTTTCTCGCACAAGTATTGAGGAGCGTTTCCCTGTGTGCACTTGTGGGTGAGACAGAGGGTCTTGAATGTGACCCGATCATTTACGGTTAGCCAATGAAGGGTCCTCAGGGACAGGGTGATGGATTCCCAGGTTTTTTTCCCCGTTACCAGTCTGGCTGCCGTGTTTTGGATGACTTGTAGGCGCAAAATCTGGTATTTAGGTAGTCCTAGGTAGAGGGAGTTTGCGTAGTCGAGTCGGGAATTGATGATTGTTCCAACTACTACTGCTATGTCCTCTTCTGGGATGAAGGGGATGAGTCTACGCAGCAGGCGGAGGAGATGGTGAGATCCGCTCACTACTGATCCTATTTGTGCATCCATCGACATCTCAGAGTCAAAGATGACTCCAAGACTTTTGGCTTTGGTGCTCGGGGTAATGGTCTATCCAAAGATGGTGAGTGGTGTCCATGAAGTCTTAGCTTTTGTCTTTCGATTTGCGTGGAGGAGAAGACGTTCTGTTTTGGAACCATTGAGTTTGAGGGAGCTCTCAGTCATCCAATCATCAACCAATGTGAGGCATTTTTCTAGACCGTGATATTGGTCTTTTTTCCCGGTGATGCGAAAGTAGAGTTGAGTGTCCTCAGCATATGAGTGGTAGCACAGGTCCTTTTTTTCTGATAATTTTGAGGAGTGGGTGGAGGTAGATGTTGAAGAGCATGGGTGATAGGGGTGATCCTTGAGGGACTCCACAAGAAATTGCGTGAGTTTCAGAGGTGAAAACTCCTAGTGTCACTGTCTGGGAACGATTTTCTAGGAAGGATGCAAACCAAGGTAGATCTGCGTCTGTGACTCCTGCTACTTCTTTAAGGCGAATGAGTACAGTTTTGTGGTCTACAGTGTCGAACGCTGCACTGAGATCCAGCAGCACCAGGAGACATGATTCTCCGTCATCTGCTGCTTCGAGGGCATCATCCCATATTTAGTGCTGTTTCTGTGCCATGCATTGCCTGGGCGGAAGCCTGATTGTAGTGGGTCCAAGAGTTTGTGGGTGTCCAAATAGAGTTGTAGCTGTTGTACTACTGCTTTCTCCATGATCTTGGAGAAGGTGTTAAGACTTTTTACCAGTCTGCTGTAGTTTGGGTCTTTGGGGTCGAGGTTGGGTTTCTTTAGGAGGGGCTTCATTATGCCTTGCTTGAGGGAGATCGGAACAATACCTTCTTTGAACGATTGGTTTACGAGATGTGTTATTGTGGGTGCCAAGATGTCGGTACATTCTTTCAGGAGTTTTGTAGAAATTATGTCATTCGGTGATGTGGTGTTTCGGAGGCTTCTGATGATGTTTTTGGTGGTGTCGATGGTGATCGGGACCAGTGAAAATGTTGTCGATTGTATAATGTTTGTATTGATATCCTGTTCTTGCTTTGGCTGAGAGAGGTTAGTTGTTTTTTTCTGTTGAATTATTTCACAAATGTTTTAGATTTTGTCAATAAAAAATCTGATAGCTCATTACTAGGGATGAGCTTCGAGTTCGAGTCGAACTCATGTTCGACTCGAACATTGCCTGTTCGCCGAACAGCGAACAATTTGGGGTGTTCGCTGCAAATTCGAAAAACCACGGAACACCCTGTAAAAGTCTATGGGAGGAATCTAAAGTGCTAATTTTAAAGGCTTTTATGCAAGTTATTGTCATAAAAAGTGTTTGGGGACCAGAGTCCTGCCCCAGGAGACATGTATCAATGCAAAAAAAGTTTTAAAAACTGCAGTTTTTTCGGGAGCAGTGATTTTAATAATGCTTAAAGTGAAACAATAAAAGTGAAATATTCCTTTAAATTTCGTACCTGGGGGGTGTATATAGTATGCCTGCAAAGCAGCGCTTGTTTCCCATGCTTAGAACAGTCTCTGCACAAAATGTAATTTCTGAAGGAAAAAAAGTCATTTAAAACCACTCGCTGCTGTAATGAATTGCCGGCCCCGGCAATACAGAGAAAAGTCATTGATAATAAACAAAAAAAACAAACAAATGCGTGGGGGTCCCCCCAAATTCTACCAGGCCCTTCAGGTCTGGCATGGATATTAAGGGGAACCCTGCGCCAAATTTTAAAAAAAAGGCGTGCAGTTCCCCCCAAATATCCATACCAGACCCTTCAGGTCTGGTATGGATTTTAAGGGGAACTCTGCGCCAAATAAAAAAAAATGGCGTGGGGTTCCCCCCAAAAATCCATACCAGACCCTTATCCGAGCACGCAACCTGGCAGGCCGCAGGAAAAGAGGGAGGATGAGAGAGTGCCCCCCCTCCTGAACCATACCAGGCCACATGCCCTCAACATGGGGACCCCATGTGTGTTTTTTTTCAATTTTTTACACTTTCTTTGTGAAATGGTAGGGGTACAATGTACCCCGTTACCAATTCACATAGGGGGGGCGGGATCTGGGGGTCCCCTTTGTTAAAGGGGTCTTTCAGATTCTGATAAGCCCCCTGCCCGCTGACCCCCAAAACCACCGGGCAAGGGTTGTGGGGATGAGGCCCTTGTCCCCATCAACATGGGGACATGGTGCTTTGGAGTCCAGACCCCAAAGCATCCTCCCCATATTGAGGGCATGTGGTCTGGTACGGTTCAGGAGGGGGGCGCTCTCTCCTCCCCCCTCTTTTCCTGCGGCCTGCCAGGTTGCGTGCTCGGATAAGGGTCTGGTATGGATTTTTGGGGGAAACCCCACGCCATTTTTTTTAATTTGGTGCGGAGTTCCCCTTAAAATCCATACCAGACCTGAAGGGCCTGGTAATTGAATTTGGGGGGACCCCAACGCATTTTTTTTTATCAATGACTTTTCTCTGTATTGCCGGGACCGGCAATTCATTACAGCCGCGAGTACTTTTAAATGACTTTTTTTCCTTCAGAAATGAAATTTTGTGCAGAGACTGTTCTAAGCACGGGAAACAAGCGCTGCTTTACAGGCATACTATATACACCCCCCAGGTACGAAATTTAAAGGAATATTTCACTTTTATTGTTTCACTTTAAGCATTATTAAAATCACTGCTCCCGAAAAAACTGCAGTTTTTAAAACTTTTTTTTGCTTTGATACATGTCCCCTGGGGGAGGACGTGGGTCCCCAAACACTTTTTATGACAATAACTTGCATATAAGCTTTTAAAATTAGCACTTTTTATTTTTCATGTTCGTGTCCCATAGACTTTAACGGGGTTCGGATGTTCCAACAAATTGATTGCCTCCTGTTCGCATGTTCTGGTGCGAACCGAACTGGGGGGGGGGGGGGGGGGTGTTCGGCTCATCCCTACTCATTACAGAATTCTTGAGTTTCGTTTGCTGGAGGCGCTAGGCAGGTAGTGTTCATATATAGCACGGTTGGGAAAATCTCATACTGCAACCTATTGTTTTCTGTCAGCTGGCACCTGTAGCTGCAGTCAGTATTTGGCTAACTTATTTCCACCCAACTTCTTCAGTTTCTCAAAGTTTGTCAAGCTGAGTGATGCCAGCAGGGCCGAAATACATGAAATGTGATCCTTGTATGGCACTCTTAATTCTTGGCACTTCCCTGCTACTCTGTGCACATTGCCATCTGTAGTAAATACCAGGCTGGTGGCACGTGGGTTGTGGTTCTACACAAACTAGTTGGGTTGGCAGACCTGTGTTCTCTATCTAGATCAGGGGTCTCAAACCTGCGGCCCTCCAGCTGTTGCGGAACTACAAGTCCCATCATGCCTCTGCCTATGGGAGTCATGCTTGTAACTGTTTAGCCTTGCAATGCCTCATGGGAATTGTAGTTCTGCAACAGCTGGAGGGCCACCGGTTTGAGACCCCTGATCTAGATAGTTGTAAATGAATGTACAGGACAATGTATGTAAAACTTGGTTTGTATAAACAAAATTGCACAGAATAACCATAACAGAAGTAAGGGAATGTTTGGATTTTTTGGCAGGCTGAGAGCAGTCGCACAGAAATTTTTACTCCATGAAGGTTATTTCTATTGAAGTGGTGTTTTTTAAAACAGGGATTTTTCCATAGCTAATTATGTGTTGTTATGTTGTGTATGTGGACACCCCTCCAAATGATTGAGTTAAGATGTTTTCAGAAATGATATACAGGTAGCTCAGGGGTTTCCAATAAAGTGTACTTTTGTAAAGTGTATTATTGCTACAGTGCACTAATACATTTTGGACAATTGTGCTTCTCCAGTCTTGGTGAAAGCCCTTTTCTTTTCATGTATGGCTTTGTCACTGTGCAAAACATTGTTCTAAAAAGACATGGTTAGATGATTATGGTGAATTGCAGCTTAAAAAAATGGGAGCAAAGCTTAAAAAAATCGAATGAGCCAGGTACAGGGCCACCGATAGGGAGGGGGGGGGGGGGGACCCAGGCCTCTTGTAGGTGGCCTGGGCACACAGAAGGGCCCAGGCGGTAGGGGGATCGGTGCGGCGGGACAGAAGGACAATTATAGAATGATGCACTGTGTGTCTTGCCCTCCAGCAGTTGAAAGCTGATTTCTCCCCCTCTCTCTGCCGCAGGCTGTCAGCTGCTGGAGGGAGAGACACATACGCAGTGCATCATTCCTGTAAATTTCCCGCTGCATCAATCCCCCTTCCTGTGCTGCCCACATCTAATTCCCCAGTGTGCCCGGACCCCTCTCTCATTCCCCCACAGCGCTGCCAGCTTCCATCTCCCACTGGCTGCTGGGGGTGCACAGGCGGATGGACAGTGGGAGAAGGGGCCGGTAAATTTTTCTTTTACCTGCCCCTTCCTTTTCTGAATTGGACACAGTGAGCGATCGGTACCAATCACTCCTGTGTCCATTCATAACTGAGCATAATAAACACAGTTTACTAAATACAATTTCTCTTTATTTCGTCCAAGGAGCACACATGTTTCAAAGAGAGCCAATACTAACGTGTTTCAGCCTATAAAGACCTTACTCATAGTTCACTTAAAATTATCCAGCTGTGCCTGCCTTTTCAGGTTATTATATTGCATGTTGCCCCTGGCTTCTCTATTGGATTGGCTCGCTCCTAAATTCTCCAGTCATTTGTCTACCCCTGACTTGTTCCCAGTGGTGTATTTAGGTTTTGTGCTGCCCTAGGCCTGACTAAACTTGCGCACCCCCTAATTTAAATATGAACCACCCCTTCCTGTCAAAGCCACGCCCATTCCTTTTTAAGACCCGCCCTGTCATCTTCATGGGAGGAAGACAGAGGGACGCCGTGGGAAGAGGACAGAGGGACGCCGCATGAGAAGGACAGAGGAACGTGATGAGAAGAGAACAGAGGGACGCCGTGGGAAGAGGACAGAGGGACGCCGTGGGAAGAGGACAGAGGGACGCCGTGGGAAGAGGACAGAGGGACGCCGTGGGAAGAGGACAGAGGGACACCGTGGGAGAAGGACGCCATGGGAAGAGGACAGAGGGACGCCGTGGGAAGAGGACAGAGGGACGCCGTGGGAGAAGGATGCCGTAGGAAGAGGACAGAGGGATGCCGTGGGAAGAGGACAGAAAGGGATGTTGTGGCAGTCGATAAGGCCTAGAGAATAGCAGGCTAGGCACTTCCTAATGGCTCAGTCCCTGGAAATAGTAATGGATAATGGCCAACAGGACCACTTACCAGACCCAGCGAAATCGCAACAGTGATCCCTCTGGCTGGACGTTCGCTCACTCTGGGTTGCACGGGGTGATTCTAGTCAGTAGTGTAGCATGTCTGTATCCTGGCAGTGGCTCGGTCTTTCTCCCTCTCTGGTGGTGCGGATACAGCGTGGCTCTCTGGTGGTGCGGGTACAGCGTGGCTCTCTGGTGGTGTGGGTACAGCATGGCTCTTTGGTGGTGCGGGTACAGCGTGGCTCTCTGGTGGTGCGGGGTACAGCGTGGCTCTCTGGTGGTGCGGGGTACAGCGTGGCTCTCTGGTGGTGCGGGGTACAGCGTGGCTCTCTGGTGGTGCGGGGTACAGCGTGGCTCTCTGGTGGTGCGGGGTACAGCGTGGCTCCCTGGTGGTGTGGGGTACAGCGTGGCTTCCTGGTGGTGCAGGGTACAGCGTGGCTCTCTGGTGGTGCGGGTTACAGCGTGGCTCTCTGGTGGTGCGGGTACAGGGGTACAGTGTGGCTCCCTCTCTGGTCCCCCCCCAGCACAGTATTCTCTTTTGCTCCTCTTCTGCTGGGGGCTGTAGCTTGATGTCTATGGACACACTGGGGCCGGAACTCTGCAGTGACTACATTTCTCATGATGCCCCAGAGTCTTCTGATTGGCCCTCTGCTGTGTCAATCATGGGGAGAGCACGGCAAATCCAATTAGAGCCGCTCTCTCTCTCTCTTTTCGGGTTACAGAAAGGGAAGGAGGGCGGCGGGGGAGATATACAGACAGCCCGCAGCTCTCCTCTCCCTGTCACAGCGCCGCTACTCTATTTGCCAGAGAACTCGGCAACGGCGCTGACAGGGAGAGGAGAGCTGCGGGCTGTCTGTATATCTCCCTCGCTGCCCCCCTTCCCTTTCTGTAAGCCGAAGAGAGAGAGAGCGGCTCTAATTGGATTTGCCGCGCCGCCGCACAGCTTCCTGCCCGCTGTTGCCCTCCCCATGATTGGCCACAACAGAATCACGGCTGTGGGGGGGGGGGCGGCGGCTTGACGGTTCTTATTTCAACTGCTTCCTGGACCCCTCCGCACCCGGCGCGAGACACTGCTAAGCAGTACTCCTCTGCGTGCGGGAGTCGGGAGGAGGGCGCGGGTGCAATTTTCGTGGGGGGGGGGGCGGCCACCCCCCGCAAAGTGCCACCCTAGGCCTGGGCCTTGTCGGCCTAGGCCAGAACACAGCACTGCCTGTGCCTATCACCTGTTGTTTCTTTTGCAAGTGAATAAATAAAAGCAGAATCCTCACTAGTTGTAATCCACAATCTATAAAGCATTGCTTCTAAGTGAAAAGGAGTGATACTTTACATGTAAGGTAAGAGCCGGTTCACACAGGGGCGACTTGGGAGATGACTTCAAGTCGCTCCAAGTCGCGCTGTTTTTAAAACTAATGGAAGTGAATGGAGCCGTCTTAATGTACACGACAGCAGTCGCTCCAACTTCAAAAAAGGTTCCTGTACGATTTCAATCTGACTTCTACGCGACTTGTAGGCAACTTGTACCCATTGATTTCAATGGAAGTCGCCTCAGAAGTCGGATCACTGTTTTAACAGAAGCAACTTTCCAGGAAGAGAACATACATTTCTCAGGCAAACCTCTCCCTCCCCTCTCCCTCCCACAGAGCTGATTCAAGGTTGATTGGCCACTGGAATGTCTCCTGTCCTGGAGGCGACTTGTAAGTCGCCCCATGTCGTGCTGTGGTGCAGGCTCAGGTCCGCTTCCAGGTCGCCTCCAAAGAGTCGTGTTGCCCCTGTGTGAACCGGCTCTAAATGTTCTATTGGGTAATGTTGACTTAAACAGAAACATAATGGGAAACAATATACTTTCCTGGGTGTAAATTCCTTTTCTAGCGCACAGTGGTACATTCTAGCTGTGAAGTGTAATAGTTTCATGGGTTAGATGAGTATTAAAGTTAATTGTGCAGAAATTCCTGGTAGTGTGTTTTGCCAGTAAAGCTGCATTTCAAACAGCTGACAGACTGGAGTAAACTTGCCAAACATTTTGGGCGTGAAAATCACAGGGCGATGCACAGCGTAAGCATTTACAATCTCTATACATCTGGTATGCAACACTGAGCTTTTTCTGTGCACACAGAGGTGCTCTTTACAATGCTGCCAATACTAATTTCAGGAAAATATTTTAAAAGTATATAAATGAAAAAATTAATAAAAAATTCCCCCACTATACTACGTCGCTTTATTAATACAATAATATGGATTCAGTGGATAGTGGTATTTGGTTGGTATTTAAGCTGAAGTTTCCTCTAATATCCACTGTTAGCAATATCATACTACTCCACTAGACTCTGGATTTTCACCCAAGCAGGTATCTTTTTATGTGGTGTCATACTGCCCCCCCAACCCCCCTCCCTTCAAATTCTGATAGTCCTTGCACCTGAAATAGTGTATACCTGACCCTAAAGATTCATATATATGCATAGTTAGTGATGTCGCGAACATAAAATTTTCCGTTCGCGAACGGCGAACGCGAACTGCCGCAAATGTTCGCGAACGGGGGAACCCGGCGAACCGCCATAGACTTCAATAGGCAGGCGAATTTTAAAACCCACAGGGACTCTTTCTGGCCACAATAGTGATGGAAAAGTTGTTTCAAGGGGACTAACACCTGGACTGTGGCATGCCGGAGGGGGATCCATGGCAAAACTCCCATGGAAAATTACGTAGTTGACGCAGAGTCGGGTTTTAATCCATAAAGGGCATAAATCACCTAACATTCCTAATGTGTTTGGAATAACGTGCTTTAAAACATCAGGTATGATGTTGTATCGATCAGGTAGTGTAAGGGTTACGCCCGCTTCACAGTGACAGACCAAACTCGGACAGACCAAACTCCCCGTTTAACGCACCGCAAACAACTGCAAACAGTCCATTTGCAAAACCGCAAGGCTTTAATGATCACCTTAGATGATCACAAAGAAAATTTATGTTTTTTCTATGCAAAATTATCAAGCCGATCGCTTTTGGTCTGTTCACAATGAAGCAACGACCTTACCATCTGGGGTGTGCCAACAACGCCATTGCCAACACACTCATAGAGGTGGTCGCTTCATTGTGATACGCAAGCCCCTTCACCACAACAAGGTAACGATCACGAAGGGGAATTGACACAGGTATGTGTTTTTTTTGTTTGTTTTTTTTGCAGCCACAGTGCAGCACCAGAGGCCAGAAAAATTAGGCATGTACACATGCCTGTAAAATTAGGTATTGTTGCAGCCGCTGCTGTAGCAGCGGCCAGAAAAAATTATGTTTTTCAGGCAGAAAGTGCCCTAAAACATTGCGGCTTGTGGACCATTTTTAGCCCAAGGCAGCTCATCTCATCAGGCCTTTTTTAGTCAAATGTATCGCCCACTGTCAGTCCCTTCGGGATCCATGCCTCATTCATCTTAATAAAGGTGAGGTAATCTAGACTTTTTTGACCTAGGCGACTTCTCTTCTCAGTGACAATACCTCCTGCTGCACTGAAGGTCCTTTCTGAAAGGACACTTGAAGCGGGGCAGGCCAGAAGTTCTATCGCAAATTGGGATAGCTCAGGCCACAGGTCAAGCCTGCACACCCAGTAGTCAAGGGGTTCATCGCTCCTCAGAGTGTCGATATCTGCAGTTAAGGCGAGGTAGTCTGCTACCTGTCGGTCGAGTCGTTCTCTGAGGGTGGACCCCGAAGGGCTGTGGCAATGCGTAGGACTTAAAAAGCTCCGCATGTCCTCCATCAACAATACGTCTGTAAAGCGTCCTGTCCTTGCCGGCATGGTCGTGGTAGGAGGAGGATTACTTTCACCTCTTCCCCTGTTAGATTCCCGTTGTGCTGTGACATCACCCTTATACGCTGTGTAAAGCATACTTTTTAATTTATTTTGGAACTGCTGCATCCTTTCCGACTTCCTGTAATTCGGTAACATTTCTGGCACTTTCTGCTTATACCGGGGGTCTAGTAGCGTGGCCACCCAATACAGGTCGTTCTCCTTCAGCCTTTTTATACGAGGGTCCCTCAACAGGCACGACAGCATGAAAGACCCCATTTGCACAAGGTTGGATGCCGAGCTACTCATGTCCTGTTCCTCGTCCTCACTGATCTCACTGAAGGTCTGTTCTTCCCCCCAGCCACGTACAACACCACGGGTACCAGATAGGTGACAACGAGCACCCTGGGATGCCTGCTGTGGTTGGTCTTCCTCCTCCTCCTCAAAGCCACATTCCTCCTCTGACTCCTCTTCCTCAGACTCCTCTTCCAGCGTTGCCGCAGGTCCAGCAAGCGATGCTGATAAGGCTGTTTCTGGTGGTGGTGATGGTGACCACAACTCTTCCTCTTCCTCTTCACGCTCATCTACGGCCTGATCCAGCACTCTTCGCAGGGCACGCTCCAGGAAGAAAACAAATGGGATGATGTCGCTGATGGTGCCTTCAGTGCGACTGACTAGGTTTGTCACCTCCTCAAAAGGACGCATGAGCCTACAGGCATTGCGCATGAGCGTCCAGTAACGTGGCAAAAAAATTCCCAGCTGCGCAGAGGCTGTCCTAGCACCCCGGTCATACAAATACTCATTGACGGCTTTTTCTTGTTGGAGCAGGCGGTCGAACATTAGGAGTGTTGAATTCCAACGTGTCGGGCTGTCGCAAATCAAGCGCCTCACTGGCATGTTGTTTCGCCGCTGGATATCTGAAAAGTGCGCCATGGCTGTGTAGGAACGCCTGAAATGGCCACACACCTTCCTGGCCTGCTTGAGGACATCCTGTAAGTCTGGGTAATTATGCACAAAGCGTTGTACAATCAGATTTAACACATGTGCCATGCACGGCACATGTGTCAACTTGCCCAAATTCAATGCCGCCAACAAATTGCTTCCGTTGTCACACACCACTTTGCCGATCTCCAGTTGGTGCGGAGTCAGCCACTGATCCACCTGTGCGTTCAGGGCGGACAGGAGTGCTGGTCCGGTGTGACTCTCTGCTTTCAGGCAAGTCAACCCCAAGACAGCGTGACACTGTCGTATCCGGGATGTGGAATAGCCCCTGGGGAGCTGGGGGGGTGCTGTTGATGTGGAGCAAGACGCAGCTGCAGAAGAGGACTCAGCCGAGGAGGTTATCGAAGAGGATGGAGTAGGAGGAGTAGAGGAGGTGACAGCAGGCCTGCCTGCAAGTCGTGGTGGTGTCACCACCAACTCCTCTGCAGAACCATGCATTACATGCTTGGCAGCCGTCAGCAGGTTTACCCAATGAGCAGTGTAGGTGATATACCTGCCCTGACCGTGCTTTGCAGACCAGGTATCAGTGGTCAGATGGACCCTTGCCCCAACACTGTGTGCCAGACATGCCATGACTTCCTTTTGCACAATAGAGTACAGGTTGGGGATTGCCTTTTGTGAAAAGAAATTTCGGCCGGGTACCTTCCACTGCGGTGTCCCAATAGCTACAAATTTTTTGAAGGCCTCAGACTCCACCAGCTTGTATGGTAAAAGCTGGCGGGCTAAGAGTTCCGACAAGCCAGCTGTCAGACGCCGGGCAAGGGGGTGACTCTGTGACATTGGCTTCTTACGCTCAAACATGTCCTTGACAGATACCTGACTGTGGGCAGATGAGCAGGAACTGCTCAAGGCGAGAGACGTAGTGTCAGATGGTTGAGAGGGGGCAAGGAGGACAGCAGTGGTTGACGTGGCTGAAGATGCTGGACCAGGAGGAGGATGGTGGCTTTGAGCTTGTGTGCTGCTTGTACTCGTCATCATGTGTTGATCCCATAGGCGTTTGTGATGTGAGATCATGTGCCTTCGCAAAGCAGTTGTACCTAGGTGGGTGTTGGATTTCCCACGACTCAGTTTCTTTTGGCACAGGTTGCAAATGGCATCGCTGTTATCAGAGGCAGACACACAAAAAAAATGCCACACTGCTGAGCTTTGCAATGGCGGCATTCTGGTGGTGGCAACAGCATGCGTTGATTGGCGTGCTGTCTGGCTGACCCCGGGTGCCGATACATGCTGTCTGACTGTGCCACTAGCTCCTTGCGACGACCTACCCCTCCTTCCAACTCGTCTCCTCCTCCTCTCTGTCTCCCCATCTGAACTTTCCCCCTGTTCTTCTTCTCTTCGAGCGGGCACCCACGTGACATCCACATCGTCATCATCAACCGCTTCACTTGTATCTGACAACTCAGCAAAGGAAGCAGCAGCGGGTACAACATCATCATCATCACACCGTACATCCATGTGTGTAATGCTGCCTGACTGAGACATATCCCTTTTATCTACATCCTCTGGCAATAATGTTTGCGCATCACTCATTTCTTCCAACTCATGTGTAAATAACTCCTCTGACAGATCAAGTGAAGCAACTGTGGTGCTAGTGTTGGTGGTGGCGGCAGGCGGGCGAGTGGTAACTTGAGAGGTGCCCAAAGCTGAGCTGGAGAAGGATGATGCGTCAAGGTTCCGAGCGGAAGCTGTAGAAGATTGGCTGTCCTGTGTTAGCCAGTCAACTATGTCCTCAGAACTTTTCGAGTTCAGGGTACGTGGCCCCTGAACACTGGGCATTATTCTAGGGCCAAAGGGAATCACAGCACCACGACCACGACAGCCCCTGCGGGGTGGCCTGCCTCTGCCTGTCATTTTTTTTAGATTAGTTTAGTTGTACTATGCGTGCAAGCTACTGTGACACCAGATATGAGTGGCACTGTGCACTGGCAGAAGTTGGCACAGTAGACACTGTAGGTCTGACACACACGCTGGCAGGCAACTGACTGCTCATCTACTGCAGTCAAAACTGTTGTGGTTTTTTTTATGTAAGCTACTGTGCCGGGGAAAAAAAACAAGCAGACTGGTGTTTTACCAGCCCTAAAAAGGGCTTTTTGGGGTGCTGTCAGGACGCTGTGCTTACAGCAGAGATCAGATGAGTCTTTCAGGAGTGGAGTGAACACTGAATACACTGGCCTAGCCTAGCTTTCCCTATAAAATCAGCAGCAGCTAAACTGTCCCTCCTCTGGCTAACACTGCAGCTTAAGTACAGACTGAATCTAAAATAGATGCTGTCCAGGAAAAAACAAAAAAGCAGACTGGTGTTTTACCAGCCCTAAAAAGGGCTTTTTGGGGTGCTGTCAGGACGCTGTGCTTACAGCAGAGATCAGATGGGTCTTTCAGGAGTGGAGTGAACACTGAATACACTTGCCTATAGCTTTCCCTATAAAATCAGCAGCAGCTAAACTGTCCCTCCTCTGGCTAACACTGCAGCTTAAGTACAGACTGAATCTAAAATAGATGCTGTCCAGGAAAAAACAAAAAAGCAGACTGGTGTTTTACCAGCCCTAAAAAGGGCTTTTTGGGGTGCTGTCAGGACGCTGTGCTTACAGCAGAGATCAGATGAGTCTTTCAGGAGTGGAGTGAACACTGAATATACTTGCCTATAGCTTTCCCTATAAAATCAGCAGCAGCTAAACTGTCCCTCCTCTGGCTAACACTGCAGCTTAAGTACAGACTGAATCTAAAATAGATGCTGTCCAGGAAAAAAAAAAAAAGCAGACTGGTGTTTTACCAGCCCTAAAAAGGGCTTTTTGGGGTGCTGTCAGGACGCTGTGCTTACAGCAGAGATCAGATGAGTCTTTCAGGAGTGGAGTGAACACTGAATACACTTGCCTAGCCTAGCTTTCCCTATAAAATAAGCAGCAGCTAAACTGTCCCTCCTCTCGCTAAGACTGCAGCTTGAGAATGAATCTAAAATGGATGCTGTCCAGGAGGTGGGAGGGTCTGGGAGGGAGGGTATGCTGCTGATTGGCTGGAATGTGTCTGCTGACTGTGAGGTACAGGGTCAAAGTTTGCTCAAATATAATGAATAGGGGGTGGACCGAACATCGCATATGTTCGCCGGCCGCGGCGAACGCGAACAAGCTATGTTCGCCGGGAACTGTTCGCCGGCGAATAGTTCTGTACATCTCTATGCATAGTCTGGCCACCCTACTCTGCATGTCATACCACTCCCTCCACCATCATTGCCTTCGCCCCATTTTCATTGAACCAACCAATGTTTTCCGTCATTCGGCCCGTGTATACAGGGCTCCAGCCACCTCACCCAGTTCAATGTTACCACTTACCGTATATACTCGAATATAAGCCGAGTTTTTCAGCACATTTATTTGTGCTGAAAATGCCCCCCTCGGCTTATACTCGAGTCACCTTTTTGCGCCTGATCTCCCGGATTTTGGGGACCCGGTACCAGCCAGCCGTAGGTCACACATGTAGCCCCACTCTTTCTTCTACAAGTGTGCAAAGTTTGTTGTGCGGGGGACCTATGGCTGGGAAGCACCGATTTTTCAAAGCCGGGCACCCCTTCTATATACTCCCATGTTAAACGGTCATTTCTCTGGTGAATTTGGGGACCCAGTACCGGCCGGTCGTAGGTCCTCTGGACCCGGAACTTGGCACACATGTAACCCCCTTTCTCCTCTATAAGTGTGCACAGTTTGTTGTCTGGGGGACCTACGACCGGAGAGTACTGATTTTTCAAATTCGGGCACCCCTTCCATAGAATTCCATGTTAAACGTCAGTCTAGTCATGGACACAGTGAGGCATGGGCACAGTGAGGCATGGACATGGACACAGTGAGGCAAAGTGAGGCACAGTGAGGCATGCAGATGAACACCCTAGGCTTA
The DNA here is from genome assembly GCA_029206835.1 of Rana muscosa. Lineage (NCBI taxonomy): Eukaryota > Metazoa > Chordata > Amphibia > Anura > Ranidae > Rana > Rana muscosa. Next base: position 181,131,066 of record CM055117.1, on the reverse strand, counting down.
TACTCGAGTCAATACGTTTTCCCAGTTTTTTGTGGTCAAATTAGGTGCCTCGACTTATATTTGGGTCGGCTTATACTCGAGTATATACAGTAATTTATCCATTACAGTTCACAGCTATATTAATACAATTACAGGGATTAGGTTAAAGTGATTGCAAACCCTGACAATTATCTTCTCTTAATTGATCCTTTTTGGTCTGGTAAATATACCCTTGAAAGGGTTTTGTTATAAGTACTATAAGTCAGTAAGTAGAGAAAATACTGGTTATTCCTGCTAGAAATCCATTGAGTAAACCTCCCAGTGTACACACTAGTGTTATCTCAAGGCCCTGTCCAGGTCAAACCTTCAGAACAGCTGGCACCTACGTTATGTTGATGGGATGGAAGGGGAGTGCTCTGGCATACCAACACACTTCCTGGCCTCAGGTGACAATGTTGGTCCTCCCTAGATGCAGCAGAATGACTGTTGCCTCCATAGGACAAGAAGTATGTTACTGGCAGGATCACCAGGCGAAAATACAACATAAAAAGCCTGCAAGGAGAAAACAAATGCAGCCATCACTTCTAAGAATTGGTAAGCTGCAGTGCATTACATTTTTGTTTTTAGTTTTAGATACAACTTATAGGTCTTTAGGTATTCGTGCACACACTCGACAATAAAAAAGTTCCTGTTCATTCTGTGTATCAGAGTTGTAGCAAAACCTCTTATACTAAACCAGTGGTAGGCAACCTCGGCACTCCAGCTGTGGTGAAACTACAAATCCCATCATGCCTCTACCTCTAGGAGTCATGCCTGTGATTGTCAGGGTCCTGCAATGCTCATGGGACTTGTAGTTTCAAAATAGCTGGAGGGCCGAGGTTGTGTACCCCTGCACTAAACTCCATGGGGCTAATCAGAGGAAACGTGGATTGTAAGAAAGGCGTGATGGGTGCTTATTACTCTAAACCCCAAAATGTGGAAGGGGTGCATGTGTCAAATTATGGGTAATTTATAGTCATCTGAAGAAGAAAAAGAGGACTGGAGTTGGTATTAAATTTGTAATGAAGTTTTTGCATTAATGTAGGAATACTTTGGGGACATTTATAAAACTGCTGGCAGAAAATATTCATACTTTGCATATTTTTTTTAAACGCCCATGTTTTTTTCTAAATGCAACTCAGCTATTTTTATTGAGGTAAATAGCAAAACTGTATACTTTTAGTAAAGCACAGAAATTACCATGTTGTTAGCCTGCTGTGCCTTTTTAGATTCTTGATTGGTAAGTTAAAGAATGTGATTGTGTCAGTGGGTGATAGAACACGAGGTGGAGGATTTATCAAGAAGAACATTGCTGAAAGAATCAAGCACCTTTAGGCCCCTTTCACACTGAGGCATTGCAATAACGCACTAAAAATGATTAGCGTTTTATCGCGTTTTTACCGCGTTTTTGCGGTAAAAAGGATTATTTGGTATCCCACAATCCTCCACTCTACTGCAGTCATGTGACCATCCCACAGATTCTGGGCGTTTTTATCGCGTTTTTACAGCGGTACTCATTCATTTCAATGGGGATAGGCGTTTTTACAGCGCTATTTTATGCGCCCCAAAGATGCTCCAAAAAAGCTGTTTGCAGGATTTTTTCCAACGCACAGCCAGCACAATGCCTCGGTGTGAAAGCCCTCAGGGCTTTCACATTGATAATGCTGGGGCAGGATTATTTCAGGCGTTTTTACAGCGCCATTTTTAGTGCTAAAACGCCTGAAAAACGCCTCAGTGTGAAAGGGGCCTGAATTTGCAAGCTAGGCTGTCTCTCACTTAGAAATGAGTTATTGCGTTAGACATCGCACCTGTAATCCCGGACAGCTAACATATGTATCATTGTGGCATTTTAACTTTCATTAACACAGCCAGAGAGCGACCACAGGCGTGTTTTATATTGGTATAATTCAATTGTAATAGCAAGGGGGCAGTTATGGGTCAAACTGTCATGTTAAAGTAAACCTAATGTTTGGGGCAAAATGTATCATTGTCTTCCGTTAATTATTAAGCTTTATTACCATCCAAAAATAGTATTCATTTTAATTTGTTGCTAATTCAGAGCCTTTAAAGTGGTTGTAAAGGCTCAAGATTTTTTACCTTCATATATTCTATGCATGAAGGTAAACAACGTTCTGTTTGCAGCAGACCCCCCTAATACTTAACTGAGCCCCATCTCGATCCAGCGATGTGCAACAGCTTTACCAGCTCTCTTCCTCCTCTCTGGCTGAGACAGCAGTGGGAGCCATTGAATCTCACTACTGTCAATCACAACCAGTGAATCAATAAGGGCCCTTTCACATTGGGGCGGGGAGGGGCGCTGGTGGTATAGCGGCGCTATTTTTAGCGCCGCTATATAGTCATTTTTACCGCGATATTCGGCCGCTAGCGGGGTGATTTTAACCCCCGCTAGCGTCCGAAAAAGGGTTAATACCGCCGGCAATGCGCCTCTGCAGAGGCGCATTGCCGGCGGTATTACCGTGGTTTCCGATTGCTTTCAATGGGCAGCAGCGGTAAAGGAGCTGTAAACACACCGCTCCTTCACCGCTGCAAAGATGCAGACTTTTGGAGCAGTCCTGCTAGTGCACCGCTTCAGTGTGAAAGCCTTCGTGCTTTCACACAGAAGACTGCAGGGCACGATTTTTTCAGGCGGTATAGCAGTGCTATTTTTAGCGCTAAACCGCCTGAAAAACGTGTCAGTGTGAAAGAGGCCTAAGTCGAGAGTGGGGCTGGGGCCGAGCTGTGCTCTGTGTGTGAATGGACACACAAAGCAGCGGCTCGGGAGTGAGCCTGCCCGGGTGCCCCCATAGCAAGCATCTTGCTATAAGGGCACTGGGCAGGAGGGAGGGGCCAGGAGCGCCGGCGGGGGACCCGTGAAGAGGAGGAGTGGGGCTGCTCTGTGCAAAACGACTGCACAGAGCAGATACTGTATATACTCGAGTATAAGCCGAGATTTTTAGCCCTTTTTTTGGGGCTGAAAGTCCCCCCTCGGCTTATACTCGAGTCATATAAATTTTACATTGTAAATATTACCTGTAAAGAAGTTGCGGCCGCGGCGTCCATCGTTCGAATTTTGCGGCGTCCATCGTTCAAAATTACGCGGTCTCTTCCTGTTCCTTCCTTGATAGGCGAGTCTCAGCAGACACTCTCCGCCTATCACGAACGTTCTCTCATCCTCAGCTTTCCAGCAGACGTCTGTGATTGGCGGAATACCCAACACAGTGTCTGCTGGGAAAACTAAGGATGAGAGAATGATCGTGATAGGCGGAGAGTGTCTGCTGAGACTCGCCTATCAAGGAAGGAACAGGAAGAGACCGCGGAATTCGAACGATGGACGCCGCGGAATTTGAACGATGGACGCCGCAGCCGCAACTTCTTTACAGGTAATAATTACAATGTAAAAATTTATATTTACAGGGAACAGCGAGCTAGGGAACAGTGGGGCATCGGCTTATACTCGGGTCAGTGAGGTTTCCCAGTTTTTTGGGCAACATTAGGTACCTCGGCTTATACTCGAGTCAGCTTATACTCGAGTATATACGGTAAGTATGACTTGTTTGTTATTTCAAATAAATAAATAAAATCTGCCTTTTAATATCACTTCAATTTTAACAGAAAAATGTAGGGACCATATAGCATGCTAATCAACCACTTGAAGGCCAGCATAATAAACAACCTTCCTGTCCAGACCATTTTTCAGTGCAGTGATAATTTGACTGGCAACTAATTTTATCTAATTTTTTTTGGCGCGCATAAAACTTTCTTTTGGAGATATTTTTATTTTGTTTTATACAAAGGAAAAAAAACTGAAAATATTGAAACAAAACTGTTCCCTTTGTTTATGTTATAAAACTTTGCAAATAAATAAATGTTCTTCATAAATTTAGGCCAAAAAAGTATTCTGCTATATTTCTTTGGTGAACACAAAAGTGTATATTATTTAGATAATATGTATAAACAATAGAGAGTCTACAAACTATGATATATGTATATATATATATATATATTTATCATTTGAAATTACCGTATATACTCGATTATAAGCCAAGTTTCTCAGCACATTTTTTTGTGCTGAAAATGCCCCCCTCGGCTTATACTCGAGTCAACTGTTTGCGCCTGATCTCCCGAACTTTGGGGACCCGGTACCGGCAATCTTAGCACACATGTAGCCCCACTCTTCATCTACAAGTGTACAAAGTTTGTTGTCCGGGGGATCTACGGCCAGGGAGCACCGATTTTTCAAAGCCGCGCACCCCTTCCATAGACTCCCGTGTTAAACTGTAATTTCTCTGGTAACTTTGGGGACCCGGTACCGGCTGGTCGTAGGTCCCCTGGACCGGAAACTTGGCACACATGTAGCCCCATTTCTCCTTTATAAGTGTACAACGTTTTTTGTCTGGGGGACCTACGGCCGGGGAGCACCGATTTTTCAAAGCCTGGCACCCCTTCCATAGACTCCCATGTTAAACGTCAGTCTAGTCATGGACACAGTGAGGCATGGACACAGTGAGGCATGGACACAGTGAGGCATGGACACAGTGAGGCATGCACATGGACACAGTGAGGCAAAGTGAGGCACAGTGAGGCATGCAGGTGGACACCCTAGGCTTAAACTTGAGTCAATACGTTTTCCCAGTTTTTTGTGGTAAAATTAGGTGCCTCGGCTTATATTTGGGTCGGCTTATACTCGAGTATATATGGTAACCCGAAAATGACAACTTTGTGAAAAATAACTCCTTCCGAGTATGGGGATGCACATGTGACCTTTTCACTGCATGGACGCATAGATAAGCCCAAAATCCAAGGAGCCCCTTCAGACTTTCAAGGGGCATAAATTAAACATCTGATTTCCTGACTTCTTATTACATTTCTTGAGGTCCTGAAGTGCATTTTGCAAAAGAGACCCTCCAACATATTTTCTAAGAGGCAAGGTGGGTTTTTTTGAAGAAAAAGTTGTAAAATATTAAGATATTCTTAATATGTAGCATGGGTAGAATTACACCTGCTACTCCTCCCGTGTTTGAGAGACTTTCACATGTGAAAGACTTTTTCACAGCTTAGCCATATAGAGCTTTTAGAAGGAAGGTGGGGAAGAAAGGTGGAGCTGTCTGGGGTGTTCTAAGGAGCCCTGACCAATTCCCAACCTGGATTGGCAGGGGACAGTCCTCCTTTAATACCTAGAGTCAGCCCAGCTGGGGAGGAGTTGTTCGGGTGGAAGAACTGGAGATGGAGTATTAGGCTGTCGGGGCCTTGGAGGAAACCCCCCAGTCTGGGGGGGTGACCTTGGGTCAGGGGTTCAGAGCTGAATAGGAACCCCACAGAACCCAAGGGGTGCCCTGAACAGGAGCAGGAGAGGACAGCTGGGAATACTGCCGGGCAAGTCTCCAGGAGGGATCCATCAGGTGTCTGTGAGTGACAGGCACAGTCGGGAGAGCTGGGAGAGGCATGCTGGAGTGGACTGGGAGTGTACAGTCTGAGATGGATGTAGAGCCAGCGGGAGAGACTGTGATGTTACTGGCAGTGAAGTCGGGCCGCTGCAGCCGGGAGGGCTGTCAGGGTTTGCACAGGGCTGACTGGAATCAGTAGTCCACCAAAGAAGGCAGCTAGCACCAGAACTTTTTTTTTGCTACACTCCAGGGGCCCGCGGTCCCTGCCTCCAATAAGGAACTTTACTAAGGCCTGGCTGAAACCAGAGTTAGGCCTAACCAAGTGCTAGCTGCCTCTGAAGAATTGTGCTGGAGGGAGAAGGAGAGATAGTCTGCAGCAAGTGTTGTACAGGAGAAGAGCATCTAAATTGTCCCAAACCATGCAAGAATCTTTTTGTCCTGGGCATCCCATGAATTCCTTAACCCCATCCAAGTTCTAATCCCTTAATAAAAATACAAAAACAAAGCTGATGGACTTGTTCATTGTCTTGGAGTGTCTGGAAGTAAATGCCCGGATGGGCAGGGTGACAGGTGGGCCACAATCACTCAGTAGCCCCCATGGGGGTACCGCTCCATGAACATACCAAATAAGGCAGTATCGCCATAATGCACACTTTATGAAAAATCATAGCAGACCCTAAATTGTAGAAGGGAGGTATAAAAATGAAGTTAAATCTAGACAATATGTTCATGTAATTGTTTTTAGTGTAGTATTTTGTGCCATAAGTCTTGCATGCCGCCATTTCTTTTTTCATGTCTCTAAAATAACGTCCTTCAGAATGGCAACACAATATCTGAAAGCAATCCACGGTTATACATCAATTGCTTTCAATTCTATCTGCCATTCTGAAAGACATGTCACACTTGTAATTCTGATGCTAGTGGCAACTGAGAGACCACTTACTTGATTTTTGATTCATTAATGTTTTTGCCAGCATGGAAACCACCCCTTAAGAATGTGTCAGCTGCAACTTTGTGATTTTTTGTTTGTCAAGTGGTTTAACGGGCCTAAAATATAACCAAAGCAGCCACAAACTTACCAGCATATAACAGTCTGACAACACAACTGAACTCTATGCACATTCATTTTATACTGACTGGCTATATATGAGTCATTTTTTTTTGTTTTTTTTTTTGTTCAACCACTAGGTTGAAAGAAAAAAAATGACTAGATTCCCCTATCCACACACACAATGTGAATAGGGGGATCCTCCCTGCTGCGCTATTGTATTCTGACAGCAGGGAAACTTCCCCGCTATTAGAATACATTGATCAGCGCTCCTGGCTATAGCTGGCTGTGCTGAAAGAGCGACAAAAATTTGACAGGGTGGTTGTGCAGAAGTCGATCGGTAGACTTAATTCTGTACAACCGCCCTGCCTATATATAGATCAAAATTTGGCCAGTTCAGCAGGGACCAGCCAAATTCCGATCCATGTATGGCCGGCTTAACTGTTGCTTACAAAAAATATGTAGGTCCAGATGCTATGGGGAATCCAATTTTGCTTGTAATCCACAGCCAGTTAGAGACATTTGTCTGCTCCTGCTGACAGACCAGGGACATCCCGTTTTTGAAGTGTATGCACAGTCAAAGCTTTTTCTTAACCACTTCCCGCCCAGTCAATAGCAAATTGACGTCCGGGAAGTGGTTCTGTTATCCACACTTGACGTCATATGACGTCCTGCAGGATAACAGCCGCCGCGCGCCCGGGGGGGCGCGCATCGCGGCGATCGGTGGAGCGGTGTGTCAGTCTGACACACCGCTACACTGATCTCGGTAAAAAGCCTCCGGCGGAGGCTTTTTACCACGTGATCAGCCGTGTCGAATCACGGCTGATCAGGATGTAAACAGGAAGAGCCGTTGATCGGCTCTTCCTCACTCGCGTCTGACACGAGTAGAGGAGAGCCGATCGGCGGCTCTCCTGACAGGGGGAGTTCGCGCTGATTGTTTATCAGCGCAGCCCCCCCTCTGATACCCACACTAGACCACCAGGGTAGCCCCACCGGACCACCAGGGAAGCCCCAAGCATTTAGTAAACCATAAAAAATATATGAAAAAACAAAAAAATATGCCAATCAGTGCCCACAAATGGGCACTGACTGGCACTATCATGGCACAACCACAATGTGTGGTGACTGGCATTGCTGGGCATCAGTGTCACCAGTGCCACCTACTAGTGTCCATCAGTGCCACCTATCAGTGCCCATCCGTGCCCATCTGTGCCCATAAGTGCCCACCTATCAGTACCCGTCCGTGCCACCTATCAGTGCCACCCATAAGTGCCCATCAGTACCGCCTATAAGTGCCCTTCAGTGCCGCCTATGAGTGCCAATCAGTGCCGCCTATGAGTGCCAATCAATGCCGCCTATGAGTGCCAATCATTGCCACCTATGAGTGCCCATCAGTGCCGCATACCAGTGCCACATATCAGTGCCCATCAGTGCCGCCTATCAGTGCCCATCATCAGTGCCCATCAGTGCCACCTCATCAGTGCCACCTCATTGGTGCCACCTCATCGGTGCCCATCAGTGTCGCCTTATCAGTGCCCTTCAGTGCCGCCTTATCAGTGCCCGTCATTGAAGTAGAAAAGGTACTTATTTACAAAAAAAATTAACAGAAACAAAGAAAAACTTAGTTTTTTTCAAAATTTTCGCTCTTTTTTTATTTGTTGTGCAAAAAATAAAAATCGCAGAGGCGATCAAATACCACCGAAAGAGAGCTCTATTTGTGGGAACAAAATGATAAAAAAAATTGTTTGGGTACAGTGTAGCATGACCGCGCAATTGTCATTCAAATTGCGACAGCGCTGAAAGCTCAAAATTGGCTTGGGCAGGAAGCTGTATAAGTGCATGGTATTGAAGTGGTTAAAGTGGTTGTAAACCCACTTATGCAACTTGCACCTACAGATAAGCCTAGATTAAGGCTTACCTGTAGGTGTTTTCAATATCTCCTAAACCTACACGGTTTAGGAGATATTTTCCAAAAATAATGCACCGTTGTCTACGGCGCATGCACGCCATAGACAATAGCGCTGCCGCATCTGTCAACACCGGTTTTATCAATGGATAATGCCGGCTTTGATGGCTCCTGCGCGCATGCGCAGTGACGTCATCGCCGCTCCGGCCAATCAGTAACCTTCCGGAGCGATGTCTGCGGCCGGAGGGGGAGACGATGATGGCTTTGGGGGCTTCGATCTAAGGTAAGTACTGCATAATGAGCTAGTATGCTAGTCATACTAGCTCATTATGCCTTTCTCTTGCAGGTTACTCTTTTTTATATAAAAAAAATGGGTTTACAACCACTTTAATTCTTTGGATAGAGTAGAGAAAAGTTAAACCCCTGTCAGATTTACACTCTCTGTTTAGCCTGATAAACATTGTCACCAAGACAGAAAGTGATGAGAATTTCCCCCAGAAATTAGAGCTGTCTCTCTAGAAAGAGAGATGAGACCAATTCTCTAATAGGGACTCCTGTTCCAGTCATAACTGTGAATTCCCCTCACTTTGTATAGATCTCCTCTCACTTCCTGTTGTGTCTCCAGGACATGAAGTGAATGGAAATCTCCCCTCATAGGGGTTAAAACCTATATTGAAAAAATATGGGAGCTGTCATTACTGACCTTTCCTTCTGTAAATATTAGTTCCCTGGATGTGTCACTAACCCTTTTGCTTCAGTACTTACTGAGTTCTTGAAACTAAATGAGTATGCAGATTAGGAGTATCAAAATCATACAGGAGAATGCAAGGCTGTTTCAGGGTTGCCTTTTTTAAAACCTCCCCCCTCCCCTCCCACATTGTTGCTAGGCCCCTGGCGGTGGCAGGGCCACACAGCATCAAAGGTTGCTAGGATGCAGGCAACTTGACCATTCAACATCATTGGGGGCTGAAAATACACAGAGCTGAACATGGACTGAGGACAGAATGTCCGGTATGGATTACATATCACGCATTTACAGGTATTCCCATTAAAGTCTGTGGGATCAAAAACATCCCAATGCGCTCAAAAAAGCTCATGTATTTTGTTAGTATAGGGTGAAGACAAGGTTGCTGTTAGAAGTCATGGGCCCCGTACAGCCTACCTGACAGGGCCCCTTCTTTTTTTTTTTTTAACAGGCTTGTTGGGGGGGCCTTTAGTCAAATATTAGGGGTCTAAACAGACGCCTTATTTCTCACATTTGAAGCAGAGAAAGGGACTCAGGACAGTCCCTTTCTCTGTAGCCTCAGCTGCACTGGACAGTGAATGAATGGGAAGCGCTCTGAGGCTCCATGTTCATTCACAAACTGAAGCATATTAAACACAATTTACTATGCTTCCGCGATGAATGGACACGGTGAGTGATCGGTGCCAATCGCTCACTGTGTTAATTTAAGGAAGGGACTGGTAAATAGGACATATTTACCTGCACACCCCGCTCTCCATCCTGAAAAATCCACCTGTGTGCCCTCAGCATCTGCTGGCGGGAGAGGAGAGGAGAGGAGGGAAGCTGGCAATGCTGCAGGGGAGGGACAACACAGAAAGGCCCGGACAGCAGGGGGGAGAGCACACAGATACTAGATACCAGCCAGAGGAAGAAAAATGAGAAACCGTCAGAGCTGCAGGAGGAGCCACAAGAGTTGCCAATAGGACAGTACAGCCATCGCTCCTGCAGTTGCCCGGTACAGGAGGACTGGCTGTACGGCCTTATCAGTGGCCTTGGGTGTAGAGCATAGGGTGGCTGAAAGTACAAGTGTGAACAGAGGCAATTCGAAATAATGGGATTCTGTGTAGTCAGGAGCAGTTTTAATTTTGTCTACTAAAACCGACTAAAACATTTTAGTCGACTAACTTAATACCATTTTAGTCGACTAAAATATGACTAAAACTAAAACAATTGAGATGACTAAAATAGGACTAAAACTAAAATGGCATTTTAGTCAAAAGACTAAAATGGGACTAAAACTAAAATAAAATTTGACATCAAAATGAACACGTCTGTAGTGCATGTTCATACCTCAGAACCAAAAATAATAACCTATTCAATTTTTCACTCCAGCAGTATATGAGTTTGGAAATTGTAGAGAAATTATTAAATACTGTATTACAATTGAACTAAACCCATTCGATATTAGATGACTAAAATGAGTTTTAGTCGACTAAAATGATTTTAGTCAACTAAAATGTAGGTAGGAGATTTAGTCGACTAAATACGACTAAAACTAAAACATTTGGCAGAAGACTAAAATGGGACTAAAACTAAAATACCATTTTAGTCTTAAGACTAAAACTAAAACTAAATCGAAATTTGCTGCCAAAATTAACACTGGTCAGGAGTAGTAAAGCGTAGCGAGGCGAAAAGGAATGTGAATGGAGGCTAAAGCTAAGTGAACAGTGCTTTAACAGAAGCATGTCTGCAATTCATGGACCCCAAAGCATTACTAAAAAATAAACACAGTGATATATTTTTTGAACCATAATAATAAGTGACTACATAAATACATTGAACTCTTTGACCAACATTAAATGTGACAGTTCAGGTTCTTCTCATACATTATGTACAACTACCAGATGAGCTAGGTACTGTCATCTCCAGCTTCCCATCCTTATTGTTATTAATTCACATGCATTGCGTCCTGCTCCATGCTGATAATTAGAACAGAAGGCGTGCAACCTTCCTACAGGCCATAGACAAGGGCAGGAACAAAGGGGCGATGAGCAAACTGCTGTGACCCGTAGCAAACTTTAACTTTAAACTGTTTTTTTCACTCTTGTTTTATGAGGTTGTGTTTTTTTTTTTTGTCTATGTGTCTCTGTACATAGCAAATGTTGTAATCCTGTTAAACAGACAACAATGTATCTTTCTATTTTTAGCATCAGTTTTCCCCAAATGATTACATTAATCATTGATTTGCTTATAGCCTGGGAATTTTTTTTTTTTTCTCTATATGTATGACGCAAGCTAATGCCTTGCCTAGTAAATTTGAACATGTGGATCATAATAAAGATAGCATTGCAGCTCCACTAGGGGGCGTATAAGAACAACTTTCATCTGCCATTTGAGTGTCTGCTTGACAAAAACACTGCACTATAGAATGCTACAAATGACAAATGATGGATGCATGGACAATAGGAATAGGGATGAGCCGAACACCCCCCCCCCCCCCCTGTTCGGTTCGCACCAGAACCTGTGAACAGCCAGAATGTTCACGTCAACTTTAGAACCCTATTAAATACAATGGACTCGTTCGAAATCAAAAGTGCTAATTATAAAGGCTAATATGCAAGTTATTGTCCTAAAAAGTGTTTGGGGACCCGGGTCCTGCCCCAGGGGACATCTATCAATGCAAAAAAAAAGTTTTTCCAGGAGCAGTGATTTTAATAATGCTTAAAATGAAACAATAAAAGTGAAATTTACCTTTAAATTTTGTACCTGGGGGGTGTGTATGATATACATGTAAAGCAGCGCTTGTTTCCTGTGCTTAGAACTGTCCCTGCACAAAGTGTCATTTCTGAAGGAAAAAAAGTCATTTAAAACTCACTCGCGGCTATTAATGAATTGTCGGCTCCCAGCAATACATAGAAAAGTCATTGATAAAAAAAAAAACCTGGGGGTCCCCTCAAATTCAATTACCAGGCCCTTAAGGTCTGGTGTGGATATTAAGGGGAACCCTGCCGCAAATAAAAAAAAAATGCGTGGAGTTCCCCCAAATATCCATACCAGGCCCTTCAGGTCTGGTATGGATTTTAAGGGGAACTCCACCCCAAATAAAAAATAAAAAAGGGCATGGAGTTCCCCCAAAAATCCATACCAGACCCTTTATCCGAGCACGCAAACTGGGAGGCCGCAGGAAAAGAGGGGGGGACGAGAGAGTCCCCCTTGTCCCCATGTTGATGGGGACAATGGCCTCATCCCCACAACCCTTGCCCGGTGGTTGTGGGGGTCTGCGGGCGGGGGGCTTTTCGGAATCTGGAAGACCCCTTTAACAAAGGGGACCCCCAGATCCCGGCCCCCCCTATGTGAATTGGTAAGGGGTACATTGTACCCATACCATTTCAGGAAGAAAGTGAAAATAAAAATAAAACACACAGACACTTTGGAAAAGTCCTTTATTAAAAAAAAAACAAAAAAACATTCCAGCGATGAAATCCGGTGTCCCGCGGCGATCCGATGTCCAGCACTGTCCTCACGAGACGTCATTGGCTGAGCCTGAGCGGACCTGATGGGAAACTTCCTCCGCAGTGTATTAAATGAATAGACCCGCCCCTTCTAAAGTTCCCCATCGTGAGAAAGGGCGGAACGTGAGAAGGGGCGGGTCTATTCATTTATTGCACTGTAGAGGAAGTTCCCCATCAGGTCCGCCCTCTCGTATGTCAGACCCCGCCTACGTCATTGGCTGAGCGGACCTGATGGGGAACTTTAGAAGGGGCGGGTCTATTCATTTAATACACTGCAGAGGAAGTTCCCCATCAGGTCCGCTCAGCCAATGACGTAGGTGTAAGTCTAAGTGGACCAGATGCGGAACGTGAGAAGGGGCGGGTCTATTCAATTACGTTTCGTGTGGACAGCGCCGGACATCGGATCGCCGCGGGACACTGGATTTCATCGCTGGAATGTTTTTTTTTTTTTTTAATAAAGGACTTTTCCAAGATGTCTGTGTTTTTTTTTTTGTTTTTTTTTACACTTTCTTCGTGAAATGGTAGGGGTACAATGTACCCCTTACCAATTCACATAGGGGGGAGCCGGGATCTGGGGGTCCCCTTTGTTAAAGATGTCTTCCAGATTCCGATAAGCCCCCTGCCCGCAAACCCCACAACCACCGGGCAAGGGTTGTGGGGATGAGGCCCTTGTCCCCATCAACATGGGGACATCCTTCCCATGTTGAGGGCATGTGGCCTGGTATGGTTCAGGAGGGGGGCGCTCTCTCGTCCCCCCTCTTTTCCTGCGGCCTGCCAGGTTGCGTGCTCGGATAAAGGGTCTGGTATGGATTTTTGGGGGGACTCCACGCCATTTTTTTTTAAAATTTGGGGTGGAGTTCCCCTTAAAATCCATACCAGACCTGAAGGGGGAGGTCCACGCATTTTTTTTTATTTGCTTCAGGGTTCCCCTTAATATCCATATTGGACCTGAAGGGCCTGGTAATTGAATTTGGGGGGACCACGCTTTTTTTTTTTTATCAATGACTTTTCTATGTATTGCCGGGAGCCGACAATTCATTATATCCGCAAGTGAGTTTTAAATGACTTTTTTCCTTCAGAAATTACACTTTGTGCAGGGACAGTTCTAAGCACGGGAAACATGCGCCACTTTACATGCATATCATACACACCCCCCAGGTACGAAATTTAAAGGAAAATTTCACTTTTATTGTTTCACTTTAAGCATTATTAAAATCACTGCTCCCAAAAAAACTGCAGTTTTTAAAACTTTTTTTTGCATTGATACATGTCCCCTGGGGCAGGACCCGGGTCCCCAAACACTTTTTATGACAATAACTTGCATATAAGCTTTTAAAATTAGCACTTTAGATTTCTCCCATAGACTTTTCGAATTTGCCGCGAACACCCCAAATTGTTCGCTGTTCGGCGAACGGGCGAACAGGCAATGTTCGAGTCGAACATGAGTTTGACTCGAACTCGAAGCTCATGCCTAAATAGGAATTGTATTTCCTATAGCATGCTACAAATGACAGATGATTCCTGAATACCGATGTGGTCACTTGTTTGCATTGCTTTCATGACATGGGAAAATTTGAAGCTGGAGAAGATTTGAATACTACCGCAAAGACCGTTTCAAAAAGAAACTTTGTTTTCAAAGGGAATGTATTGAAACTTTGTGAAAGAATCATGTAAAGTTGCAATTATTGAAAAAAAAAAAAATTAGGAGAAGTTTCACACTGCTGTGCTGTGGATTGGCCGCAGCGCAGCGTACCCATGGTTTTCATGCGGGTTACCTGCATTGTTGGCGTGTTTTCTGAAAGTGCGTCAAGCTGTCGTGGCAAAATTGGTTGTTTGCAGAGCACACAGCCATTTTGCCTTGTGCTAAATAAGCACACTTCGTCTTAATGTAATAATGCTTCTTAAACTAAAATTCACTCACCATTCATTTGATTCCCATTCATTCAAATCAAGAGACATCATTACCAGACTGTTAGGTTCATCTTGGCATCACAGCATCAACTGTCTGCCGACACCCTAAAAGGCTCTATTATTAAACTCCCAGCTGGAAGTGATGTCACAATATGTGACCTCCTCCATAGGAAGTGAGCTCACAAGGTGTGAGATCCACCCAGCAGATGACCATATAAGTGTAGCAGGGTCTCCTTTAAAGCCCCGGGACTACAGTACCCAGAGCCCCATTCGGCCTCAGGGCGGAGGTTCCGCCGCAGAGACTCATGGGGGAGGTTACTTAAGAGGGAGGCGGGGGGAAGCTCGCTCTCTTGGGACAACGCGCTTCAAGCAACAAGTCATCCTGCGCGGATCTGCTGTGGGGTAAGGCCTGAAGCCTAAGGCCTTACCTGAAGTCCGAAGAGCCTTTCACCGTCCTGCGGAGCCTGGGTGGATCCTGGATCGTCAGTGTAGGACTCCAGTTGGATTGGGGACCCGATCGGTTGCAGACGCTGTGTGCGACGGACACACGTGGTGGAAGACCCAGGCTGGGATCGCGCCTGGAACGGTGAGCGGGCACCTGCCCATATCCATAGACTGAGTTATATTCAGGCCTATAGACTGCCTAGGCCCACTGTTCGCTCACCAGTGTTCTTTGGGGGTCCAGTAGTTGGGACAGAGTTGAAGTGCCTACCCCCCCCCTGTTTCCATACTGCTGCTACGAGTTACCACCCTTTTGGATTACAATTGGTTCATTTCTTCAAGTGCACCAACGAAAGCTGGCCGGTGAAGAAAATCTTACTCCCTTAGGGAAAGGGGACTATTTCATACACTGTCAGGCCTGACATAGGTGGGGAAAGTTATAAAGTTTGTGTTGCTGTGTCTTAGGGCGCGCACGCCATAATAGCTCCGCGTGGTGGATACTGCGCGGCGCCATATTATAGTGCTGCCTCAGTAGCATTGGTTGATACCGGGTTCTGCAGACCCATGTAAGTGTTGCATGCCATGTTTTATGCCACCATTTTATAGTAAAGCTATTACTTATTCATTTTCCTGCCTCAGAGTGTTGTTTGTCTATTTAGGAACTGTTAAGTATCATACACCTGAGAGTGATAGGAAGCTATCCCTAGACTAACTGTGCCAGAGTGGGTCGAGTCAGATTGCCGGGGGTTGGCGGTGCTGTATACAGGGCCCAAGAAAACAAACCAGCGGCTCTCTTAACTGGGGGTAGCGCTACATAAGGATATGTTAAATACAGCTAATACAATACAATACATGAAGAACCAATCACATACATGTATACAATCAAATAGACTAGCAGTGATGTGCACTGCTTCCAATGACGGGAACCATATGAAAACTATGGTTTAATGGGCCACAATTGTCATATAGTTATGCTATAGTTCTCGTGGACGCAGATCTGTCCGCTCTGAGTCATTTAATGCCAACGCCAAGAAGTGGCAGGTCCCTTGGTGAGGCATAAAACAAAGATTTTCACGCCACCGGTCTTCCACCAACGTCTGTATGTGCGAATACGCTCACATGAGCGCATTACAGCAAAACCGACACTGGGGGACATCTGACAACATACATTAATAACATTTTCCACAACAAATCGCATGCATCAAATTTCAGTTAATAGTTATGGTGAGTTTGTTCAGCCATAATGCACATTTGACTGCAGTCTTTTAGATTATGAGTGGAGCAGATCATTAGAACATAGTTGATCCCACACAAAACTGCATTATAGCCATTATGTTGTTGATATTTTAGTATCCCTCTGCTTTTCTTTAAAATGGTTGTAAACCTCAGACATGAAATATGAACAAAGCATATCCCTCTATAGTGTGTACTTGTTTCAATTAAAAGCACTGTGTTTAATTTCTGTCTGAAGCTGATTTACAACCTCAGCTCTGTTCCTGTATGCTGTGTAAAGGAGGGGGGGGGTCCCTTCCTTCCAATCAGCTCTCAGAGCTCTCCTCGCTGAGCTCTGCAGAGTGTTATTTCAGCTCTCTGTTGTCCCATTTTTTTCTGAACTCTCAGACAAGCTTATACATTCAGCACTTGTAAAGATGTACAGAAGAGAAGACTGCAGATAGACAGATACAACTTATATAGGAGGATTTGTTTAATCTCTTGCGTATTACCTGAAAATAGTCTGGGTATACAGTATACATTTTACTCCTGAAGTCACCTTGGGTTGTGTGATCTAAAGATGCAGTAGTGCCCTGTGTGCCAGGGGACTTGTTTTTTCACTAATAGTGCAACGTTTTCTTGCCTTATACTCCCAAAGACTGCCTTTTACAGTATATGTAATATGAACTGTTAGTGAAGGCCATAAGTGGCCATGACAACTGTCACCATTACAAAGCCAATTCAGAGCAATAGATTATATTTGCTGCTGCAGCAAGTGCATGTACACACAAAGTGACTGCAAAAAAACTGTAGGCTATCAGCAGTAGGGATAAGCCTGGCTTCAGGTGCCAAATCCAAAACCCACAGAAGTCAATTGGAGCCAAATGTTAAAGATAGTAATGACAATTTTCTAGGCTAATAAGCAAGGGATTTGTCAAATAAATGGCATGGAGGACTGGGCACTACTCTGGGGGACATCAAAGGAAAAAAAATTAAACGTTAAATTTAGGGGGGGAGCTTTAGACCCCTTTCACACTGAGGCAGTTTTCAGGCGTTTTAGCGCTAAAAATAGCGCCTGTAAAGCGCCCAAGAACTGCCTCTCAAGCCACCCCAGTGTGAAAGCCCGAGTGCTTTCACACTGGGGTGGTGCGCTTGCAGGACGGTAAAAAAAACTCCTGCAAGCATCATCTTTTGGCGGTGTGGGAGTGGTGTACACACTGCTCCCACGCCACCCCTGCCCATTGGAATGAATGGGCACCGCTTCCAAAGTGCCTAAAAGGCATCTCGAGCGCTTTTAATTCCATTTTAACCCCCTTCTTGGGGGGCAGATACATAGTTTTCCGATGTTCCACCGAATGTGCCCGCCGTTGAAAAGGTTCAGTCGAATGTGCCCGCAGTCGAAAAGGTTGCGTCGAATGTGCCCGCCGTCGAAAAAGGTCCTGTCGAATGTGCTCGCCGTCGAAAAGTGGCAACGCAGCCTCCCGTTTGTAAGTAGGAGTCGTTCGTAACTCTGGGACTTCCTGTATTACTTTTCTGGGGACAATTTTGCTTACTTTTACTTTCAATAGTTATGGTAAATAGGACCAATAGAGAGGGTGAATCTCCTTAACGGCGCACAGACCGCAATAAAAATTGGCAAGTGTTCTAATCCATCTCCACTCTATCCAAAACAAAACAAAAAGTTTTGCCTTTAGTTAAACTTCAAAGCACCATTTACATCTGCGTGTTCTGTGAAAAACATGTGCCACACTTGCGGCACTTGCTGAAGAAGCCCTAAAGGGGGCGTAACGCATACAGGTGGGAGGAGCTGTTACCCAGGACGTTTGCACTTTTGTTTTAGCGTGGTGAGCTGATGATATGCTTGTTATTCATGTAGATATGTGAGTGTTTTTAATCCCAATGTTCCGTTTTAATAAATGATTTGTAGCAGAGAGCACTATGGTTTTCCATTTTGTTTTTATGTTGATAAACGGATGATCGAGCGTGTGGAAGTGGAATTACGTGGTTCTTAGGCGTTCTCTGCAAGATTATCCCAAAACCATCCCAAAAGAGATCTTATCAGGCGAATTTGACTCTGTAATAGGGTCATTGCTGGGAGGTGAGCAGGCATTTTGTCTATTGGTGGTGGTCACGGAATGCACTGGATCAATTTGAACTATCACGTGGAGTTACTGCATAGGAGGAATAGAAATTTGCTGTGAGGATTTTCTATGTCTATGACACAGATGAACATGGACTTATGTTTTGAATTATCATCATAAATGTTTTGAGTTTATAACGATTATTTTATGTTTGCACTGCATTTATATTGTGTTATCTATTTGTATTTTAAAAAGTCACTGGTGGACATGTTCTAACTAGTGTTGGCAGCAATCACATTAGTCCAAATATATTGGCCATTGATTATTAATATTGAATATTTATTCACTATATTTTAGACATATTTGTGCTGATTATATATTTATTCACTATTTTTATTGGATATGTTTTATAGCAGAGAGTTAAAAATATAATTTTTTTCCCCAAAATGTTCAGTCTTTTTTCGTTTGTAGCGCAAAAAACAAACAAACAAAAACTGTGGTGATAAAATACCACCAAAAGAAAGCTCTATTTGTGTGAAAGTAAAATTATATAACTTTCATTTGGCTATTTGATTGCATGATCGTGCAATTACCACTTAAAGTAGTGCAGTGCAGAAAAGCAAATAAAAAGGCCTGGTCATGAAGGGTGATACTAAAGTCATTTTTTTTTGTTTGTTTGTTTAAAAATAACAAACATGTCATAGTTACCTGTTCTGTGCAGTAGTTTTGCACAGAGCAGCCCAGATCCTTCTCTATGCGGGTCCCTCGCCGGCGTTCCTGGCCCCTCCCTCCTGTTCAGTGCCCCCACAGTAAGCAGCTTGCTATGGGAGGCACCCAAGCCAAGCCATTGCTCTGTGTATCCATTCAGATACGGAGCTGGGGCCTAGCCCTGCCCCTCTCTCACCTCATTGGCTTACTGACTTTGATTGACAGTAGCGGGAGCCAATGGCCCCTTCTGTGTGTCTCAGTCAATCAGGAGGTAGAGACAAATCTCCTGTGCTGCACACTGAAGGTTTTTTATCTTAATGCATAGAATACATTAGGATAAAATAACCTTCTACCTTTAGTACCACTTTAAGTGGTTAATGAAGGGAGTCCCCAGGCGCTTTGTTTACAACCAGAAGTAAAGCGGCTGGGGTTTCCCTTTATCTATCCCTTATTCTAGATGAGGGTATGGTATACATGTTAATGACCCCACAAAAATAAAGAACAGTGTAGGGTTCCCCCTAAAAATACACACCAGACTTTAAAGCCTAGTACACACCATTCATCTTTTTCACAATTTGACCTCAGGTTGGAGCAGCTGTACTAACAATCTGATGTTCGTATAGTGATCTCCACCGCTGAGCTATTGTGCAATTGTGCTGAGCTATTGTGTTCTGACAGGTGGGTGCTGACAGGTGAGAGCGCTGATTGGGAGCTGGTCGGCCACTGGTTTTCCAGCATGCATGTTTGACAGAAGCTGGCCGCCATACAAACGGGCCGAATGTCAGCTTATTTTTATTGAATTGGCCGATGTCACCTGACTTTAGACCCGTGTGTACTAGGCTTTATTTTTAGCGAGGCTCTGGTATGGATGACAAGAGGGACCCCATGCGAAAAAACAAAAAATGTACCCCACCAGACACTTATCTGAGCATAGGGGAGGGACGAGCATGTGCCCACCCCGAACCATACTAAGCCACATACCCTTAATATGAGAGGGTTACTTTGTCAGAGGGGATACCCCTGGCAAAGCATCTTGTCCCCATGTTGATAAGAACAAGGGCCTCTTGCCCACAACTTAGGCTCAGTGATTACGGGGCTCTGAAGGTGGGCAGTTTATCAGAATTTGGAAGCCCACTTTAAGAATAGTATTACCACTGCTAAATGTTTCCCACTGCTACTGGAGCTTTGACACAGCCCAACCGGCCATTTAACAAACTTCTGAATTAGAAAATGTTGGTTTTGAACCTAGGTTAGAACTGAACCAGCAGCTCAACCCCAATCAGCAGCACCCGGATGAAACAAGGAAATAGGTAAAAAACATATTTTCTCAATAGAAAAAAAGAAAAAGTATAATGCACAGTACTTCAGCAAACTAAATGAGGATTTACATCTATTTTACTGTATCTCTCCTTAGTTAAAGGGACCCTCACCTTGCTGTATAGTCGGTTGTTGGGCTTGGGTGGCTGCACATGCTGCAGTTTGTTTTTTGTCATTTACTAGAAAATGAATGTTTAACCAAATAGTTAAATTAAGTCTGAAAAAGACTTGGCTCACATTTAAAAAAATTTTTTTTCAGTGACTGCTATTGAGATAGAGAAAAAAAAAATGATTAGAGTACATAATAATGATTAGACGGAAGGGATGTGTGTTTGTGGGGGTGGGGGGTGCAGTGAGAATATATTCACATTGAGCTGCAGTTTTGCTGAAGTGTGAGAATAACCTAGGCTTGGCACAGATGAGTCATTAGGCAGACAGATTCTCGGAATGCTATGTCATAGCTTCAGAAAAAAAAAAGGGAAATGTACCTCTATAGACTTCATTATACACAATAGCCTTCAGCTGGCTTTTAACTTAAATATTGCCACTGATCTATAATCTTTTACAAGGGGCGTAAATGTAATTTGATGGTTACATAGTGCTTTATAAACCTATTTAAATTGTAGGATATCCTGTAGGCCATGCTCTTTCAATTTAGGTGAACTGCTAATCTTGATGTGGCTATAGATATGGCCCTAAATGTTCTGTGATGAGAAAGAGGGACATGTTATAACACAAAGGGGTTGATTTACTAAAGCTGGAGAGTGCAAAATCTGGTGCAGCTGTGCATGGTAGCCAATCAGCTTCCATCTTCAGCTTGTCTAATTAAGCTTTGACAATAAAACCAGGAAGCTGATTGGTTTTAATGCAGAGCTGCACCCGATTTTACACTCTCCAGTTTTAGTAAATCAACCCCAAAACATGTAGTTAAAGGAGGCAACCCCGTCAAATGATTGGTTAACCTCTTAAGTCTTTTTTTTCACTACTACTTTTTTTACACTAGCTTTTCAAAATAGCAAATGCGATAAGTTAGAGCTGGGGTTAACAACCTTTTGCACATTAAGTGTCAATTTACAAGCATTGGACAACGATTGTGCTAGCGAACAATAGTATGTCATAGACCTTAGATTAATTCCTGTACTTACAGGGCTCAGATGGCCACTTTCTGAAATTTTAGACCTTAGACCAGCCTCAAATTCCTGCACTTTAGGACCTCAGATCAGTTCCATTCCTGCACCTTCACACCTCGAACCAGGTCCAGTTCCTGCATGTTCAGGCCTCAGATCAGCCCTAATTCTTGTACCTTCAAAGATCAAAGCAGACCCAGTTTCTGCACCTTCAGGCCTCAGATCAGCTCTAATTGCTGCACCTTCAGACCTCACATCAGGCCCAGTTCCTGCACCTTCAGACCTCAGATCAGCTCCAATTGCTGCACCTTCAGACCTCACATCAGGCCCAGTTCCTGTACCTTCAGACCTCAGATCAGCTCCAATTGCTGCACCTTCAGACCTCACATCAGGCCCAGTTCCTGCACCTTCAGACCTCACATCAGGCCCAGTTCCTGTACCTACAGACCTCAGATAAGCTCCAATTGCTGCACCTTCAGACCTCACATCAGGCCCAGTTCCTGCACCTTCAGACCTCACATCAGGCCCAGTTCCTGTACCTTCAGACCTCAGGTCAGCTCCAATTGCTGCACCTTCAGACCTCAGATCAGGCCCAGTTCCTGTACCTTCAGGCCTCAGATCAGCTCCAATTGCTGCACCTTCAGACCTCACATCAGGCCCAGTTCCTGTACCTTCAGACCTCACATCAGGCCCAGTTCCTGCACCTTCAGACCTCACATCAGGCCCAGTTCCTGTACCTACAGTACAGACCTCGCATCAGCTCCAATTGCTGCACCTTCAGACCTCACATCAGGCCCAGTTCCTGCACCTTCAGACCTCACATCAGGCCCAGTTCCTGTACCTTCAGACCTCAGATCAGCTCCAATTGCTGCACCTTCAGACCTCAGATCAGGCCCAGTTCATGTACCTTCAGGCCTCAGATCAGCTCCAATTGCTGCACCTTCAGACCTCAGATCAGACCCAGTTCATGTACCTTCAGGCCTCAGATCAGCTCCAATTGCTGCACCTTCAGATCTCACATCAGGCCCAGTTCCTGTACCTTCAGACCTCAGATCAGCTACAATTGCTCCACCTTCAGACCTCACATCAGGCCCAGTTCCTGCACCTTCAGATCTCACATCAGGCCCAGTTCCTGTACCTTCAGACCTCAGATCAGCTACAATTGCTCCACCTTCAGACCTCACATCAGGCCCAGTTCCTGCATCTTCAGACCTCACATCAGGCCCAGTTCCTGCACCTTCAGACCTCACATCAGCCCAATTCCTGCACCTTTACACCTCAGATTAGTCCTAATTTCTGCACCATCAGAAATGCAGGGGTTTTACATCCATACCTGCCTAATCTGCAGCTAGCAAAGTAGGCGGGCGTTCTTCCTCATGTAGCTGCAAGCAGGCCTACGCAGCTAATAGGAGTAGGACCAGCAGCTAAATAGCAGTGATGTCAGGCAGGCCTCTCTGAAACGTCATGGAGCTAGGTGGGCTGTGGGCTGTGGGCGAATAGCTGTCAATTACAACTATGGCAGTGGCGCTATCTTTGAAGGGAGCAGGGACACACTGGAGTATTCTCTAGTAGGCTGGTCTTAACCTGCTGTCATGGTAGATGTGGATCTTCTGCTTGTCATTGAAAAAGATGTTACATGCCTGCCCTGACACACTTTCCTTAGGCTGCCTCCTATTTAGGAGGATAGATGAAAGGTTTAGTGCCCTTTTAGTAATTAAATTGTACATTTTTAGAGAGGTCTACACATCAGCCCAAAAAGAGGCACAACTGAGAAAAAGAAAAGGGGCTGGGAAATTTGGTTGCAAAAGAGAAACAATGCCTCCAAATAAGTGGTCTTGGTCTTCTGATTTTTTATGAATACTGTACTGATTAAATTAAAGTCATTCTGGTATTGTAGGAGAATTTTTTTTTTTCCTTTGGATAAATTTGCATGAACTGTCTTGATCGGCTCTTGAAAACTGTGCACTAATGATCAGATTATTGTAAAACCGCTTTGATAGCAGTATTTATCGTCCGATTTTCTGATAGGCATTACGTTCAGATTATCGTACAATGACTTTAAACACGGTATTTTTTATCAGATTTTCTGATTGTGTGTACTAGGCATTAGTGGTTGTTTACCGTGAGATAAGCAGCCCTCCATGCACCAGGTTGCTTTTCTGATCGTGTATACTGGGTATTACATTCAGATTATCGTACGATCACTTTGAACAGCATTTACCATCAGATTTTCTGGTGGTATGTACTAGGCATTAGTAGTTGTTTACCCTGAGATAAGCAGCACACCAAGCACCAGGTTGCTTTTCCTTTCTTTGCTACCTCCCTCTCCAATTAAATATATGTGTGCACTTAACTGAGCACAGCATAAGTGCTTATTACTAGGCACTTTTCAGGGCTTAGCAGCCTAGGAGAGGTAGGATTGTGCCTGCATGTCCAAATGTCTGTTAGCACACTTATCCAGTAATCAATTCCACAATTCTAGTTTTTCCTTTATCCATTCTAGCTAGACTGAGTAAGAGGCGGAGCGTTCCTCTGGGCAGGACTGCAGCCTCTTGACAATCATTAGAGCTTTGTAACTTCCCTTCTTCCTCAAGCATAGAAGAATGTGAAAACTTAATTTTCAAATGATCATGTGAGTGCTTTGTTTGGGTCAGTGTAGGGTACATTTAGTGGGCTTCCTGATTTAAAAATGTAGCAAAGTTTTCTTGATAGTGTAGCAATACCCCCTAGAGGGCCGCTGGTTAATTTTGGGTTTTGCACGTTACCTCTTCAGCTGCGTTGTCCGGGCAGGAAAGTCTGTAGTAATGCAATGTCCACACAGATGTAAAACCTCAAAACAGGCTTTATTTTTCTTATGCAGTAAACGTTGAGAAGTAGAAGGTATAGAAGTGTGGGGGAAGGTTCAGGCACTCGCCACCACATATAACAGTCTTAAATCAAAATCACTCACCACTCTCAATGTTAGAGTGGGTATTGGTCACCCGGATAGTCCTCTCTCACAGGGCCTAGCAGCCGGGATGACTCACGAACCAGCAACAGGGCAGTCCCTGCCACAGACTGCCCAAGATGAAATGAGTCTCTGCCACAGACCTTTTGAAGTGAATAAAGTCTCTGCCACAGACTTTCTTTTATTTGAGAAAATGGATAGTCCAGGAATCCTCTGCCACAGGATTTCAAAGTCCCATCTTCCAGCCGTACAGCCAAAGAGCCTTTAAGCCAATCCGGTGAACTGCAGGGCTTGTAGTATAGCGGATCCCTCCTTGATAAAGTCGCCAGGCCTCACCCGAGACAGCAGCACTTTGCCGGTCTCCTCCAGGGCAAGTCCTCCCCTGGTCTCCTTCATCAAGATAGCTTCCTCCCCATATGGATAGACAGCTCGGGATCCCCTCTCCGAATGTAGGCCTCAGCCAGACTAGCTGGGCCTACAGAATAGCGATGCAGCCTCGGGCCAACGTGGCCCCCGAGACCAGGACCACACACACCTCGCACCGGAGGGCTGCGGGCCGAGAACGGGCCCCAATCAATTCCCCTTAAGTATCCCCTCCCAGCAGGCACAGCGGGTCGACCACTCCCACTGTACCGCTGCCGAGAAAGGCCACTCAATGCACCATGGTCTGCCCGTGTTCCAACAGGTGCCTGAAGTGGTAACGCCACCTACAGACGATAAGGGAAAATGCTATCGGGCAAACCACAGCTAGAGCAGAGACAAATTAAGTGCAATTCAACCGTCCGAGCCCAAACTACTGGCTTCAGACATCCCTCTAAATTTAAATAGCATCCCAACCTTTTGGGGTGGGCGCTACAATAGTAATTAGCAATCTACTTAACAATTTTACTTCTTGCACAATTTGATTTAAAGTAAGAGTTTATTGAGTTGTTTTTCCTAATATTTGCTGAAGTAAGCAAGCCAGATGCATAGTTTATATTGTATGAAAACAATTTTGAGATAATTACATGATTCTGTTTGTAGTAATTATGCTACTAATATTATAGGCATATTCAAAACTGAACCACAGACATCAGTTAATCAGTTGCATATTCATTAAAAAATGTATTTTTCATGCAAACAACATACGTATCCAAATCTGTCTTGATATCAGCCTCCTTATTCCTTGCACAGCAAAATTTCGACTGGGACGCACAGCACCATGACCCAATAAGGTTTTGCCGCATGTGCTGACTGGGCACAAGCTGTTAGGAAGAGAGAGTAGAGTGAGCAAAGCGATGACCTCTTCAGTGTGCTGCTGGTCCTTTATTGTTCAGTTAGCAGGTTAAGAGCAATTTCTTTACAGAGCTGTTTCTGCTGCAGTAAAGGTAGAGGACCTATTGCTTTAAACCCATGGACTGCAAACTGCGGCCTGAGGGCCGGATGTGGCCCTTTGCCTGCCTCTATCTGGCCCTTGGGGCACTACTTCTCCCACTGATACAAGGCACTCTTCCTCCCACTGACACCAATGATGGGGCACCATTCCTCCCACTGACATCAATGATAGGGCACTATTCTCCCCACTTACATCAACGAAGGGGCACTATTCCTCCCACTAATACCAATGATGGAACATTGATTACTTCCACTAACACCAGGCATTCTCTTCTCCCGCTGGCCACAGTCTGGCCTTCCTAAAGTCTGAGGGACAGTAAATTGAACCTTTGTTTAGAAAGATAGGAGACCCCTGCATTAAACAGTAATATCATTTGTGCTTTGTGAAGATTCTCCAAGGAGCAAAGAGCAGAAGTGTGACTTCATGAGTGTGCTGCTTTTCTTTCATTGTCTCATCTTGGCTAGGATGAGTTCTAGATGGGTTAGCACATATGTTTCTTATATCTCAAGATTGGCTTAGAAGATTTATAAAAAAAAAAACTTTGGCAAACAAAACAGTTCACTTATATTGGTGATATTTAAATATAATTAAATAGTGGCGCTATATTTATACTAAATATAAACTTAACTAAAAGCAAAATATATGATAATAAGTGATACAAATATCAAAAATCATGCAAACACAAACTATAGATGTACTCCAACCTATTATATAATCAGTACAAAGAATAATGGTTTTAATATATCCATATGTTTAATATATCTGTATGTTTCCCTGCTTGGTGCAGGGTGACACTAATACAGATTTTTTATGTACTTTATTATAGTATTTTATTTACATATTAAATGTCAAAGTTTGATATTTATTGCACTTGTTATGCTCCAGGTTATATAGAGCCCCAATGACTAATATGGACGGGGTTATATCCGATGATTTGCGGTCATGTGGACACGGATAACCTGCGGGCGGAGTGGGGGTTAAATTGTCTAATTGTCAGGGTCACCTGTGGCCAGGTGACAGATGCACACCGTAGGGGGACAGGAGTGCACCGCGAGGTAGTGAACCCTATGGCTGGCTTCTGTGGATAGGAAACTGGGTGGTTGTGGAAAGCGGGACCAGGGGAGCACAACCGGGATCCCAACGGAAGCGAGAGCCAAGATTCCCCAGGGCGCGGAGTCTAAGACCCAGCTGGTCTTCTCCAGGGCCTCTAGTGGTGAGGATGTTACGCTGCAGGCTGGGACCAGGTCGCGGCCCCTGGAGTTTCCTAGCTCACGCCCCGTAGGATAAGGGGAAGCAGCAGCACACGATAGAGAGAACCGAATAACAAGCCGAAGGTCAGGGGCCACAAGCAGACAAGGATAACGAAGAACGAGCCGAAGGTCAAGGGTCACGAGCAGACAGGGATGGTCGGGGACAAGCCAATAACGTAACAGAGAGACAGACGTAGCACACGGCAGGCAGGAACCCAAACACACAATGCCTAACAAACACGTTGATCAGCAAAGCAGGCTTGCAGTGCACAGGTTAATATAGTGTTCAGTGATAGGGCCTGGGGTGGAGTCAGGCTGGGAGGAGATTATAAAGGAAGCCAGGTGAAGGAGGTCTGGTCTCTAGATGAACACATGAGGAGGAAGGTAAGATGGCAGACAGACATTAATGCATATCCATGACAGTACCCTCCCTCTTACGAGGCCTCCCCCTTCCCCGCCTGGGCCCAGGTTTAGAGGGAAACTTCAGATGAAACTCCTTTAACAGACGAGGTGCAAAGACCTCAGATGCAGTGATCCAAGACCTCTCCTCAGGACCAAACCCTTTCCAATGAACGAGGTACTGAAGAACGCCTTTACAGAGTCGGGAGTCCAGAATTTGACTGATCTCGTACTCCTGATTATCCTCAGAGACAGGCGCCACGGTAGGAAGAGGACGAGAGAATTTATTGAGGACTAAAGGCTTTAGAAGAGCAACATGAAAGGAGTTAGTGATTTTAAGGCTCTTAGGAATCTGGAGTTTGAAACAAACCGGATTCAGTTTAGCAGTTACCGTGTATGGACCGATGAATCGTGGAGCAAACTTCAGAGAAGGAACTCGGAGCTTGATGTTCCTGGTAGAGAGCCAGACTTTGTCCCCTGGCTGAAGAGAAGGCGGTTTACGCCTGCGGCGGTCGGCAAAGCCTTTGAATTTTTCAGCAGCTGCCCGGAGGGAATCATGAACGTGACCCCAAACGGAATTGAGAGACTCCTGAACCGAAGCCAAAGCTGGAATGTCTGGAGAACAGATCATAGGAAGAGGAAGTTGAGGGTGTTTTCCATAAACTGTGAAAAAGGGTGTCTTCTGCGAACTGGTATTCACATGATTGTTATGGGAGAATTCTGCCCACGGGAGTAGAGAGGACCAATCGTCATGGTGAGAAGACACAAAGGTGCGAAGAAAGACCTCTAACTCCTGATTAACCCTCTCAGTCTGTCCATTGGATTGGGGATGGTAAGAAGAAGAAAAATCCAAGACAATATTGAGGGATTTGCAAAAGGCTCTCCAAAAACGAGACGTGAATTGGACTCCCCTGTCGGAAACAATATGAGAAGGGACCCCATGTAGGCGGAGAATTTCTCGAATGAAAATGGGAACCAAGGCAGGGGCAGAAGGAAGACCAGGAAGAGGAACAAAATGAGCCATCTTGGAGAATCGATCGATTACCACCCAAATGACTGTATTATTCTCAGACAGTGGGAGATCGGTGATAAAATCCATGGCAATATGGGCCCAGGGTTCCTTAGGAATAGGCAAGGGCATGAGGAGACCAGCAGGAGCTTGTGTGGAGGATTTGGACTGAGCACAGACATGACAAGCTTTAACGTAGTCTTTGACGTCTGAGCGGAGATTAGGCCACCAGTAGTGACGACTGATGAGTAGGAAGGATCGGAGGAATCCAGAATGCCCTGCCACCTTGGAATCATGTCCCCAACGAAGGATCTTAGCTCTTAGCTCAGTGGGGACAAAGGTCTTACCAGGCGGAATTTTAGACTTCAGGGTGGTAGAGTGGGCAACAATGCATGAGGTGGGAATGATCGGCTCAGGTTCAGGGGCGGACTCCTCGTCCAAAGTGTCAAATGACCTAGAGAGCGCATCAGCCCGACCGTTGCAGGAACCAGGTTTGTAGGTAATCGTGAAATTAAAACGGGCAAAGAAGAGACTCCACCTGGCCTGTCTAGGATTCAGACGTTTAGCATTCTGTAGATACTGTAAATTCTTGTGATCGGTAAAGATCGTTATGGAGTGAGGGGAACCCTCCAAGAGATGACGCCACTCCTCTAACGCCAATTTAATTGCGAGAAGTTCCCGATCACCGATGGCATAATTCCTCTCTGCCTGAGAAATTTTTTTGGAGAAGAACGCACATGGTTGGCGTCTCTTCTCAAAGATTTGAAGAAGCACAGCTCCCACCCCCATTGAGGAAGCGTCCACTTCAATAAAAAATGCATTCCCAGGATTTGGTCTCCTCAAGAGGGGGCCAGAAACAAAGGCCTGTTTCAGGTTGTGAAATGCAGGGACAGCTTCGGGAGGCCAGTCTCTGGCATTCACACCCTTCTTGGTCAAAGCGATAATAGGCGCGGCAATGGAAGAGTAATTCCTTATGAACTGCCTATAATAATTAGTGAAGCCAAGAAAGCGCTGTGTGGCCTTGAGGCTAGCAGGAAGAGGCCAGTTGGTGATAGCCAAGACCTTCCCAGGGTCCATACGAAGCCCCGAACATGAGACAAAGCACCCCAAAAACAGGACCTCAGAACATTCAAAGGAACATTTCTCCAGCTTGGCATAGAGATTGTTCTCTCTAAGACGTTGAAGTACAGTGCGGACATGGTTTCTGTGGACGAGCAGATTTTCAGAAAAGATCAGAATGTCATCCAGATAGATGACAACAAACTGGTACAGCAGATCTCTGAAGATTTCATTGACAAAGTTTTGAAACACGGCTGGAGCATTACACAGACCAAAAGGCATCACCAGATATTCGTAATGCCCGTCTCTAGTGTTAAATGCAGTCTTCCATTCGTCACCCTCCCGTATTCGAATGAGATTGTACGCGCCTCTGAGATCCAACTTGGTGAAAATGGAGGCACCCTTCAACCTATCGAATAGCTCAGATATTAAGGGTAAGGGGTATCGATTTTTAATAGTAACCGCATTTAAACCCCGATAATCGATGCAGGGTCTTAAGGTACCATCCTTTTTGGCAACAAAAAAGAACCCTGCCCCTGCAGGCGATGAGGATTTCCGGATGAACCCTCTCTCCAGATTCTCTGCTACATACTCCGACATGGCCTGGGTCTCTGGGATGGACAGAGGGTAGGTACGACCCCTGGGTAGAGTTGCTCCGGGGACAAGATCAATAGCACAGTCAAAAGACCTGTGGGGAGGAAGCACCTCAGCTGATTTTTTACAGAACACATCCCGGTAATCGCTGTATGCGGCGGGAAGATCAGAAGAAACAGAAGTGGCAGCAACCGGAAGACTCTCCTTGGGGGTCACCTTGAGAAGACACAACGAGAAACATGAGGAACCCCAGGCCAGGATCTGCCCAGAGACCCAGTCCACATGTGGAGAGTGGAGCTGTAGCCAAGGGAGGCCCAATACAACTGGGGTAGAGGCCTTGGGTAGAATAAGAAAGGATATCCACTCCTGGTGGAGAATCCCTACCGACATCCTAATGGGTAGCGTCTGGAAGCGAATAGGGCCCCCTGGGAGAACAGTGCCATCAATTGCCGAGACTACCAATGGGGTAGTGAGAGGTGAAAGGGTAAGCTTCATAGAAGAAGCAGTTCTCCAATCCATGAAATTGCCGGCAGCCCCGGAATCCAGGTATGCAAGGGTTGACTGAGGAGAAGTGCCTACATGAAGGGACACCGGCAAGAGCAGGCGAGAAGGTGATGTTTCTGGGTCCAATACTCCACCTTCCAAATGTATTAGACCCGAGCGTTTCCCGGACGAAGCGAGCAGGAGTCACGAAAATGACCCTTGCCCCCACAATAGAGGCACAAGCCCAGAGTTCTGCGCCTAGCACGTTCTTCGGGGGTTAGTCTGGTCCGGCCCAGCTGCATAGGTTCTTCAGCAGGTAGAGGATGCTCCACGGAATGAAGGGAGGGGAGCTCAGACTGGCTAGGACCCAGAGAGTGCTGGCGTCTTTTTTCTAAGGACCTCTCTTGAAAACGAATGTCGATCTGGTTGCATAATGAAATTACATCGTCCAGACCGACGGGAATGGCTCTTCCCGCTAATTCGTCTTTCACTCGGTCAGAGAGGCCATGTAAAAAGGTAGCGACCAGGGCCTCATTATTCCAGCTCAATTCAGCTGTGTGGATACGGAACTGAAGAGCATATTGCCCCACTGAACTAGATTCTTGGCGAAGACTAGTGATGAGCCGAACACCCCCGGGTTCGGTTCGCACCAGAACCCGCGAACGGACCGGAAGTTCGAACGAACATTAGAACCCTATTAAATACAATGGATGCGAACGTTCGAATTCTAAAGTGCTAATTATAACAACTATTATGCATGTTATTGTCCTAAAAAGGGTTTGGGAACCCGGGTTCTGCACCAGGGGACATGTATCAATGCAAAAAGAAGTTTTAAAAACGGTCGTTTTTCGGGAGCAGTCATTTTAATGATGCATAAAGTGAAAAAAAAAAAGTCAAATATTCCTTTAAATATCGTACCTGGGGGGTGTCTAAAGTATGCCTGTGAAGTGCCACGTGTTTCCCGTGTTTAGAACTGTCCCTGCACAAAATGACACTTCTAAAGGAAAAAAAAGCCATTTAAAACTGCTTGCGGCTTTAATGTAATGTCTGGTCCCGGTAATATGGATGAAATTCTTTAAGAAAAATGGCATAGCTACCCCATGACCCCCCCCCCCTACCCCAGCCCATTACCAGCCCCTTTGGGTCTTGTATGGATATTAAGGGGAACCCCGCACATAAAATAAAAAAGGCCCTATATACTCTGAACAGCCGTATACAGGCGGTGCATACAAGACAGGGACTGTAGGTTTGTTCTTATGTAGAATCTGTTTGTAATTTTGAACAGGTACATTGTTGAAGTGTAGCT
Source organism: Rana muscosa (assembly GCA_029206835.1). Taxonomy (NCBI): domain Eukaryota; kingdom Metazoa; phylum Chordata; class Amphibia; order Anura; family Ranidae; genus Rana; species Rana muscosa. The sequence continues at coordinate 181,099,255 of CM055117.1, read as the reverse complement.
CCAGCCCAAAAATCTATTTTTAAACTTTTTGGAAAACATAGGTAAGGGTTATCACCCCTGTAACATTTGTTTTGCTGTCTGTGCCCCTGTTCAGAACATTTCACCTCACTTTCCGTCCCAATGACAACTGTTTTTGAAATGTGGTGTTTTTCTTGAAACAAGGATTGCTGATAAAGCATCAGTACAGAGGAGACACCTTTCTCCCATATTTATTCTTACAGGAGAGAATTTTCCTTCCTAGTGGTAGATTTCCTCTCACTTCCTGTTGTCTTCTTGCGTTTGCAAGTAGGAGTCGTTTGTAAGTTGGATGTTTGAAAGTAGGGACCTGCCGTATATACTCTGCAGAAATAGGCCCCTTAGTTGTTGGTGTTGGCACAACACTGTAAGCACTCACAGTTACTCTTGGTTGGTGCTGGAACGCCCTGCTGTCAACTATTATATCAGGAATTTTAATTACATATAATTGTTGAACAGTGGTAGTAAAAATTGGGCCTTTGATGGTGGTGCTGGTGCCACAACACTGTAAGCCCTGACAGTTACTCTTGGTGGGTGCAGCAATGGGCCCTGCTGTGAATTATTAGATCAAGAATTGTAATTACATGCCCCTGTTGAACAGGGGCTGAAAAATTGGGCCTTAGGCACTGGTGGCACAACACTGCAACCCCTCACAGATACTGTACTTGGAGCACAGCAATGAGCCCTGTTGCAAAGTATTGCTTCAAAAATTGTAATGACACGCCCCTGTTAAACAGGGGCTGAAAAATTGGGCCTTAGGCACTGGTGGCACAACACTGCAACTCCTCACAGATACTGTACTTGGAGCACAGCAATGAGCCCTGTTGCAAAGTATTGCTTCAAAAATTGTAATTACACGCCCCTGTTAAACAGGGGCTGAAAAATTGGGCGTTAGGCACTGGTGGCGGCACCCATAAACAAAAATGATCTTCCAAGCTATCATCATCAATCGTATCATTGAGGACTCGGAGGAGGAGGATAGCCAGTCAACATAACAGCACAGGCACTCAGCATCAGCATCAGTCTTGAAGGGATGTGACATTTTAAAATCAATTAGTCTGTTATATCAGCATCAGGTGTGTGGTAGCTGGTGGTGATCCAAGACTGGTTCATCTTGATGAAAGTCAGTCGATCAACCGAGTCGGTGGACAGGCGCACCCTGTGATCCGTGACAAATCCTCCAGCAGCACTGAATGTGCGTTCCGAAAGAACGCTGGATGCAGGACAGGCCAGTAGCTCAATTGCATACTGTGCAAGCTCTGGCCAGTGATCCATCCTCAAGACCCAGTAAGCCAGAGGATTTTCGGTGGGGAAGGTGTCCAAGTCTGACCTTGCCCCTAGATATTCCTGCACCATGTTTATCAGACGCTGGCGATGGTTGCTGGAACCAATCATACTTTGGGGCTGCGGACTAAAGAATTGTCTGAACGCATCGGTCAGACGGCCACCTTCCCCACCGCTCCTTCTTTGACTGGCCGAAGCCTCAGCAACTCGTTGTCCAGGACCAGGAGTTTGCAACCTCCCAGTCTCTGGGAACGCGTTGCACAGACCTTTCTGCAAGGCCTCCCGGAGTTGTCTCATCCTCTGCTCCCTCTGCGACGGTAACATAAGGTCCGCAACCTTACCCTTGTACCGTGGATCAAGGAGAGTGGCCAGCCAGTAATGGTCCCTCTCCTTGATCCGAAGAATACGAGGATCCTTCCGCAGACTTTGCAGGATCAGGGAGGCCATGCAGCGTAGGTTTGCTGAGGCATTCGCTCCGGAGTCCTCTGGGTCACTAAGGACGACATGATCCGCAGCCACCTCCTCCCAGCCACGTACAAGTCCACTGGTTTCTTGGGACTGTAAATCATCCCTAAAAGACTGCTGCTGATGATGCTGAGTGCCAGCCTCCACCTCCATGCTGACACAATCCTCCTCCTCCTCCTCCTCCTCCTCCTCCTCTTCCTGTGCGATGGGTGGGACAGAAGGAACACTGTCTGGGTAAAGGGGGCCTTGAGAGGCAAGGAAGTCCTCCTCTTCCTGCCTCTGTTCTGCCTCAAGTGCCCTGTCCATTATTCCACGCAGCGTGTGCTCCAACAGGTGGACAAGAGGTACAGTGTCACTGATGCATGCACTGTCACTGCTCACCATCCTCGTGGCCTCCTCAAATGGTGCCAGGACAGTGCATGCATCCCTGATCATGCCCCACTGGCGTGGAGAAAAAAAACCAAGCTCCCCTGACCCTGTCCTGGTGCCGTAGTCGCACAGGTACTCATTGATGGCCCTCTGCTGCGTGTGCAGCCGCTGCAGCATGGCCAACGTTGAGTTCCACCTGGTGGGCATGTCACATATAAGGCGGTTCTTGGGCAGGTTCAACTCCTTTTGCAGCTCAGCCAGGCGAGCACTGGCATTATAAGATCTGCGGAAATGCACACAGACTTTCCTGGCCTGCCTCAGGACATCCTGTAAGCCCGGGTACCTGCCCAAGAACCGCTGCACCACCAGGTTAAGGACGTGAGCCACACAGGGCACATGGGTCAGTTGTCCCTGTCGGAGGGCGGAGAGGAGGTTGGTGCCATTGTCGCAAACCACCATTCCTGGCTTAAGCTGGCGTGGCGTCAACCACCTCTCGGCCTGGCCCTGCAGAGCAGACAGGACCTCTGCCCCAGTGTGGCTTCTGTCCCCCAAACACACCAGCGCAAGCACGGCATGGCATCTTTTTGCCTGCGTACTTGCGTAGCCCCGTGAACGGCTACGGAGCACCGCTGGTTCATAGGACAAACCACAGGAAGAGGCCATGGAGGAAGAAGAAGAGGAGGGGGTGGAGGAGAGAGGTGTGTCACAACCAGTAGTAGCATTTTGGAGGCGTGGCGGTGGGACAACCTCCAACACTACTGCACCTTGTCCTGAATCCTTCCCAGCTGCCAAAAGAGTGACCCAATGGGCCGTGAAAGAAAGGTAACGTCCCTGTCCATGCCTGCTGGACCATGAGTCAGCGGTAATATGCACCTTACCGCTGACCGCCCTGTCCAGCGAGGCCAAGACATTGCCTTCCACATGCCGGTAGAGAGCCGGAATAGCCTTCCGTGAGAAAAAGTGGCGTTTGGGAACCTGCCACTGAGGAACCGCACATTGCACAAACTCACGGAAGGGGGCCGAGTCTACCAACTGAAAAGGCAGCAGTTGAAGCGCTAGCAATTTAGCCAAGCTAGCATTCAACCGCTGGGCATGTGGATGGCTGGGAGTGAACTTCTTTCGACGGTCCAGCAGCTGGGGCAGGGAAATTTGCCTGCTAGAATCGGACGTCGGTGTACTGCTAGCAGAGTGGGCGCAAGTACTTGGCTGTGACACACCTAATTCTACACCTTCATTCCTCTCAGTGCATGTTTCAGAGAGGACTGAAGTTATAGTGGGGTTGGAGATCCCAGCTGATGCGGTGCAAGGAGAGGTCCGCTTTGTTCTTTGGTGTGGGTCTTTGAGGTAGGCTTGCCAACGAGCTGCATGGCAGGTCAACATATGTCTGGTCAGGCATGTGGTACCCAAGCGGCTGATGTTTTGGCCACGCGATATACGCTTGAGACATATGTTGCAAACAGCAGCTGTGCGATCTGATGCACTAGCCTCAAAAAAGGCCCACACCAAAGAACTTTTTGAATGACGGGCAGAGGCAGCGCCCTGCACAGGCGGAGCTCTGCGGTGTGATTCCGTCGGTGTACTGCCCTTACGCTGGCCACCAAAGGGCATCCTGCCTCGTTGGAGATGTGCCTCCTCCTCATCCTCCTCCTCCTCCTCTCTCCTATTAGGCACCCACGTGGAGTCATTGACCTCATCATCCCCTCCCTCCTCATCACTGGAGCCAATCTGGCAGTATGCTGCAGCTGCTGGAACATGACTGCCAGATTGGTGTCCTTCTTGAGCATCCCCTCTGTCTGCTCTCACGCTACTGCCTTCCTCTAGCTGGGTTTCATCATCAGACCCTTCGAAACGCTGGGCATCCTCCTGGAGCATGTACCCAACACTGTGCTGAAACAGTTCGGGGGACTCCTCAGGAGGAGGACATGGTGGGTCTAGGGAAGGAGTGACTGATGATTTGTCTGACATTGATACCAGGGAAGACGACGCTTTGGCAGCTGCTTTTCCAGTACCCTGAGCCTGGGTGAGAGAGGATGAGGAGGAGGAGGAGGGCTTGGTCATCCACTCTACCAAGTCTTCGGCATGATGTGGCTCAACATGTCCAGCTGCCGAAAAGAAGGACAAGCGTGTCCCATGGCCATGTGCTGATGACAATGCACCGCGTCCACGACCAGCACTGTTGCCCCCAGACACAGAGCCTGCTTGCCCTCTTTTATTGCCTCCTGACTGTCTGCCTCTCCTTGTTTGCCTTCCAGACATTCTAATAGATGGCCTGCAGGGAGATGGGAAAAAAGCAATAAGGGCTACCTTCAGGTGTCCTTCTCTGTCCCTGGAAACAAGGACTTGCAGAGTGAAAGAAAAAAAACACTCTCCCTACCTACAGTTTTCTGTCCCTAGAAAAAATGTTTTTTTTAATCACAATATAGCACAAGGAAAATTAACTCACTGTCCTTACAGGTCCCTGGAAACAAGGACTTGCAGAGTGAAAGAAAAAAAACACTCTCCCTACCTACAGTTTTCTGTCCCTAGAAAAAAATGTTTTTTTTAATCACAATATAGCAAAAGGACAATTCACTCACTGTCCTTCCAGGTCCCTGGAAACAAGGACTTGCAGAGTGAAAGAAACTGACACTGTCCCTACCTAGAGTTTTCTGTCCCTGGAATAAATGTTTTTTTCAGCACAATATAGCACAAGGACAATTAACTCACTGTCCTTACAGGTCCCTGGAAACAAGGACTTGCAGAGTGAAAGAAAAAAAATACTCTCCCTACCTACAGTTTTCTGTCCCTAGAAAAAAATGTTTTTTTTAATCACAATATAGCAAAAGGACAATTCACTCACTGTCCTTCCAGGTCCCTGGAAACAAGGACTTGCAGAGTGAAAGAAACTGACACTGTCCCTACCTAGAGTTTTCTGTCCCTGGAATAAATGTTTTTTTCAGCACAATATAGCACAAGGACAATTAACTCACTGTCCTTACAGGTCCCTGGAAACAAGGACTTGCAGAGTGAAAGAAAAAAAATACTCTCCCTACCTACAGTTTTCTGTCCCTAGAAAAAAATGTTTTTTTTAATCACAATATAGCAAAAGGACAATTCACTCACTGTCCTTCCAGGTCCCTGGAAACAAGGACTTGCAGAGTGAAAGAAACTGACACTGTCCCTACCTAGAGTTTTCTGTCCCTAGAATAAATGTTTTTTTTAATCACAATATAGCAAAAGGACAATTCACTCACTGTCCTTCCAGGTCCCTGGAAACAAGGACTTGCAGAGTGAAAGAAACTGACACTGTCCCTACCTAGAGTTTTCTGTCCCTAGAATAAATGTTTTTTTTAATCACAATATAGCAAAAGGACAATTCACTCACTGTCCTTCCAGGTCCCTGGAAACAAGGACTTGCAGAGTGAAAGAAACTGACACTGTCCCTACCTAGAGTTTTCTGTCCCTAGAATAAATGTTTTTTTTAATCACAATATAGCAAAAGGACAATTCACTCACTGTCCTTCCAGGTCCCTGGAAACAAGGACTTGCAGAGTGAAAGAAACTGACACTGTCCCTACCTAGAGTTTTCTGTCCCTAGAATAAATGTTTTTTTTAATCACAATATAGCAAAAGGACAATTCACTCACTGTCCTTCCAGGTCCCTGGAAACAAGGACTTGCAGAGTGAAAGAAACTGACACTGTCCCTACCTAGAGTTTTCTGTCCCTAGAATAAATGTTTTTTTTAATCACAATATAGCAAAAGGACAATTCACTCACTGTCCTTCCAGGTCCCTGGAAACAAGGACTTGCAGAGTGAAAGAAACTGACACTGTCCCTACCTAGAGTTTTCTGTCCCTAGAATAAATGTTTTTTTTAATCACAATATAGCAAAAGGACAATTCACTCACTGTCCTTCCAGGTCCCTGGAAACAAGGACTTGCAGAGTGAAAGAAACTGACACTGTCCCTACCTAGAGTTTTCTGTCCCTAGAATAAATGTTTTTTTTAATCACAATATAGCAAAAGGACAATTCACTCACTGTCCTTCCAGGTCCCTGGAAACAAGGACTTGCAGAGTGAAAGAAACTGACACTGTCCCTACCTAGAGTTTTCTGTCCCTAGAATAAATGTTTTTTTTAATCACAATATAGCAAAAGGACAATTCACTCACTGTCCTTCCAGGTCCCTGGAAACAAGGACTTGCAGAGTGAAAGAAACTGACACTGTCCCTACCTAGAGTTTTCTGTCCCTAGAATAAATGTTTTTTTTAATCACAATATAGCAAAAGGACAATTCACTCACTGTCCTTCCAGGTCCCTGGAAACAAGGACTTGCAGAGTGAAAGAAACTGACACTGTCCCTACCTAGAGTTTTCTGTCCCTAGAATAAATGTTTTTTTTAATCACAATATAGCAAAAGGACAATTCACTCACTGTCCTTCCAGGTCCCTGGAAACAAGGACTTGCAGAGTGAAAGAAACTGACACTGTCCCTACCTAGAGTTTTCTGTCCCTAGAATAAATGTTTTTTTTAATCACAATATAGCAAAAGGACAATTCACTCACTGTCCTTCCAGGTCCCTGGAAACAAGGACTTGCAGAGTGAAAGAAACTGACACTGTCCCTACCTAGAGTTTTCTGTCCCTAGAATAAATGTTTTTTTTAATCACAATATAGCAAAAGGACAATTCACTCACTGTCCTTCCAGGTCCCTGGAAACAAGGACTTGCAGAGTGAAAGAAACTGACACTGTCCCTACCTAGAGTTTTCTGTCCCTAGAATAAATGTTTTTTTTAATCACAATATAGCAAAAGGACAATTCACTCACTGTCCTTCCAGGTCCCTGGAAACAAGGACTTGCAGAGTGAAAGAAACTGACACTGTCCCTACCTAGAGTTTTCTGTCCCTAGAATAAATGTTTTTTTTAATCACAATATAGCAAAAGGACAATTCACTCACTGTCCTTCCAGGTCCCTGGAAACAAGGACTTGCAGAGTGAAAGAAACTGACACTGTCCCTACCTAGAGTTTTCTGTCCCTAGAATAAATGTTTTTTTTAATCACAATATAGCAAAAGGACAATTCACTCACTGTCCTTCCAGGTCCCTGGAAACAAGGACTTGCAGAGTGAAAGAAACTGACACTGTCCCTACCTAGAGTTTTCTGTCCCTAGAATAAATGTTTTTTTTAATCACAATATAGCAAAAGGACAATTCACTCACTGTCCTTCCAGGTCCCTGGAAACAAGGACTTGCAGAGTGAAAGAAACTGACACTGTCCCTACCTAGAGTTTTCTGTCCCTAGAATAAATGTTTTTTTTAATCACAATATAGCAAAAGGACAATTCACTCACTGTCCTTCCAGGTCCCTGGAAACAAGGACTTGCAGAGTGAAAGAAACTGACACTGTCCCTACCTAGAGTTTTCTGTCCCTAGAATAAATGTTTTTTTTAATCACAATATAGCAAAAGGACAATTCACTCACTGTCCTTCCAGGTCCCTGGAAACAAGGACTTGCAGAGTGAAAGAAACTGACACTGTCCCTACCTAGAGTTTTCTGTCCCTAGAATAAATGTTTTTTTTAATCACAATATAGCAAAAGGACAATTCACTCACTGTCCTTCCAGGTCCCTGGAAACAAGGACTTGCAGAGTGAAAGAAACTGACACTGTCCCTACCTAGAGTTTTCTGTCCCTAGAATAAATGTTTTTTTTAATCACAATATAGCAAAAGGACAATTCACTCACTGTCCTTCCAGGTCCCTGGAAACAAGGACTTGCAGAGTGAAAGAAACTGACACTGTCCCTACCTAGAGTTTTCTGTCCCTAGAATAAATGTTTTTTTTAATCACAATATAGCAAAAGGACAATTCACTCACTGTCCTTCCAGGTCCCTGGAAACAAGGACTTGCAGAGTGAAAGAAACTGACACTGTCCCTACCTAGAGTTTTCTGTCCCTAGAATAAATGTTTTTTTTAATCACAATATAGCACAAGGAAAATTAACTCACTGTCCTTACAGGTCCCTGGAAACAAGGACTTGCAGAGTGAAAGAAAAAAAACACTCTCCCTACCTACAGTTTTCTGTCCCTAGAAAAAAATGTTTTTTTTAATCACAATATAGCAAAAGGACAATTCACTCACTGTCCTTCCAGGTCCCTGGAAACAAGGACTTGCAGAGTGAAAGAAACTGACACTGTCCCTACCTAGAGTTTTCTGTCCCTGGAATAAATGTTTTTTTCAGCACAATATAGCACAAGGACAATTAACTCACTGTCCTTACAGGTCCCTGGAAACAAGGACTTGCAGAGTGAAAGAAAAAAAATACTCTCCCTACCTACAGTTTTCTGTCCCTAGAAAAAAATGTTTTTTTTAATCACAATATAGCAAAAGGACAATTCACTCACTGTCCTTCCAGGTCCCTGGAAACAAGGACTTGCAGAGTGAAAGAAACTGACACTGTCCCTACCTAGAGTTTTCTGTCCCTAGAATAAATGTTTTTTTTAATCACAATATAGCAAAAGGACAATTCACTCACTGTCCTTCCAGGTCCCTGGAAACAAGGACTTGCAGAGTGAAAGAAACTGACACTGTCCCTACCTAGAGTTTTCTGTCCCTAGAATAAATGTTTTTTTTAATCACAATATAGCAAAAGGACAATTCACTCACTGTCCTTCCAGGTCCCTGGAAACAAGGACTTGCAGAGTGAAAGAAACTGACACTGTCCCTACCTAGAGTTTTCTGTCCCTAGAATAAATGTTTTTTTTAATCACAATATAGCAAAAGGACAATTCACTCACTGTCCTTCCAGGTCCCTGGAAACAAGGACTTGCAGAGTGAAAGAAACTGACACTGTCCCTACCTAGAGTTTTCTGTCCCTAGAATAAATGTTTTTTTTAATCACAATATAGCAAAAGGACAATTCACTCACTGTCCTTCCAGGTCCCTGGAAACAAGGACTTGCAGAGTGAAAGAAACTGACACTGTCCCTACCTAGAGTTTTCTGTCCCTAGAATAAATGTTTTTTTTTAAGCACACTATAGCAGAAGCACAAAACACACTGACACTCTCCCTACCTATCCTTCTCTTTCCCTAAACTAAAGGAATCCAGGTTAAGCAAGAAAGAAATAACAGTCACTGTCCCTGCCTATGCTACTCTATCCCTGCTCCGGAACACACTACACTAGGCCGCCGTGCTGGCGGCCTTTTATAGTGTGGGGCGTGTACTAAACACCCTCAGCAATAATTGGCCACAGGCATCCTGCCTGTGGCCAATCATTGCTCTCCTCGCTGCCGGCGCTGTGATTGGCCAAGCATGCGGGGTCACAGTGCATGCTTGGCCAATCACAGCGCCTGGATGACACTGCGATGGCGTAGTGCATTGTGGGCCGTTCGCGTCACTCGAATTTGGCGCGAACGGCCCAAATCGTTCGATCTTCGTCGAACGATCGAACAGCCAATGTTCGAGTCGAACGTATGTTCGACTCGAACACGAAGCTCATCCCTAGCGAAGACGTAAGACAGCACTAGCCGCTGAAGAAGCCCGAGCCGGCTCTTCGAAGATATTACGAAAGAGCTTCAAGAATTCGGACAGACTGGAAACCACCGGATCGTTCCTCTCCCACAGGGGGGCAGCCCAGGCCAAAGCTTCACCGGAGAGGAGGGAAATGATATAGGCTACCTTAGCCCGGTCAGATAGGAAGCTTTGAGGCTGAAGCTCAAAATGAATAGTGCATTGGCTGAGAAACCCCCTGCAGGCCTTGGAGTCCCCAGAGAAACGGAACGGAGCTGGCAATCTTAGTGAGTGTGAGGCTGCGACTGGTGCGATAGGTACAGCCGCTGGTTGTACTTGGGGTTGCGGATTCGGGGTTCCCAAGGAGACCTGAAGCTGCTCGAATCGAGAAGCCAGATCCTGGAGGAATCGCATCACCTGGGTCTGATTTGATTCCTGGGTCTCAAGTCTGCGAACTATGCCCTGCAATGGATCATCCGCGGGAAGCGGGATGTCAGCCGGGTTCATGGCTGATCAAACTGTCAGGGTCACCTGTGGCCAGGTGACAGATGCACACCGTAGGGGGACAGGAGTGCACCGCGAGGTAGTGAACCCTATGGCTGGCTTCTGTGGATAGGAAACTGGGTGGTTGTGGAAAGCGGGACCAGGGGAGCACAACCGGGATCCCAACGGAAGCGAGAGCCAAGATTCCCCAGGGCGCGGAGTCTAAGACCCAGCTGGTCTTCTCCAGGGCCTCTAGTGGTGAGGATGTTACGCTGCAGGCTGGGACCAGGTCGCGGCCCCTGGAGTTTCCTAGCTCACGCCCCGTAGGATAAGGGGAAGCAGCAGCACACGATAGAGAGAACCGAATAACAAGCCGAAGGTCAGGGGCCACAAGCAGACAAGGATAACGAAGAACGAGCCGAAGGTCAAGGGTCACGAGCAGACAGGGATGGTCGGGGACAAGCCAATAACGTAACAGAGAGACAGACGTAGCACACGGCAGGCAGGAACCCAAACACACAATGCCTAACAAACACGTTGATCAGCAAAGCAGGCTTGCAGTGCACAGGTTAATATAGTGTTCAGTGATAGGGCCTGGGGTGGAGTCAGGCTGGGAGGAGATTATAAAGGAAGCCAGGTGAAGGAGGTCTGGTCTCTAGATGAACACATGAGGAGGAAGGTAAGATGGCAGACAGACATTAATGCATATCCATGACACTAATTAAATTTGTAGACTATATAAGTGAAGCTGTAAAGCCGTGCAGCCAATCCCAATGATTAAGTCTTATTGACGAAACATGTCTGGGCGTGGTCAGCACGGCAATCACCTGTGACTCCTGACTTACCATACCACCGGCTGTTGCAGTTTGAGAGAGAGCGAGTGATCAGAGAGGAGGGTGAGACCATACGAACAGCTTATTTGGGTCCGCTGTGACCGCAATTCACCGCATAATCTCTTGAGGCTGCTACTTGATATACTTGTTCCCGTGTAATGTGTCTGATATGCTGTTTTCTACTTGAAGTGATGTAAGTGCAATGGTTGAAGGGTTTTTGTTGGTTTTAAATAAATTAGCTTTGACATACTTCACTATTAGAGGCACTTTTTTCATTTTCATGTGGAACATATGATTGAGTGAACACCGTTGGAACGAGCTTATTAACCCTGGTGGGTTCACTTTTGCTGTTTTGCCGAAACACGAGAGTGTAAGATATATATTTTTGGTGAGTTTATTTCTTATGGGAGAGGAATCACAAAAGGTGCGGGGAAAGTCAAATTTTTAAAGAAGATTCACTCATTCACTTGGATTTATTTTTTCACATGGACTGGAACTGTTTTCTTTCTCTTTTTTTCTATTCATTCTTTTTTATATATTTTTCCTATATGGATTATTCACTTTATTACACATGGACACTTTGAAAATTATTTGTTGCTGTTATTAGTGTTTGTTTACACTTGTTTGTGTTTGCATGATATTTGATATTTGTATCACTTATTATCATATATTTTGCTTTTAGTTAAGTTTATATTTAGTATAAACATAGCGCCACTATTTAATTATATTTAAATATCACTAATATACAGTACACCTTTATTTTCAAGTGGCAGGTGGTGGTGTGAGAAAAAGAACTTGAGAATTGGGAGGGCGCAAAGGAAAACGTTTTTTTCTTCTTACCTGCTGGTATATAAAACAGTTCACTTGTATGCATTTTAGCTGTATAGTTAGAATTTTGTTCAGGTTGAAATGAGCCCTTCATATAAAAAGGCTAAATAATAAACAATTTTATCCTGCAAAATTTTTAAATACCCTGCTTCCATTAACTTTCCTGAGAGACTATAGGGAAGTACAGATTTTCTTACCACATTCAGTTGGCAATGTGTGTACAGATTGCAGATAGGCTTCCTACCCAGGGCTCAAAATTTCAAGTCCTTAGCTACTAGCCAGGCCTCAAGGGTTACTCGCCACCAGTTGCCCCACCCAACCCCTACCCTGCCCCGCCCGCCCCTAATTCCACCCCTAAACACACCCTCATAAATTATCTCTTGAAATTACACATTACTGTAAATGTTTTATGCAGCAACTTTATCTGTGCTCATTAATGCAGCCTCACCTGTGACCACCAATGCAGCTTGCCCGTGTCCACCAATGCAGCCTCACCCGTGTCCACCAAAGCAGCCTCACTCGTGTCCACCAAAGCCGCCTCACTCGTGTCCACCAAAGCAGCCTCACTCGTGTCCACCAAAGCAGCCTCACTCGTGTCCACCAAAGCAGCCTCACTCGTGTCCACCAAAGCAGCCTCACTCGTGTCCACCAAAGCAACCTCACCCGTGTCCATCATGCAGCCTACCTGTGTCCATAATGCAGGGGAACAGAGGAGAGGAAGAGCATTAGCCGGCCGGATGATAAGAGCGCAGAGGGACAGCTTTGATTTAAATCGCTGTGCGTTCCCACCGCTCGGCGACACATACAGCTCCGCCCCCTGGCCGGGGATCTTTGATTCACATCACTCGTCCCGGGATTGGACAGGTTATCTGTCTATCAAATTCCCCGGGACCAGGGGGCGGGGCTGTGTGTGACAGCGAGTGCAGGGAACATTCGGCTATTGCAAAGAAAGCCTCTCTCCTCTCTCTTCCCCTCCGCAAGTGCTGGGAGAAGGACTTCCGTAGACCCTGCCGGCTGGCAGTGCTCGCCCCCTCTCTCTCCCAGGCAACCCTTCCTTGCCAGACCTCAAAATTCACTCGCAAAATGCGAGCAGGCGAGTGGATTTTTTGAGGGCTGTCCTACCTATACTGCCTAATGCCGCATACACATGGTCGGACTTTCCAACGGGAAAACATCTGTCGGAATTTCTGACGGAAAATAGAGAACCTGCTCTCTATCTAAGTCCGTCGGAAATTTCGACAGAAAAAGTCCAATTGGGAATACACACGGTCGGAATATCCGACGAAAAGCTCACGTCTGACTTTTTCTGTCAGAAATTCCGACCGTGTGTGCGCGGCATTACAGTGCTGAAAAAAATTGAGGAGTATATACTGCTGGCATGATCAGGTATCTGAGCCTGACTCGTTTTCCGGGAATTTTCTGTGAATAGGCAGGTAAAAAAGTGCCATAAATATTTATTACAAAATACTTACAGAGGTTGGCCTAATGCAAAATAACAGTCTATGAAAGATACACTTTATGATAAGGATTGTGGTTGGATGGTAATCTAGTTGAAACCATATTATTCAATAATTAACAGAATCAGACATTTCACATATCAAGCTATTGAATTTCTATAAAATATTACTGAAGATACACTTCACTATTAATATTTTATATGTATAGACTTTTAGAATTTGGTTTGAGAAAATATGATTTACAGTTCAAGCTCTAGCATAGTTTTAAAGTTCTGTTTTTGTAAAGCAGAACTTCAGTAATAATATAGCTCTGTCACCGTTAATATATCAATAAATGTATTTAAAAATGTAAGTACCTGAATTTGATCTGGGATTAGCCTCATCCAGTCTGTACAGTAGGGCTGGAGCATGAGGGAAAGAAGCAGTACAATTAACCAATCAGTACATAATAAGAAGCAAGCCGATAGGAGGAAAAAGCAGAGAGATGAGCTCATCACTGTACTGCTTCTCATTTCACTGTCCAGTCACAGGCTGGGATGGGTTCAATGCAAGGGGTTCAGTGATGCTGGCCTCAGACTGAGCACAGCTAGCTGTAGAGAAAAAGCACAGCAGGGTAAATCTCTGGTTTCAAGGTGACTATTGCAGCAAAAGTTGGCTTGGTTATTTTATTATTTAATGGACTATTAATTTTTATCTTATTTTTGGCTGGTGTTCTGCTTAAAGCGGAACATAAAGGAGAAGTTCCGCTCTATGTTACCCCCCCCCCCCCACCACATTTGGCACAATAAAACTTCTTTAGGGAAGCGGGTACCTACTTTAATACTAGTACTTGCTCCCACTTCTGGTCCCCCTCCCTTTGCCTGCAGCTTCACACATCACAGGTCCCAGAAGCCTGCACAATCCCAAGGAAATAAAAAACTCTGTAGGACACCAAACTGCATTTTAGTGTAAATATGAGATCTGAGGTCTTTTTGACCCCAGATCTCATATTTAAGAGGTCCTGTCATGCCTTTTTTCTATTACAAGGGATGTTTACATTGCCTGTAATTGGAATAAAAGTGACACAATTTTTTTTTTTTTAAAACAGTGTAAAAATAAAGATTTTTTTTTCAAACGCGCCCCGTCCGGCCGACCTCGCGTGCAGAAGCGAACGCATACATGAGTAGCGCCTGCATATGAAAACGGTGTTCAAACCACACATGTGAGGTATTGCCGCAATCTGTAGAGTGAGAGCAATAATTCTAGCCCTAGACCTCCTCTATAACTCAAAACATGCAACCTTTAATCGTCGCCTGTGGGGATTTTTAAGGGTAAAGATTTGTCGCCATTCCACGAGCAGGCGCAATTTTGAAGCGTGACATGTTGGGTATCAATTTAGTAACATTATCTTTCACAATATAAAAACAAATGGTGCTAACTTTACTGTTGCCTTATTTTTTTATTCAAAAAAGTGTATTTTTTTCTCAAAAAAGTGCGCTTGTAAGACCGCTGCACAAATACGGTGTGACAGAAAGTATAAATTGAGATCAGTGCTTTCTTAACCACTTGCCGACCGCCGCACGATGATATACGTCGATAAAATGGCACGGCTGCGCATAAGGGCGTACAGGTACGTCCCCTTTAAGATGCACACCGTGGGTGACGCACGCGCCGCCAGCGCACTCGCGACCCTGTCGGGTGCTCTGTGACCGCGTCCATGGGACCCGCGGACCCGATCGCCGCCGGTGTCCCGCGATCGGGTCACAGAGCTGAAGAACGGGGAGAGGTAAGTGTAAACAAACATCTCCCCGTTCTTCCTAGTGACACTGTCAGTGATCGTCTGTTCCCTGTCATCGGGAACAGCGATCAGTGACATGTCACGACAAGCCACGCCCCCTAGCAGTAAGAATTACTCCCTAGAACACACTTAACCCCTTCAGCGCCCCCTACAGGTTTAACCCCTTCACTGCCAGTGTCATTTTTACAGTAATCAGTGCATTTTTATAGCACTGATCGCTGTAAAAACTACAATGGTCCCAAAATGGTATCAAAAGTGTCCGATGTGTCCGCCATAATGTCGCAGTCACGATAAAAATCGTTAATCACTGACATTACTAGTAAAAAAAAAAATATTATTAAAAATGCCATAAAACAGTCCCTTATTTTGTAGACGCTATAACTTTTGCGCAAACCAATCAATAAACGCTTATTACGATTTTTTTTTACCAAAAATATGTAGAAGAATGCGTATCGGCCTAAACTGAGGGAAAAAAAAGTTTTTTTATATATTTTTTGGGGGATATTTATTATAGCAAAAAGTAAAAAATATTGAATTTCTTTCAAAATTGTCGCTCTATTTTTGTTTATAGCGCAAAAAATAAAAACCGCACAGGTGATGAAATACCACCAAAAGAAAGCTCTATTTGTGGGAAAAAAAGGACGTCAATTTTGTTTGGGAGCCACTTTGCAGGACCGCGCAATTGTCAGTTGAAGCGATGCAAAAAGTGGCCTGGTCTTTGACCAGCGAAATGGTCCGGGGCTTAAGTGGTTAAGAGAATAATGATAGGTTGATGCATCAATTTTCTATTTGTGAACATTTTACCAATGTGTTTAAGATCTGTGGTGCTGGAATCGTTTTCTAGGATGATGACTTGTGATTCACTGTGCATTTTTTTCCTTTTATCTTTAATTACTGACATCCTCCTGGGTACATTGGTCAACCGTACTCAGTGGTGCTAGGGAACCATGTGGCCGGTTGCCATAGCAACCTGCCTTGTTTGCAGTGTGATAAGAGTTTCATAGAGCTGTACATTTAAGCCCAGCTGTTACTGAACTTGGCAAATATAATAATAAAAATTGAAATGGCTTTTTTTTTTTACAAGACCTTGTCATTATTATGGTTTGCAGCAATCTAATTATACAAAACATGTATTTTTTTCTTAGCGTTAACACATTTTCTACTGAGAAATTGGCTACAGTCATGATCTGTGACAGACGCTGGGCTTATAAATCTTTTGTTGTATTGACTTAATCTTATAATCATATTCTAGCAGTCAGATTATAAATATATAGTTATAAGTATATATTTAATACTTTATCGTAGTTAATTGAAAAAAAAATTATGGGGACCTATCACAAACATGTGAAATCATACTGATGTCTTTGGGATATTGTTGTTGCTATCTTACTGTATAACATTAATTATTACATTAGTGTAACAAAGACATATTCTATTGAACTGTTACTATGCCTGTTTGGGCCAGAGGATTCCCAGGGAAGTGGAGAATATTTCTGGTACCCCTCTATCAATGAATATAAAGTGTGACCTCCTAACATTCTCAGTAACCCCAAGACTCACACTAAACCTCCCAGTAACCCTCACATTTTGACTCTAATGCCGCCTACACACGATCGGAATTTCCGACAACAAATGTTCGATGTGAGCTTTTGGTCGGATATTCCGACCGTGTGTATGCTCCATCGGACATTTGCTGTCGGAATTTCCGACAACAAATGATTGAGAGCCGGTTCTCAATTTTTCCGACAACAAAAGTTGTGATCGGAAATTCCGATCGTGTGTATCCAATCCTGATGCACAAAAATCCTACACATGCTCGGAATCATTGTACTTAATTTTTCTCGGCTCCTCGTAGTGTTGTATGTCCCCGCGTTCTTGACGTTCGGAATTTCCGAGCAACATTTGTGTGACCGTGTGTATGCAAGACAAGTTTGAGCCAACATCCGTCGGAAAAATTATCAACGGTTTTGTTGTCGGAATGTCCGATCATGTGTACGCGGCATAACACGTATCCTTCTGTAATGCTCCCATGGCAGTACAGTGGCTAAGTGGTTAGCACTTCTGCCTAGGAGTACTAGGGTCGCCGGTTCAAATTCCAACCACGACTCTACCTGCCTGTAGGTTCTCCCGGTGCCTGTGGTGGTTAATTCCCACACTCCAAAAACATGCTGATAGATTAATTAGATCCTGTCAAAATTGGCCTTAATATGTGTATTTATGTGAGTTAGGGACCTTATGCCGCGTACACACGACCATTTCTCTCGTCGGGAAAAATAAAAAATTTTCTCTTTGACGAGAAAAACAACCGTGTGTGGGCTTTTGGTCATTTTTCCCGACGAGAAAAATGGCATTAATCACGACGAGAAAAATTAGAACATGCTCTAATTTTTCTCGTCGTGATTCACGGCATTTTTTTCCCTGGCAGTTTTCCCATAGGGAAACACTGCCGGGGAGCCTACACACGGTCGTTTTTCTCGACCAAGAGAAAAAATTACGGGAAAAACGGCCGTGTGTAGGGAAACAAGCCGTTCCTAGTTTTTCCCGTCGATTTTCTCGGCGGTGTTTTCACCGTCGAGAAAATCGATCGTGTGTACGCGGCATTAGATTCAAAGCTCCTTGAGGGTAGGGACTGATGTGAATGTCCAATATATATGTGAAGCACTGCGTAAATTGATGTGCTATCTATGTACACATAATAACCCCCAGATTGACCTCACACTAAAGTAAGGTGACCAGATTTTTAAATGAAATCCGGGGACATATTTTTTTTTTACTAGTAATGGGGGCAAGCAGCGACTCTCTACCAGTCGCCCGCCTCACAGCCTGTCGAGTCTTACTTTCCGGGCCCTGGCTACTACTGGGTGGGGCGTGGAGGAAGGTCACTCCGCCAGGGAAGGCAAGGAGATAAGCAAGCAGGCGGCTGGCCGGAGCTTGAGCCAAGGCAGAAGAACATGCGAGTGGAGCGGAATGGGCACCCAAAACTGAAGAAATATTCCCTCCGCTCCGACCAGCACATGATCATCAGAAAGGGGCACAGATAATTGAAATGTATACACCCCCCCTAAGCTAGTAAGAGTGGTGGTGTGTAATTCAGATTTTGTTTTATTTTTTATTCTGCACTGTCTGTCTTTGAAATTGCCCCAGCCCCTGTTCAAATCTAACGGGACGAAACTGGGGACAGACTTGACCCGGGGACAGTGTCCTCAATCTGGGGACTGTCCCCGGAAACCGGGGATGTCTGGTCACCCTACACTAAAGCCTTGTACACACAATGAGATTATCGGACAAATGACCGTCCATTTTTTGTTTTGTTTTTTGCATGCTAGTTTTCATATCAAAAATTAAGAGGTTACTAAAGTTATGAAAATTCTCGTACGACAGAATAAAAATTTGGAAGTGATGTAATGTATTGTATTGTATTTTCAGAGGAAAACTAGATGGGATAGTAAGTGGTAGGCGACTATAACTATAATATTACCAAACCTTAACCACCTATAGCAAAATGACGGCCAGGCAGTGGTTGCGTTATCCTGACTGGACATCATATGACGTCCAGCAGGATAACAGCCGCCGCGCGCCCACGGGGGCGCACATCGCGCCGATCGCTGGTTCGGTGTGTCAGTCTGACACACCGCTACACCGATCTCGGTAAAGAGCCTCCGAAGGAGGCTCTTTACCGTGTGATCAACCGTGTCCAATACTTCTTCCATGTCAATGTCTCCAAGAGCATTTCAGAAAGTGGTCAGCAAGAAAAACTTCTAGATTTATTTGGTGCATGTAAAATTTGCCATAAATAGAATAACCCATAGAAATGTTTCCCCATTTGAATTTGATTGCTCTGGCAGTTCTAGAGATGATATCTCGTTTCTATAGATTAGATGAATGTGTTTTATGCATCATCTTTGAACTTTTCAGGCACATGTCAGCCTACTGTGTGCATGGTGTAAAGGAAAACCTGTTTATTACAAACTCCTATATGACTAAACCTTTGACTTGATATGCCAAGAAAGTGAACTTGTTTTCTTGCATTTCACTTTACTAGCATTTTTCTGTACATTATTTTCTATGGCCTTGTGTTTTTTCCTGTACTGATTTTGATTGCACAAGGACACAACAGTGCATCCAGTTGTATATTCATTATATATAGTCGGTCTCCTGCTTCTATCCCTTCAAATGCACTTTGTGTAATCATTCATTCTACAAAGAGGAAAGCCAGAGACAAATAGAATATGCTTTATAAGAGGCTATTGCCAGATGGGAGAATAGAGGAAGGAGGTGCAAGGGAAATTTGGCGTAATGAGGTGGTCATGACAACGCAAATCTATCTGTGAGTTCCTGGGTGTTAGGCACCTGAAATTCGTTTTACCTTCATCACCTGGGCTATAGGACACACACTTTCCGAAGTCACAATGGAATTGTGGTAAGATGTCCTGTTTTGCATTGAATCAATTAGGATTATTCCGTTAGGTGATGTACAGAATAGTAAACATATGAAAAATGCATTATACAATAGCAACCAATCAGAATTTAGTATACTGTAGTGATGGCAGTAAATATAGATTCTGATTGATTCGTAATGGGTTAGCATAATTTGCAGAGTGCTCCTTGACTGTGTTCAAGTTTTTATCCAAGCAGATCTTTAGCTTGAACAGTTAATAGTGGCTATAATTGTATATACTGTATGGCTTACTGTAAAGTAGAGATAGTATGAGGATAATACAAAACTGTTCAAAATACATACCGATATACTGTATGATATGCAAATGTATTATATCACTTTGTTAATACGTATCTCCTTTACATCAGCAGAAAACAAGAGCTATCAAACTCTTCGGAAGTCACAGTGCCGGATCGTCCAGGGTCACCACCAGCCACAGCACCACCAACCATGAAGGTAAGTGCGTATTCTAGAATGTCTTAAAACATGATAACTTCACAGAGCTATACCATGTGAAAGAGCTTTACTTTTTTTTCCTTAGCTTTATTCTGTGTGCCTAATATGTATGGAAATATGACATTAGCTGATTCACAAAAGCAATTATGTTATCAATGCAAATGCTTCATAAGCTATTTCTTGTAGTATCTTACTATTGTGTGCCGTTTACACATTTCTAGAAAAAAATGCATGGCAACAATTGTGAGGTTTTAGGAAGTGTCTATTGAGAAAAACTAAAAAAAGTCTTTAAACGTGAGCTTTAATACTGTTTCGTGAAATCCATATCGATAATGACAAATGGAGGCTTTCAATACTTAAAGTATATCTAAAGTCATTTTTTTATAGTTTTGCCTACAGCAGTAAATAGTCAAAACCCATCCGTTTTTTTTTTTTTTTTTTGCAATTGGGGAGATTTTCTTTCACTTCCAGTTCAGTGGGCACTATAGAAATAGAGCAAATCACTGGAACATGTGTCCCCATTAGCAGATTTTCCTCTATTTCATTTTTTGGGGAAAAGTCAACTTTGGATTTTTAGTCCCAGTGTCAGTGGTTACCAAGGCAACTAACAGGAGTAAATCAACCTAAAGCCCCTTTAATATAGATCAAGTCTGGTCCAGTCAGCAGGGGATCTGTTAACATATCAGTTTTGTGACGTGTGTCTGTTCTTTTTGTTTTTCTGTATTTAAAAACAGGAGCTTTCTGGACCCATATTAGATCTATGGGAACCTGGATGTGAATAGACTTGCGTCTGTTTACATCAGACTATCTCAGATCTGTCACATTTAGGTCCAAAAAAGCAGAAAAGGATGCAGAACCTTTCAGTTTTTCGGACCTGGATGAATTTGTAGGTGATTGAATGTAAATGGATTCAAGACCGTTTACATCCACTCGCCCATAGAAAAACATGTAGCCTTCCAAAAAGCTGACAGATGGGCCTGATTGGACACCCCCTATATGAAAGGGACCTAATGGGGGAGAGTCAACAATTAAAACCAGACAGGGGTTCTAAACTCTCACCACACTAACTAATGCAAAAAAAATACAAAGTTTTGACCTTAGATACAGTTTAAGTATCCACTTAATGGAAAAAAAGTACTGTATTTATTGGCGTATAACACTCACTTTTTTACCCTGAAAATAGACGGTAAACTGTGCCTGCGTGTTATATGTAGGGGGCTGTGGAAAGTTTTTTTCCTGAAACTTCCCTCTAAGGCCCGGTTCACATAGGGGCGGCTCCTCAGGCGACTCGGTTGCCTGAGGAGTCGCGTCCCGGTCTGTGCTATGGAACCGTTCTAATAGGAGCGACCTGAGTCGCTCCGACTTAGAAAAAGGTTCCTGTACTACTTTTGGGGGCGACTCAGGGCGACTTGCATTGACTTCTATACAGAAGTCATTATGCAAATCGCCTCAGGCGGGCGTCTCAAGTCATCTTGAGATCGCGCCGCCGAGTCGCCCCCGAAGTCGTGCTGTGAGAAACGGGCCTTAAAGTTAGGGTGCGTGTTATACACCGATAACCTATATATTATGTTTGTGATTTAAAAGCTTTTATGAGAAAATGATCCACACGTAAAATAAGGAATACAGGAATTCATTTTATTGAATTTATCCTATAGTTATTTGTTCAGTTGGCTTTGAATTCTGCTATGTGAGCAGATCGGGGGATCTGGCTTGCTTTCAATGATCAAGGGAGAGAAGTGCTTCAAATCGTACTTCCACTTTTGCAATCAAATTTGGGAAAACTATACTATATGTTTGTTATGTGTTCCCATTCACACAAGCATTGAGGAACATATGTCATATGTGGAACTTTTAAGATGCCACCACAATGAACACAAACATTGCTTAAAAATTACTTTATTCTAACATAAACTGTTCATTAAAGGTTATCACTGTAAAATACTGTACATGGTATATTCAAAAAATGGGGGGAAGGAAGGATGGGATTTTAACGGTGCAAACAGTAAAGTAATAATGAGAAGGAGATTGTTATTCATAAAAAAGGTTGTTACAGTTTATTAAACATATTCATAAAAAATCTATGGAGCAGGGGGACTTGAGTCAACGTTTTCATGTTGAAGCCTCAGACTTCTGCCGGTCTGTAAGATATTTTCGGTCAGTCCAAAAACGTAGACTTCCCCCTCTCCAAATCATCCTCCTGCTGGTTTTAACAGTCCCTTATTTTGTCCTCTGTGACCAATGGGGACAGTCCATTAGCCCTCTATGGGGGACCCTTGTCTGATCCTGGGATTATATCGGTGGTTTCATCTGCTTGAGATTCACAGCGGGTTGTTAATGTTAGTATCGAGCGTTATTGCACTACCCCTGAAGAAGCTACATAAGCTAAACATGTCGGGTTGATGTGACAGCTCTCCGCTCTCTATTTGAAAATGACCTATATACTGTGACCACCTTCCAACTGTATCACAACCATCTTGGTTTTTCCCATTGTGTCTCCTCTGACTATTCAGGATCAGTTTTTTATGAATATGTTTAATAAACTGTAACAACCTTTTTTATGAATAACAATCTCCTTCTCATTATTACTTTACTGTTTGCACCGTTAAAATCCCATCCTTCCTTCCCCCCATTTTTTTAATATATTTTTCTGTGATGTGGTGCCAACTTGTTCTGGTGTTTCACCTCTGATTGGACAAAAACCTGTAAAAACTGTACATGGTAGTCGTCGTCATCAACACACATTAGAAAAGTTATTTGTATGGTTGCTATGCAAATACATCACTTATTACATGATTGAAATGTGTTCATAGATATATATATATACTGTATTTTTTGGCGTATAACACTCACTTTTTTACCCTGAAAATAGAGGGTAAACTGTGCCTGCGTGTTATATGCAGGGGCCTGTGGAAAGTTATTTTCCTGAAACTTCCCTCTTAAAGTTAGGGTGCATGTTATACGCCTGTGCCTGTTATACGCCGATAAATACGGTATATATCATTCAAGGTAGTTAGTCAGTAGTTTCTTCAACACGTTTCACGATGATGTAGAAAAAAACATGGTACATATGAACATGAGAGTACATGAAAACTACACAGGCACATCATTCACTATAATTATGCTGCACTCCCATGTTGCACTCTCACGTGTTGGCTATGTAGTTTTCACACTTCATTTACTGTAATATGTACAATGTTTTTTCTATATGTTAGATTTTCATTTTCCTGATGAAGCTCATTGTGAGTAGTGTGAGTCTGTCATAAGTCTGTCTTCATTAACATACATTAAAAGAAGCTCAGCCTCCCAAACTTTTAACCCCTTGTTAGGACAGACAGTGTTCAATCTACCGTAATTACAACTGATAATAAAAATTTGCCTGCACAGTACAGACAGGGTTTATAATGGCAAACACAGTTGCCCAGCCTCTTCATAAACAGAGAAAATGACCTAGGACCCAGGGCCCTGGATAGACCATGTAAAAAAGGTAAACAGCTATTTTTTTAATAATTGTTTTAAGCTATGATATGTGAATGGGGACATATATCAAATATTAAGCAGATTTTATCCCAATTTGGCTGCAAAATTGGAAATACACTTTAATTACATCTATAAAGGATATTTATCATGGGGGGGGGGGGGGGGAGGGGGCTGTACTGAAATGTGTTAAGGGATTGACACAACCTTTTAAACAATAAATCAGTACAAATTGTGTAATGTATCCTATCTTCTAACAATGTATTGAGGTAGTGCAGCAGTGTAAAAAAAGAACATGTTATCTCCACGTGATGTTATTCAGACACTAGAGTAGAGTAGAGTAGACACTACACATGTGTGTACCATGCTACACCCACACTGTATAGGTCAGAATGTATCTGTGGTTTGCTGTATTTCAGGACTACTCAACCATGAAAGCATTTTTTGGCTTCAGACTTATTTGCCTAAGACATTGCAGACAAAGAACACACCTTCAATACACATTACACTTAACTTGCCATAATGGATACAGAGCTGATTTCCCAGCATAGGAACATTGTTAGCAAGAGAGAGTAATAGAGCAGGTCCATCGATATCAATCTCTGTTCAATTATCCTCTTGTTGACTTCAATGGAAGCAAACTAAGTTCTTTGAAGCCACTTTCAGTTTATCTGTCTGATGTTTTAGAATATGAATATTTTTCTTTATACATCAATTTGCCATTAGGCAGCACATATTTCAAGGCAAGATCTGGCATAACCCTTTCTGGATCAGGGTTTATTGATGTGTAGATATCCAGATCAAATGTAGCAGTACCGGTAGGCTTAAAGTGATATTAAAGGTTCGTGTTTTATTTTTTTTAAATAACAAGCATGTCATACTTACCTCCACTGTGCAGTTCGTTTTGCACAGAATGGCCCAGATCGTCCTCTTCTGGGGTCCCACGGCTCTTGTGGCTCCTTCCCGCATCAGATAACCCCCTCTGGCAAGCTCTCTCCCGAGGGGGTTTCCTTGCGGGCGCGCTCCTGTGTCATACACTCGGTGCCGAGTGCATGACTCGGCCCCGCCCCCCGGCGGCCGCGCCATTGGATTTGATAAACAGCAGCGGGAGCTAATGGCTGCACAAGAGCCAGGAAGCCGTGGAGAGAGCAACGCGGGATTGCACCCATGGAAATTCGGGGCTCAGATAAGTAAAACGTGGGGGCTGGGGGGCCGGACACTGCAAGGTGTTTTTTCACCTTAATGCATAGGATGCATTAAGGTGAAAAAACACAAGGGTTTACAGCCCCTTTAAGTTAACTGGATGGTAGAACTATGACTAACAATAATCCACAGATTACAGACACCGAGGGGTTATAACAAGCTTTCAGACCTACAAAGGTGAGCACAGGCGCAGAAATGCGCAGAAATGCTTTCAGACACACCATTCATTTTTAGATTGGGGGATTGCAATTCCAGGCTTGATCACAATAATAGCTTATTTGATGTGTAACCTACTGAAGTTCATTTTATGGATGTGGCAGAATTACCCTTGTTACTTTATATCATTACATTTATTTCTAAGTTAAAGTAGTTCAGGCCCACCCCAATTACGATGATGAGACTTATTTATTACCTAATGTAAATAATAATAATTAGACCGCATGTGTTGTGTTGGAGGATATTACTAAAGCCATCAGATAACTGAATGACAGGAATGGCAGAGATGAACACAGTGACTGGAGACATTTTTTGCATGTGATCCTTATGCCTTGTACACACGATAGGAATTTCCGATGGAAAAAGTCAGACGGACTTTTTCCATCGGAAATTCCTACCGTGTGTGTGCCCCATCGGAGTAATTCCGATTAATTTCATCGGAATTTAAATATAGAACATGTTCTATTTTTCTCCAATGGAATTCCGTCGGAATTCCGTTGTGAGTTTGTTTAGACAAAGGTCCGATCGTGTGTACGCGGCATAAGGCTTAGGTTTTACTGTAATTGTATTTGATATATAGCTATCTATAGTTGTATTTATCAAATTTTAATAATGATGATCAGAAGTTCCAGACTACCAATGATTTGAGCTTCAGAGAATAGAAGTATGTATGTGACTAGTTTTTATATCTTTGTCGTTGGTCCTTGTATAAATGTTTTCCAACAAGAAGACTAAAATGCATCATTCAAAGACATGTTTGTAAAGCATTACATCTTATATTTTTTCTTAAAAACACTTAAAAAAAACTCCTAGCCCCTGTAGGTATTCAAAATGTGTGTTGTTGTAATCATTCTCAGAGTGAGTTTATATTGAAGTCCTTGGCTGTTGTGCTGCCCTCACTGTGTGGAAATTTGGTCTCAATGCAGGAATGCCCAGAACTGGTAGATATGCGACCAGCAATTGAACCCAAGTCAGATCAGGTAGCCCAGTCAACGGGTAGTCAGTCCCAGTTTTCAATCATGATAAGTAACAAGGATAAAAATGTCACTATATGTTGAATACTCTTATTTACATTATGTGAAATATATGGAATTGCATGTGTGCTATACAAAACTATGGAGCACATAGTTACATAGTTACATAGTAAGTGATGTTGAAAAAAGTCCATCAAGTCCAACCTCTGTGTGTGATTATATGTCAGTATTACATTGTATATCCCTGTATGTTGTGGTCCCTCAGGTGCTTCTTTAAATGTTTTTTGAAACTATCGATGCTCCCCGCTGAGACCACCGCCTGTGGAAGGGAATTCCACATCCTTGCCGCTCTTACAGTAAAGAACCCTCTACGTAGTTTAAGGGTGAATAATTTACATTTTTTCTTTCTTACCATGGTTACATTTAGTATTTTAAATTTCCTCGCTGGCAAAAGCTACAGTACAGAGATTTGAACATAACTGTGTAAAAATATCTCAGGAATAAACAATCAATGTCTTTTATAGAGGTATAGAGGCTGCAGTCGCAATTATTCTAGGCCAGGCAACTAATTTTGTTCAGGACATGCCACTATTGGTCTATAGATATGAATCAGAGGGTGCATATCTGTCAGAATCCATGCAGCAGTTATCCTTTTGAAATAAGTAAAAGATCAACATTTTGTTCTTCTGTCAATGTATCTGTTCTAGACTCAAGCCTCGTACACACGGACGGTTTTCTCGTCATGAAAACTGCTGGGAGAGCTTTTTGCTGAGAAAACCGGCCGTGTATATGGTTTCTCGTCGGGAAAACTGCCGGGAATCTCGATGAGAAAAATAGAGAACCTGCTCTCTATTTTCTCGTCGGGATTCTCGTCGGCCTGTTTCCGGACGAGAAAACCATGCGTGTGTATGCTTACCTGTCTCCAGGTAAACCCGCGCATGCTCGATGAGACTTCGACGCATGCGAGGTAGCTTACAAGGGTAGTGTAGGGTGAAGCAAGATGGCGGCAACGGCATCGAATGTAACGAGCGCATGCTCGTCGTAGTCGATGATGTCACTGCGTTCTTGCCATTCAAAAGAACGGCAGTTCTTTTGAATGTGCCGTGTGTACACTCGGCGAGCAAGAAAAGCTTGCCAGGAATCCCGTCAGGAAAACCAACGTTTTTTTCCTGACGGGATTCTTGGCCGTGTGTACAGGGCTTCAGAGTGAATGAGTCTCAGAGAGATTTGTTAGAATTATTGCAGCATCATATTCAGGAAGGTTTCCACAATCTACATTACTTCTCATGCTTCTCTATTTCCCTTTTTTGTTCAGATCTATAGGAAACACTGCAGTATCTCTCCTCTTGCTTACAGAGCTACCAATGCATATACCGGTAGGGGTGATTTCAGGGGAATGGACCACATTAGTTGTAATTCTTTATTAAAGTGGTTGTAAACCCTTACATATACCCAGTGAAGTAACTGCCCTCAGGTGATAAACAGAGATAAAACAAATCCTCCTTCATAAGTTGTCTACAGCTGTCTTTCCCCTACATCCATTATAAGTGCAGAATTTTAAAGCATATCTGAGGGTTCAAAAAAAAGGGGGGTGGGGGGTGGAGAGCTGAAGTTGCTCTCTGCAGAACTCAGTAAGGAGAGCTCTGAGAGCTGATTGGAGGGAAGTGACACACCCCCCTTCACACAGCTCACAGGAACAAAGCTGAAACGGTCAATCAGCTGGAGCTCCACCCCTGTCACCATTTTTCTCTTGGTGTCAGGAAAAATTGTCAGAAGTGATTCATACTGATAGCAAAGGAACAAGGCAGCCGACAGAAAGGACACTTAGCGCTCTGGATAGATACAAGTACACACTATAACGGGATATGCTTTGTTCATATTTCATGCCTGAGGTATACAACCACTTTAAGACACAACAAAGTGTCAATTGTGACCAAGCAAGAAGATAACTAGAGCCTGTGACATGCAAAGGTTTTATGTTTGCTGCTGGAGGGAGATTGAGATTTAAAACTGCCCAAAATAGACCTTAATATAAATTTTCGTAACATGTGCAGTCACAGCTTGCCTATTACGTAGCACACAGGGTAAACTGTAAGTGGTTTTACTGTAATCACCTTAAATAATATGTTTTTACCATTGTTTGCTTAGATAAGAAAAATTATACTTATTTATTTTATGAACAGCAATGCTACGTCAGCCACTTTCTGATGATCTCAATCTGTCTATATGCTGTTTATCAAGAAGAGTTGTGCACAGGATTGTTATATAATGCCAATGACATGTGCAGATTAGAATGCGGAGAAGCCACAGGATCCATGGGAGTGTGGAAAAGAACATAAAGAACAACTGCTTGTGCAGGTGACAGCTACAAACAGGCTCAGATCTGAGGTCTAGGCTCCTCCAGGACCAGGGCATCCTGGTAACACATGCAAATACTGACTTTTGGAAAAGTTGGTGCTGAGCGGCCCCATCAACAGCCTCTCCCAATGCAATGCAGAAGCTATTGATAGACCAAGCTGTTAATAGTCATCCCGCATACTGGGAATGTACTGGGAGTTGTTATTTCTAAATCCACAACCTGCAAGACCCTTTCCCTCCCGCTCTTCATTTTTAGATTGATCTTATAAATTGAACTTTGCCTATGTACAAACGTACATTTCTAAAGGGTGTCCAAAGAAGTTTGATAAGATTTGGTCTGGGTGGCTCACTTCGGTATCTGGGGATATTGATGTGTAATTTACTATAATATTTAACTGAGTCTCCCTCTGATGAAGGCTACACAGACCTTTCTTAATGTGGTTGTATACCCGCTGCTGTTTTTTTTTTTTTTCATACCTGTAAGGCAAAAGGCATAATGAGCTAGTATGCACCGCATACTAGCTCATTATGAAATACTTACCTTAGAACGAGGCATCGGGAACTTACCTGGTCCATGCCGAGGGAGATGTCATCTTGCCTCGGCATGTCTTCCGTGTATCGCCGCTCCAGCGCTGTGAGTGGCTGGAGCGGCGATGTCATCACTCGGCTGCCGGCCTTTAGCCGAGAATCCCCGCTGCGCATGCGCCGCTGCATTCAGCGGCTCATTGCGAGGGGAATATCTCCTAAACCGTACAGGTTTAGGAGATATTCTTTATACCTACCTAGGTAAAAGTAAAAAATTTGGGTATACAACCGCTTTAAGAAATTATGGGGTTCCCCCTCAGGGTGGCTTCTTCCACCTGTTGTGAAATTATTCATGGCCTTATCTAGTTGTAATACCATGTGATTACTATTATGGTTGTTGTTTTTTTTTGTTTTGTTTGTTTAGTCTTTATATTTATGGCTGAATTTACCCTCTATGGTCCTTCCTCATTTCTGCTCGCATATACCACTTTTGTAATTGGGTCTGTAATGTGTCCTTTTCATGTCATGTAATATGGTTGTATGTTTTTAACACTTAACCACCTCACGCCCGCCGTACGAGTATATATGGCCGCAAGGTGGTTGTCAAATGCCGGGAGGCCGTTATTATACGGCCTCCTCTATTTGGCCACTGGGGGGCGCGCGCACGTGCCCGGCGCTTCACTGCAATGCCGATGCGCGTGCCTGGCGGCCGCGATGTCCGCCAGGCACCCGCGATCGGCGGTTACAAAGACAAGGACATGGATCTCTGTGTGTAAACACAGAGATCCATGTCCTGTCAGGGAGAGGGGACCGATGCTGTGTCCCTTGTACATAGGGACACAGATCGGTCTCCTCCCCCAGTCAGTCCCCTCCCCCCCCCACAGTAAAAATCACTAATAGGGAACACATTTAACCCCTTCCTCGCCCCCTAGTGTTAACCCCTTCCCTGCCAGTCACATTTATACAGTAATCAGTGCATATTTATAGCATTGTTCGCTGTATAAATGTGAATGGTCCCAAATTGCTGATGCAAATTGCTGATGCCTAAACATATTTTACTTTAATTCAAGGAATGCATTTAAGGCAAAAAATGTTTAGGCTTTAGAACCACTTTAATCAAAATTACCCTTTAAGAAATCCAGAACCTGTAATCTACAGGTACTCGTACGTTCTGGAGGCTCTTGGAGCACTCTGCAATGCCAGCTGTATAATAAAGGTTTGATTCCCCATCACACTGACCTTACTGTGAAGACGAATAGATTAATTTTCACTGTCCTTGAACTCCAGTCAAGCCATAAAATAGCTGCTTCCAACAGACCTTTTTCACATTGATTAGCTTTAAAGCATAGGTGTGCATAGCCTATTGCATTAGGGTGAGCACCCCAAAGCGCAAACACACATGCATGTGTATGTATACATACAGGATCCCACAAAAGTGAGTACACCCCTCACATTTTTGTAAATATTTTATTATATCTTTTTATGTGGCAATACTGAAGAAATGACACTTTGCTACAATGTAAAGTACTGAGTGTACAGCTTGTATAACAGTGTAAATTGTCTGTCCCCTTAAAATAACTCAACACACAACCATTAATGTCTAAACCGCTGGCAACAAAAGTGAGTACACCCCTAAGTGAAAATGTCCAAATTGGGCCCAGTTAGCCCTCCCCGGTGTCATGTGACTCGCTAGTGTTACAAGGTCTCAGGTGTGAATGGGGAGCAGGTGTGTTAAATTTGGTGTTATCACTCTCACTCTCTCATACTGGTCACTGGAAGTTCAACATGGCAACATGGCACTGTTTGTTATTTATAAATAACAAACAGTAAACAAACATTTTAAAATGTTTAAAAACATGGACGTGTAAGTGCGATAGTGGATGGTGTCAGTCAGTAGGGCACAGGACAGTGTCAGTAGACGGTGTCAGAAGGGCAGAATTTGGTGTCAGTTTTTCATTTTTATTACTTTTTACAATTTTTTAAGAGCCCGGTTGGGGGGCTTTGGTGAAATATCAAAGGACCCCTGATGCCTGGCTTTGTTAGACAGAAAAAGAGACTGAGGACAGATTCCCCATCCATTTCTCTGCAGCCTCAGCTGCACTGGACAGTGAATGAATGAGAAGTGCTCTGTGCTGAGCAGTACAGATCATTCACTGTGTTCATTCAGAAAAGGAAGGGCCCCTTAAATTACATATTTACCGGCTCCTTTCTCCGCTCTCCATCCTGAAATAATCCCCTACAGCAGCCGACGAAGAGGAGAGGAGGAAAACTGGTGTGACAGCAGGAAGGTAAAGTCACCTGGTTGCATCCAGGGGGGTAGATATATTTCGCCCAGATTCAGGCTTTACGCCGACTTATACAACTAGGTGGAGAGTTGTATAAGGCTAGTGGGCTCATGGATGACTCATACCTCTAGGGAGAGGGCTGGGCGTCGTACAGACAGGGAGTTGATGAGGCCAGCTGAAGCTTGTCAGCTCATTTAGGCCTCTATAAGAACTCCCAGCTTCATTAGATGTTAGCTCATGCCTGGAACCAGACCTGTGTGGACTGTCTAGGGAGAGTGAACCCCTGTGCGGTGAGGCAAAGCCTGTGTGGCTATTTGTTTGGACTTTTACTAAACCAGGGACTTAGGGACTAGGACAGCACTAGGCTGATCCCAGTTGTTAGTTAGGAAACCTGTATGTTTAGTCAGAGGTCAACTTGACCAGGATTTATTTTGGTTATGTTTCTTTTGCTTTGCTGTGTTTTGTCACTGTAAATAGAAAATAAACCGCACCTTTTTTGATTTTGAAAACCACAACCTCCGTTTGCTGGGCCTGTTTTGTGTGGGGAGCCCATCCCGGGGGTCACACACACCCGCTGCCGAGCTAACCCCCTCACAGTTGGTGGAGAACCAGTGGCAGTTTTTTTTAAGCCAGCATGGAGGAGATACTGAAGCAGCTGGCTCTAGCAAATGCCAATCAACAGCAGACAAATGCAGGTTTGCAAAGGAGCCTTGCAGCCCAGCAGCAGACAAACGCAACTTTGCAACAGAGTCTGGAGGCTCAGCAACGAGCCCAGCAGCAATCTGAGGCCCGCTTCATAGACCTGTTGCAGAAGCAAGAGCAGAGACTACAACAACAGATGGAAGCAGTAATGCAGCAACGTCCGCAGACCAGTGAGGAAAGCCGTCCCACTAATACCGCGTCCTTTGGGGTGAGTCGTTTATTGACAAAAATGACTGGAGAGGATGATCCAGAGGTATTTTTGACCACATTTGAAAGGACCGCTGAAAGAGAAAAGTGGCCTGAGGAGCAGTGGGCTGGACTGGTGGCTCCTCTGTTAACTGGTGAATCGCAGAAAGCTTACTATGACCTAGAGCCTAACCAAGCAAAAGACTATGTGATGCTAAAAGCTGAAATATTGGCAAGGCTGGGTGTCACCCAGGCTGTCCGGGCTCAGCGTGTGCATAACTGGACTTTCCAGCTTGGAAAACCCCCCAGGTCTCAAATGTATGATCTCATTCACCTGAGCAGAAAGTGGCTACAGCCAGAGACTTTGTCCGCACCAAAGATTGTGGAACGTGTTGTAATGGATCGGTTTTTGAGAGCTCTTCCTACGGCCATCCAAAAGTGGGTAAGCCATGGAGACCCAGAGACGGCCGATGGTCTTGTGGATCGTGTGGAGAAATACTTGGCTACAGAGAACCTGACGGCCTCTTCCAGAGACACTCGGACTTTCCACCCTAAGACCAGACCATCCCCAGGGGCGGATAAGAGGATTCCAAGGGGTGAGGGTGGAGAGAGTGAGAGGGTGGGAGCTCTACCCCAAGTTTGGCGAGAACAGCCTGGGAAATCAGCGGCTCAAGAGGCGGCAAGAAGGATCGTTTGCTACCGCTGCCGGCAAGCGGGACATATTGCAGCCAATTGCCCGGTTGTGGAGGAACCCATGCAGTGTGACTTTCTGACGGGCAGACGTCAGTCGCTGTGTGCGACAGTCGCATGCACTGCCATTCGAGGAACTGAGAAACATTTATGCAAAATGTGTGTTAATGGTAGAAATGTTGTGGTATTGCTGGATTCAGGTAGCCTTGTGACCCTGATAAAGGCTGAGTTAGTTAAAACAGAGGTCTCTGGGAATAGCAAGGTAGCTGTTATTTGTGTGCATGGGGACACCCGAGAGTATCCAGTAACTACAGTGTGTTTCGAGACCCCCAAAGGTACCCTCTCTCATCCAGTGGGCTTAGTATCTCAGTTACCGCATGACGCCATTGTGGGAAGGGATTTTCCGAAGTTCTGGGAACTGTGGGATGATCCTGAGCCCCTCACTGGTGCCCCTATGTACCAGGAATGTGATAGCCAGAACTCCCCTGAGAGTGGTGAGGACTCTCCGGAATTTCCCTTATCAGTATTGGCAGGGGAGACTCAAGAAACTGGAGAGGAGCCCACCTCCTCAGACGAAAACCTACCGTCTGTGGAGTTTTCTGATCTTGAGGTTCACAGGGAAAACTTTGCCACAGAACAGTTGAAAGACCCCGCCCTAATAAAGGCACGGGAAAACGTAGTGAAAATAGATGGCGAGTTAGTGAACCCAGATAATACCTGCACTTACCCATACTTCAGCGTAGAGAAGGACCTACTGTATCGGGTGGCAAAAAGGGCAGAAGAAACCGTTGAGCAGCTTGTGGTGCCCAAACCTTACAGGAAGTTGGTGTTGGAGTTGGCCCATGGGCACATTCTTGGAGGTCATCTGGGGACAGAGAAAACCCGAGAGAGGGTATTACAGAGATTCTATTGGCCGGGGGTGATGAAGGACGTAGAAAATTATTGTTCCTCCTGCCCTGTGTGTCAGAGGTTGGCCCCGATGCCACATTTCCGTAGCCCGCTGGTCCCTCTACCCATCATTGAGGTCCCGTTTGAGAGGATCGCCATGGATTTGGTAGGTCCTATAATCAAGTCCGCTAGGGGGCACCAGTACATATTAGTTATAATGGACTATGCCACCCGTTATCCAGAAGCGATCCCTCTCCGAAATACCTCGGCCAAAACCATAGCCAAAGAGCTATCTCTTGTTTTTAGCCGGGTGGGTATTTGTAAAGAACTGCTTACGGACCAAGGTACACCCTTTATGTCCCGGGTTATGAAAGAGCTGTGTAAATTGTTCAAAGTGACGCAATTGCGTACGTCTGTGTATCACCCCCAAACCGATGGGCTGGTTGAAAGATTCAACAAAACCCTAAAACAAATGTTGAAGAAAGTGGTGGATAGAGATGGAAAGGATTGGGACTGTTTACTTCCTTATTTGATGTTTGCTATTAGGGAGGTGCCCCAATCCTCTACGGGATTCTCCCCCTTTGAGTTACTGTATGGGAGACACCCAAGAGGGCTGTTGGATATTGCCAAGGAAACTTGGGAAAGTGAGAGTTCTCCCCACAGGAGTGTGATTGAGCATGTCGCCCTGATGCAAGATCGAATTGCACAGGTAATGCCCATCGTGAAGGAACATTTGGCCCAAGCGCAGTTGGCACAGCAGAGAGTGTACAACCGTGGAGCCAAGACCCGTACCTTTTCCCCGGGGGATAGGATATTGGTACTTGTCCCTACGGTTGAAAGTAAATTCCTTGCCAAATGGCAAGGCCCCTACGAGATAATGGAAAAAGTGAGCGAAGTGAATTACAAGGTCAGACAACCAGGAAGGCGAAAGCCCGAACAGATCTATCACGTTAATCTGTTGAAAGCCTGGAGGGATAGAGAGTCCCTAGTCGCAGACACTTGGTCACCAGCTCAAACTGGTTGCGTGATTCCTGAGGTTGGAATAGCAGCCACCTTGTCACAACCCCAACAACAGGAGGTTAAGGAGTTTGTGCTTCGCAACAAGGAGGTATTCTCTGAGCTGCCGGGACAAACATCTGGGGTAGAGCATGACATCATTACCCCGCCCGGTGAAAGGGTGAAGTTAAAACCCTATCGGATCCCAGAGGCTCGACGGGAGGCAATACGGGAGGAAGTACAGAAAATGCTGAACTTAGGGGTGATAGAGGAGTCCCAAAGTGATTGGTCTAGTCCCATCGTGTTGGTGCCTAAACCGGATGGGAGCTGGCGATTTTGTAACGATTTTCGTCAGTTGAACAAAGTTACAAAATTTGACACCTACCCCATGCCACGTATAGATGAGTTGATCGACCGGCTGGGAACAGCCCGATACATGACGACTCTTGACCTCACAAAAGGGTATTGGCAAATCCCCCTGGCCAAGTCGGCCAAAGAGAAAACCGCATTTGTAACCCCAGACGGGGCGTTCCAATATAAAAGAATGCCGTTCGGGTTACAGAATGCGCCGGCCACATTCCAGCGGAAAATGGACCAGATGCTGAGGCCCCATCGGAAGTATGCTGCGGCTTACCTGGATGACGTAATTGTCCATAGCACAGATTGGGCCTCACATCTGCCAAAAGTGCAAGCAGTCCTGGACTCTGTTCGGGAAGCGGGGTTTACGGCTAACCCCAAGAAGTGTACCATTGGGCAGGAGGAGGCCAAATATCTTGGGTACACCATTGGGAGGGGAGTAATAAAACCCCAACTCAACAAAGTCGAGGCCATCCAGAGTTGGCCACGTCCCAACAGCAAGAAGCAGGTACGAGCCTTTCTGGGAATCGCTGGGTATTATCGGCGATTCATTCCCCACTTTGCTTCTAAGGCTGTGCCCCTAACCAACCTGACGAAGGGGAAAGGGTCGGTCATGATTAAATGGACCCCCGAGGCTGAGGCAGCATTCCAATTCTTGAAACAAGCCTTATGTAGCCAGCCAGTGTTGTACTCACCCGACTTCTCTAAAGACTTTGTCGTACAAAGTGATGCGTCAGATGTGGGGTTAGGAGCAGTATTGTCCCAGGTCTGGAACGGGGAAGAGCACCCAGTCATTTACCTCAGCAGGAAGTTGAAGTCCCATGAGGTAAATTACGCCACCGTTGAAAAGGAGTGTTTAGCGTTGAAGTGGGCTCTAGATTCCCTTCGGTACTACCTGCTAGGTAGGCACTTTGACATGGTTACGGATCACGCTCCGTTAAAGTGGATGGCTCAAAACAAGGAAACAAATAGAAGAGTGAATAGGTGGTTCCTGGCCCTCCAGGAATTCAACTTCACAGTAAAGCATCGCCCTGGCGTTCAAATGGGGAATGTGGATGCTTTGTCTCGAGTACATGAATGCCTGATTGCTGGTGTTCCAACCCCGAGGTTAAAACAAGAGGGGGGGGGGGTATGTGACAGCAGGAAGGTAAAGTCACCTGGTTGCATCCAGGGGGGTAGATATATTTCGCCCAGATTCAGGCTTTACGCCGACTTATACAACTAGGTGGAGAGTTGTATAAGGCTAGTGGGCTCATGGATGACTCATACCTCTAGGGAGAGGGCTGGGCGTCGTACAGACAGGGAGTTGATGAGGCCAGCTGAAGCTTGTCAGCTCATTTAGGCCTCTATAAGAACTCCCAGCTTCATTAGATGTTAGCTCATGCCTGGAACCAGACCTGTGTGGACTGTCTAGGGAGAGTGAACCCCTGTGCGGTGAGGCAAAGCCTGTGTGGCTATTTGTTTGGACTTTTACTAAACCAGGG
This sequence comes from Rana muscosa, assembly GCA_029206835.1. Taxonomy (NCBI): domain Eukaryota; kingdom Metazoa; phylum Chordata; class Amphibia; order Anura; family Ranidae; genus Rana; species Rana muscosa. The sequence continues at coordinate 181,063,026 of CM055117.1, read as the reverse complement.
ACTTAGGGACTAGGACAGCACTAGGCTGATCCCAGTTGTTAGTTAGGAAACCTGTATGTTTAGTCAGAGGTCAACTTGACCAGGATTTATTTTGGTTATGTTTCTTTTGCTTTGCTGTGTTTTGTCACTGTAAATAGAAAATAAACCGCACCTTTTTTGATTTTGAAAACCACAACCTCCGTTTGCTGGGCCTGTTTTGTGTGGGGAGCCCATCCCGGGGTTCACACACACCCGCTGCCGAGCTAACCCCCTCACACTGGCTACAGGGGAATCTACGCCGCACAGGATGATTAGGGTGTGCCCAGGCACATCTGTGTGTGCCCACACCTATGCTTTAAAGAAAAGCAACATTACAGGACCATCAGACTGTAAAAATTCAGAAAGTGCTTTGGAATTGTATTTTTATGTTGTCAATGCTGATGCTGGATAATAGCTATGAAAAAAAAAAATCAACCATTTGGACACCATTTATTTAAATCTTTGACTCTGACAGAAACTGCATGGAGTCATAATTTTTCAGCACTGCTTTGTGTTGGAATACTTGAGATAATTATTTAAAATGGCAGCACCCAGAGTGAATTAGATTATACTGCAACATTAATCCTTTGTTCAAGGGTACAGACTCACTTTAATTTTATAAAATATGTACAAATATTTGCTATGAAAAATATTATTCCTGCAAATAATAATCATATACAATTTCAAGTTCTAAATGGGTCTCTTGTGGAGCTCCATATCTGCATTACAATGTACAAATAATATAATTTAATAAACCTACCCAGCTGTACACAAAAAATAAAAATAAAATAGGATTAATGATTTTATGAGCACAGTTGCATACGTTGTATAAAACACACAATCCTGGTGTGTGTGTGTGTGGGGGGGGGGGGGGCACAGAGAAAAAAGAAACCTTTTAAGTAATTCCATATTTTAATCATGTAGAGACCAAATTAGCCACCAGCCACCGCTGGCCCCAAGATCCATCATTAGCATTAGCCATACCTTATGGCATGGGTGCTCAACCTGTGGCCCTCCAGCTGTTGCAGAACTACAAGTCCCATCACACCTTTGCCTTTGGGAGTCATGCTTGCAACTGTCAGTGACTTACAATGCCTCATGGGACATGTAGTTCCATAATAGCTGGAGGGCCACCACAGGTTGAGCACCCATGCCTTACGGAATGCTCTACCTTCTCATGACCTTTAATATTTTAAATGTTAGAAGATATTAAGATGAAGCTAATAGCTAGAAAATGGATGTCCCCCAGTGTACCAATATTCGAGGAGTGGCGTTCCCAAGTAAATGAGACAATACTAATGGAACGACAGGCCTATCATAATAGGGGTACACCGGATATATTAATTAAGCTGTGGGGCCCGTGGTTTATAACCCCAGGATTAGCTGTATTTTCTTTGACTCCAGATTGAATAATATAGAATGATGTATAGAATGAAGGGGGTTAAAATATAGGATGGGAGATGAAAGTTCAGAGGAGTGAGGGTGGGAGGAGGGGAGGAGGAGGAGAGGTCTTTAGGGAGAGGAGAGAGGGGGTTTTCCTTTTATTTTTTTTATTATGTTTTAATGTGTTAGTCTGTAAGTATTTTCTTTTTATTATTATATTTTTGATATTATTGGGGATTGTATGTAAAGGCATGTATATTTATACATTTTGATATACTAATGTTAAGTTTGTTGTATGTTTGAAGTGTTGTAAAATTTAAAAACTTTAAATAAAAAATGTAAAAGTGAAAAAAAAAAAAAAAGGATGAAGTTCAGGAATTAATTGAAGTGAGCAACTCATCCCATGTGTCTCCTGAATGCACTGCCTGAGACCAGATTCTTTGTTTTCCTTATGACAGGAATGTCCATGGGGGAATACTAAGTATTAACTAATCACTTGTATTGGTAGGGAATAAACCATATGCCAGTGTAGCGCACCCCCAGCTAAGAGAGACGCTGAATTTGGTCTCAGGCCCTGCACACAGCACCGCCAACCCCCGGCAATTTACTCGACCCACTCTGGCACAGTTAGTCTAGGGTAAGGTGACCAGATTTTTTAAATGAAATCCGGGGACATTTTTTTTTATTTTTTACTAGTAATGGTAGCAATCGGCGACTCTCTGCCCCTCGCCGCTCGCCTCACAGCCTGCCAAGTCTTACTCTCCGGGCCCCCGGCTACTACTGGGTGGGGAGTGGAGGAAGATCACTCCACCAGGGACAGCACAGAGATAAGCAGGCAGGTGGCTTGGCCTCGGACTTTAGCCAAGGCAGAAGAACATGCGAGCGGAGCTGAATGGGTATGCACCCGAAACCGAATAAATAATCCCTCAGCTCCGACCAGCACATGATTATCAGAAAGGGACACAGATAATGGAAAAAAGTACACCCCCCTAAGCTAGCGGAGTGGGGGTGTGAGTGAGTGAGTGAATAACTTGTATAGCGCTACAAATGCGAACTAAATCGCCTCAAGGCGATGTAAGGTGTGTATTTTTTTTTTTTCATTCTGCACTGACTGTCTTTGAAATTGCCCCAGCCCCTCTTGAAATCCATTCCGGGGACAAAACCGGGGACAAACTTGGTCCGGGGAGAGTGTCCTCAATCCGGGGACTGTCCCCTGAAACCGGGGATGTCTGGTCACCCTAGTCTAGGGTAATATCTCTTATACTCTATGGTAAAATTCAGACACCAATTCAGAACAGTAAAGTATAACAAGTTTACTTTTCTATAAGTAAAAGAACAGTTATAACAAGCCACATGAATTACTTGCAGAGCCCTGCACTGAATAACATACTACGCATGGACTATGTATGATAGTAGTTCACCGGGCGCCCTGTGGCGCAGCAACTAAAGAGAACTATCTAACTGGTCAGGCCTGACGCAGGATCTATACTCAGTCTCTCAGGAGATGATTTCTTCGCATGCAAAATCTTGACTGGAGGTGCACATTCAGGAACAATTTATAATCCACAGGTTAATCAGCAACAAGGAACACTTTACTGGAGACCGTTTAACTCAGTTCCACTATAGGTCTCCGGTGCAACATCAAATAAAGGGCCGATAGGCCAAGGCAGTCTGTAGGCCTAATGGAAGTACAACGTGCTTGGATTGAGCATGTGCTCGCTCACCCCTCCGGACGCGATCCCAGTCCGGGACTTCCACCTGCTGCGTCTCCACTCACACACACCGTCTGCAGCGGTCGGGTCTCCGATCCAACAGAAGTTGAGGATAAACAAAGTCAGATGCCACCCAGGCTCGCAGTGGGGTGGAAGGCTCTTTGGCAGCTGCACAAGGCCCCAGGCTTCAGGCCTTGCATTCCAGCAGATCCGTGCAGGAGGACCTCTCGATCGAAGTCTCGTGTCCAAAGAGAATGAGCTCAGCCTCGCCCCTTTCCTTTATAGCCCCACCCATAAGTCTCTGCGGTGGCAACAATGCACCCTGGGTGCCAAACGGGGTTCTGGGTAAGGTAGTCCAGAGAGTCTTAAAGGAGACCCTGCTACACCAGTATTGCACTGTACAAAGTAACCACAATGTAATGAATGTGATACCTCCCTTACTAGATCCTAAAGCTCTTGCAAATACCAACCACTATACTATAAAATACCTTTAATGCAAATTTAGCAAGTTTTGCAAGTTCTGAGCTACTAGCATTTTTGCGTTCTTTCAAATTGCAATGACATCATAATGAGAAAATTTAAAAGTACAACCTGGATTCTGTTCCACCTTTATACCTTTGTTCCTGTGCCAATCATGTGCCCTGGAAACCTGTAGATCCACAATAGCTGGCCAGCTTCCCAGGGCCTGTTATACATTCTTTACCTAATAAATCGTCTTTGCCAGGATGAATAGTGATTTATTACTCATGCTCTGAAGAGCACTATACAAAGCCGAATCAGACAATGACTTATTCACCATGGCTTGCTATGTATCTCATAATACCTGAGGCACTGGAAGACACCCAGCAGTCAGCATCCCCCAGACATTGCTAGTATATGACTTAACTGTTGTCATCCAGAATCTGGGAAATTAGTTTGGGAACCCTTGCCATACTTCTTTCTGTCATGTTCACACAACATTTCACAATAAATGTCATTCTGCCAAAATTCTAGCGATAAGGATGCAAGAAGATGTCCAGAAAGGTGACGCAGACAAGAAAGATGTATGGAAGCACAACTGAGGCCCTTTATTTGTAAAATATATCCTCATCTCTGTCTAAATGTATGCACTAGAATATACAGGTTTATAACAGCATTGTTTAAAAAAAAACCTGACCAAAGCTACTTCAAGAAAGATAGTGAAAATTATTTTTACATTTTTTTCTTAGTCCTTCACATATCTACTAGTCCTTCTTGTCTAAGGCCCCTTTCAAACCAGAGGGACGATTGGATCCACCTGTCACTTTTTTAAGGCAGACCCAATCAGACCCTCCAGTCTCCTCTATGTAGCGGCGGGTGTCAACAGACATGTGTCCGTTGACACCCGCCAACATCCAATACGATCCTATCCTCTAAAAACAGATGGATGGGGACCATTCCCCATCTGTCGATTGGATCGGATGGCAGTGGGGTGTAAACAGACAGGCGTTCCGTTTACATCCGATCGCCCATAGAAGAGAGCAGGCTGTGTCTGTGTCCTGCTCAGTGGGGATCAGTGGACAGATTCTCTGCTGAGCAGGCAGACTCCACCGAAGCCCCCCCCCCCGTGTGTGGAAGGTGCATAAATCTGGCTATTCTGGTAACCACCTACTCTGGGCTAGATACATGGAATAGGATGGTTGTGGTCTGCAGCAATCTTCAGATCCTCTGGACAAAATATTAATTTTTCCTAGTGGCTTCTGCTCATTTCCTCCCCAGACTTCTGTAGGACTTTAACTGGAGAAGGACCCTTAGGCCCGGTTCACATAGGGGCGACTCGTCAGGTGACTCGGTCGCCTGACGAGTCGCGTCCCGCTCTGTACTATGGAACCGTTCTAATAGGAGCGACTCAGGTCGCTCCGACTTAGAAAAAGGTTCCTGTACTTCTTTTGGGGGTGACTCAGGGCGACTTGCATTGACTTCTATACAGAAGTCATTATGCAAATCACCTCTGGCGGGCGTCTCAAGTCGTCTTGAGATCGCGCCGCCGAGTCGCCCCCAAAGTCGTGCCGCCCCTGTGTGAACCGGGCCTCTGAAATCTAAGAAGAACAGCTATGCAGGTGTGTCCAATGGAAAGAAGATTTCCTCTATGGATCAGAAGACAACTGCAGGCCACGGTTCTCTGATTTGGGTAAGTATAAATCCGGGGTGGTTACTTTAGGTCATGGGGGATTAAGCAGAAAGGAAACTTGTATTTTATCTGAAAGTACAGTTGTCCTTTAACCCTTTTGTTACCAGATGTCTTTTCAACCTAGATGCCCAGACCAAATTTAGCAGCATCGCTTAATTTGATGAATACATAATTGTCTACCTAAAAAAGCATTCTATATTATTGTAGCTCTCTTTCGGCGAGGGGTGGGGGGTATGAGAAATGGCCCTCCCAAAACAGGATATTGCATTCAACTTGTAGGTAAGAAGAGAATCAGAATGCTCACAAAGTGAAAAAGTGCATTTGATAATAAAGTTGGCAGTGCCTCCACCCAAGACCCATTATTGTGGAACAGAGGGCATTCCGTTCCTGGGAAATTAATCAGTGATCTAAACAAAATTGGGAGCAGAACTACTGCAACCAGCATATAACATTAACCATAAGTATATAGATGCACACCAGAATGGAAATAATACAAACTTTATATAAGAAGATAACTGTACATGCATTCAATGTACAAACTGGTATTATCAGCAAAAGACCCTATAGGAGTCCTGGTGGAATTGTGCACATATACCTAGGTATATATATATATATATATATATATATATATATATATATATTTATATATATATATATATATATATATATGTTAGAAGGCTGGCCATTGGTATTTGTAGGAGGAGTGTGGGGCTTTATAATCTCCCTCCCTTCCCCTACGCTCTCGTCGGCATGCATTTCTGGGTAGCAGTCTGCAAGTCACTTCCAGCTCCGGGTCAAGCATCGTGGGGTTATCTTGGCAGCAGGGCGGACGCTCTGCCTCCCAGTCAGCTCGTTCCAGGTTTGGGGGTATCTAGGCATCGGGCGGGTGTGCAGCGTGGCTTCACAGGGGTTTCCATCCTTTTCATATCGGTTCATGCAGGGAACGACTCGGTGACGTCACTTCCGGGTATCGTGCGGGACTTGCGGTGGACATTCCTTTCATCCCAGCTTCTCCTTCGGTAGCATACGGCTCGGTGGCTTGGCGGCTCTCGGACAGGTTCCGACCACGGGGTGTGTTACCAGCAACGCTGCGTTCTGTTAGAAGGAAGAAAGTAGAAAGATAATATGGACAGCCGCACACCAAAAAAAAACCTTTGACGGTTGCCTTTATTGTAAAAGGATAAAAAGCACTACAAATCACAGCAAGATTAGGGACAAACAGCCGTCGCGTTTCGCACTATAATCTAGTGCTTACTCATGAGTAAGCACTAGATTATAGTGCGAAATGTGTCGGCTGTTTGTCCCTAATCTTGCTGTGATTTGTAGTGCTTTTTATCCTTTTACAAAAAAGGCAACCGTCAAAGTTTTTTTTTGGTGTGCGGCTGTCCATATTATCTTTCTACTTTTTGCCTTGTGCATTGCCTGCACCCACAATTTCCTGAGAAGACATTGATTGCTATAACATACTCACCTGGAGCGGTAACTCCCTCAGAAGGTAGGTGCAGGGCCTAGTGTGGGGTGGAGGGGGAGAGGGAGGTGCACGGTTACTTCATTTGGGAGTCACCGGCTCAGCGGTACAGGAGGCACTGCGGGGTGGTCCTTTAGGCTGCTGCACATTGTCACTTTGGGGGGGGTCTCCAGGTCACTGTTTCCACGCACACAGTCTGAGCCTGTCTGGCAGCATGCAGGGCTCAGTTCTCTCCAGCACAACTGCAGGTCAGCAAGGGTAGGTCCTCACTGGCGTCATCACGTGACTCACAAATCTGACAGTTCCTCAGCTGAGTGGCCACGTCTAACCCCTCACTCGGGCTGCCTCTCATCTCTCACCAGAGGACCACGATTCAGGGGGTCACATGCTCTGTGTCAGGCGGTCTGGCATTTTCCTCTTTTAGGGTCTGCTGTGCATCCTCTCAGGCTCATGGTCACTAGGCACGGGTTGGGCAGGGCAAACTCGGCCTGGTTCATCTCACGCCCTTCCCGGGGGGTGGAGTTGTGGGGAGCTGCGGGTTCTGTAGTCCCAGCCTGGTGGCCACGGTTCAGCACTTGGCCACGTTTCTACCACGCCACATTCGCAGGGGCTCATGATTGCTTTCCACCACAGGTCCACCCTTTGTTCTCCCACCACAGAGCACATTCCACTCTGGTCGGGTGGTTTTCATTGGGTCGGTACGTCATGGTTAGGTTTTAATTTTGGCTTGCATCAATTATCGTTATTCAGTGCATACATCATGGTGTTGTTGCAGGTGAATTCCACTTTTCATTCAGGAACGGCAAGGTGTATTCTGTTTATCTTTCGTTCAGGGGTCATAGTTAGTGGCTTACATACCAGGATCTGTCACGTCTACAGATCCGTACGGGCTGAGGTTTTGTTTTTAATGACTGTATTTGCAATCTTCTCACCTGTACATTCATACGTCATACGTTGCACGTCACGTACATTCCTATTTCTGCCTACCACGGTCTGCAGGTACTAAGCCCTGAGTGTTCACTTTTAATTACCTGTCCAGTGCCACAGGTTGCTCGGGTTTGCGCTACACTCACGCAGGGGGTCGCGGTCATTAGTATCTCTCATGCGCTATGTTTCATTTGTTGTCAGCACCACTCACCATTTCATTAGTGAGGGTAGGGTTGTTCGGGTCAGGGGTGGAGTTGACTTATCGATTGGTTTTTCCACAGATTGGAACTTGTCTCACGTCTCCGAAAATGACAAGTTTGCTTTCATCCCTTCCACTCCAGCTAGGGGCTCGGAGCACGGCAGCACTCCATCCTTGAGGAACTGGACCATACCTAAGCTCATTGCCGAGCTCCATTGCAGGGGCATTCCTTTCCCGGCCACAGCCAGGAAAGCGGAGTTATTCAGACTCCTCTTTCCGGTTACATCCCAGCCTCAGTCTTTCACCAGTGCGGAACATGCATCTCTGCTCACCTTACTGACACAGATCCAGATGGTGTTGAATTCCCTCTCCACTTCTGTTAAGCTGCTGCAGGACAGAATGGATGTGCTGGAGGCCCATCCAGCCAGTGTGGTGGTTCCGGCAATCTCCTCAGGTCCTGGGCCATCCGGATACTCTGCAGGTAACACCAGTGGGCCGTTACCTCTGGTAATTCCTTCTGCCATGTTACCATCTGTTTCTCCTGCCCATTTTATTCCGGCCAATCTCAAAAAAGACATCTTGGAGGGGAAGGACATCAACCTGGCATCCCTGCTCATTGCGTCGCAGGACGTAGTGGAGAATAAGGCTTATGCTTGCGGGGAAGTCTTGGTGGTCCTCAGAACCGGTGATCCCAGGCTTAACCGCAAGCTAAGCATTGCCAAATTTTTCCTCGCCTTCGGTATCTTCAGGGATGTCATCTGCGCAGTTAGTCCCGGCAGGAGGGAGGAGCTAGACCTCTATCTTCACAAAGTAATAGATTTGGTCCACAAGTATGGCGGTACCGCCTTTTATGACTATCACAGGTCTTTCTCATCCAAAGTCGCTGCCACGTGGGTTCAGTTCCAGTTGGACACATGCTGGAGCAACATTGACACAGAGTTATTCTGCAGGCATTTTGCCAGTCAAAAATCTCCAACATGTACCAACTGTCAATCGGCTGCCCACACCACCAACTGCTGTCCCAACCTGGATCACCTGGGGGCTTCTGGGTCCAACAGGCCAGGGTCCAGTGGACCTTCCTCAGGGCCTTCAGGGCAGTTTGACAAACTTGGCAGACCCATCCATTTGCTAGGCAAGGCTTAGCTTTGCAATAACTTCAACTACACCGCCTGTAATTATAACCAGTGTAGGCTGCTTCATGTTTGTGCCAATTGTTTTAGGGCCCATCCCAAAACTGCCTGTCCTATCAAGCCGTTGGGTTCATCCTGACTAAGCCGGGTTAATGTTCCCAGGTTGGAGTTCTGGTTGGGTCACCACCCATCCCCGGCTCTTAAACGGTTCCTGGTGGATGAGTTTTCGGAGGGATTCCACACGGGCCTGATCACCCTTCCTTTGCAATGACATGAATGTGCCAATTTGGTGTCTGCTGCCTCCAATGCCGGGTTAGTGGATGAGTTGTTGCAGGATGAGTTGTCCAAGGGGTTTGTCATTGGGCCTTTTTTGTCCCCGCCATTCAGTATGTGGAGGGTGAACCCCATTGGTGTCATCAAAGGTAAATTTTCTAATAAATATCCGTTGATTTACGATCTGTCGGCTCCTCATTCGTCACCAATTCCTAGTTTAAATTCGCTCATACCATCCGAGGAGTTCTCCTTGCAATACGCATCGGTTGATTCTGCTATCCAGCATATCTTACAGTTAGGCGGGGGCGCATGGTTGTCAAAGGCTGACTTCTGTAACGCCGAGCGCTCCGGGTGTCCCATCCATCCCGGAGCGCCCGTGGCGTCTGTCCCCCTGCAGCGCTCCGGTCGGCTCCTCTGACCGTGAGCGCTGCTCTGATGCTGGCGGGGATGCGATCCATGCGGCGGCACCTGTCCGCCCGCGGATCACATCCCATCCTGCTCACCGGCCTCCTCCCCCTGCTCCGTCCCGGCGCGCGCGGTCCCGCTGCTCTCTGGGCGCGCGCGCGCCGGCCTTCTTAAATTTAAAGGGCCAGTGCACCATTGATTGGTGCCTGGTCCAATTACTGTATCACACTCTAAAACACTTAAAAACCCACTCCCCCTTCCTGTCCTTGCCGGATCTTGTTGCCTTAGTGCCCTGAGAAAGCGTTTTGTACTTGCCTTTCCAGTGTATCTGACCTTCTGCCGTTGGCCCCTGACTACGTACCATTGCCGCCTGCCCTGACCTTCCGCTACGTCTGACCTTGCCTCTGCCTAGTCCCAGTGTACCGTGCCTATCTCAGCTGTCAGAGAAGTCGAGCCGCTACTGGTGGACAAGACCTGGTTGCTACCGCCGCAGCAAGTCCATCCCGCCTTGCGGCGGGCTCTGGTGAAAACCGGTAGCTGCTTAGAACCGGTCCTCCAGTGCGACCCGTGCCTTCGCCTCTCTGGCACAGAGGATCCACCTCCTGTGTCCTCACTAGCCGCCAGTCCGGGCCCTGACAGTAGATCCGGCCATGGATCCCGCTGAGGTACCGCTGCCAAATCTCGCTGACCTCACTACCGTGGTTGCCCAGCAGTCGCAACAGATCGCCCAGCAAGGACAGCAGCTGTCGCAGTTGAACGCCATGGTCCAGCAGCTTCTGCCGCCACAGCCTCCAGCATCTTCCCCTCTCCGAGCTGCCGCTACTACCTCGAGTATTCGCCTGTCTCTTCCGGAGAAATTTGACGGGGATTCTAGGATGTGCCGGGGATTCTTGTCCCAATGTTCCCTGCATCTTGAGATGATGTCTGACCAGTTTTCCACAGAATGGTCTAAAGTGGCATTCGTGGTCTCTCTGTTGTCTGGAAAGGCCTTGGCCTGGGCCACGCCACTCTGGGACCGCAACGACCCTGCTACAGCCACCGTTCAGTCCTTCTTTGCTGAGGTTCGCAGCGTTTTTGAGGAACCAGCCCGAGCCTCATCCGCTGAAACCGCCCTGCTTAACCTTGTCCAAGGAAACTCTTCTGTGGGCGAATATGCCATACAGTTCCGCACACTGGCCTCAGAGTTAGCCTGGAATAATGAGGCTCTCTGCGCGACCTTCAAGAAGGGTTTATCCGGCCACACCAAGGATTGTCTGGCCGCACGAGAGATACCCTCTTCCTTGACGGAACTCATCCATTTAGCTACCCGCATCGATATGCGTTACGTCGAAAGACGCCAAGAGCTTCGCCAGGAGAAAGATCTCATTCGCACCAGGCGTTATCCGCGCCTGGCTCCTCTCTTTCTGAATCCAATGCATCCTGTTACCGTGCCTCCCGCCGAGGAGGCCATGCAAGTGGACCGGTCTCGCCTGACCCTACAAGAGAGGTCTCGCCGTAGGAACGAGAACTTATGCCTTTATTGTGCGAGCTCTGATCACTTCCTAAAAGACTGCCCTATTCGTCCTCCGCGTCAGGGAAACGCCCGCACCTAGTGAACGTGGGAGAGGCGTTACTGGGTGTGAATTCTTCCTCTCCACCTCTGACTATTCCTGTGCGGATTTCTCCTTCTGCTGGCTCCCTCTTCCCTGCGGTGGCCTTCCCGGACTCTGGTTCTGCAGGAAACTTTATTGAAGCCTCTTTCATCAACAGGTTCAACATTCCTGTTACCCGTCTCATCAAACCCTTCTTCATTTCCTCTGTAAATGGAGAGAATTTGGATTGTACCGTGCGTTACCGCACCGAACCCCTGCTCATGTCCGTTGGTGTTCTTCACCAAGAAAAGATTGAATTCTTTGTTTTGCCGAACTGTACTTCTGACATCCTTCTTGGCCTACCCTGGCTCCAGCGTCACACTCCTACCCTCGACTGGACCACTGGGGACATCAAATCCTGGGGTGACTCCTGTCACAAGCATTGCCTTAAATCTGTACCGACCTGTCAAGTCCCCATCACTACTCCTTTGCCTGGCCTTCCAAAGGCCTATCAGGACTTTTCTGATGTCTTTTGCAAAAAACAGGCGGAGGTCTTACCACCACATAGACCCTACGACTGCCCCATTGACTTGCTCCCAGGTACTACACCACCCCGTGACAGAATTTACCCTCTCTCCTCTCCTGAAACCAAGGCCATGACTGAATACATTCAGGAGAACCTCAAGAGAGGTTTTATTAGGAAATCATCTTCTCCAGCCGGAGCGGGCTTCTTCTTCGTGGCCAAGAAGGATGGATCTCTACGCCCTTGCATAGACTATCGTGGTCTCAATAAAATCACTATTAAAAACTGCTACCCTCTGCCTCTCATCTCGGAGCTCTTTGACCGTCTGCGCGGAGCAAACGTTTTTTCTAAATTGGACCTCAGGGGCGCTTATAATCTCATCAGAATCCGTAAAGGAGATGAATGGAAAACCGCATTTAACACCAGAGACGGTCACTTTGAATATCTCGTCATGCCGTTCGGACTTTGCAACGCCCCTGCAGTCTTTCAAGATTTTGTCAACGAAATCTTCCGGGACCTACTGTATACCTGTGCGGTTGTCTATCTTGACGACATCCTAATCTTCTCTGCCAACCTTAAGGAACATCGGCTCCATGTCCGTCAAGTGCTCCAGCGCCTCCGCGTAAATCATCTTTACGCTAAATTTGAAAAATGCCTTTCTTTTTCGTACATCACGGGACACAGAGCGACTTAGTCATTACTAATGGGTTATATAGTTTACCTTCAGGTGTTGGCACTGGCCAATTCCAAACCGGAAGTACCCTCCCCTATATAAGCCCCTCCCACCCGGGAGCACCTCAGTTTTTTGCCAGTGTCTAAGGTGTTGGCCAAAGAGTAACATGTGTTTTCACTGGGCTTGCGTACAGGTTCTTTTGGGCCTTAGTAAGCTGTTCCGGATCCCACCAAAAAAGCTTCATAGCTAAACGGTCGGTACCCGGGCCTTGCAGGAAGAGCAAGGTTTTGCCTGTAATGCTTCTCTTAGGAGGGCTGGACCCTGGGATCCAGAGCTCTGGTCATACCCACGACCAAGACGCTGTCTGTGCAGGGTGCTATACAGGTCCAGGGGAGTGGAATCCTTGGGAACCCGGTCCCTGAAGGTTTAATTACAATGCCTGCCGTGATAGGTGAAGTTTGGACTTTTGTGGACCAAACAAAGTCCTGCGGCGGGGATCAGGTAAGTGGGGGCCCTCAGGAACTTGGTTCTATTGGGGGACCCCCAAGCCTAATTTGTCTTTCTGTCTGTTACCTAACGGTATTCCCGCTAAATATCTGTGTTTGCCTATAACTACTGAAAATGTAAAATTTTAATAGTAGTCAAGAAAAAAAAAAAAAAAAAAAACAGGGACCGCGGTACCTGTGTTAAACCACTAGAGGCCGCTGTAGTCCATTTTTCTTGTAATGTGGATCTTTGGTTTTCTCAACTCAAAAGATCCAGGCAGCTGGTAAGTTTCTCTGAGGGAATCCACTTCCTCTGCCCTGTTGCTGCGTTCATCCACCGCACAGGCCCTCCGGCAAAGGGCCCTGGCTCCTAGTCCTCTGTTGGTTTTCGAAAAGGGCGCCATTGGCGCACGGGCGCGCGCGCGGGCGCGTGCACGCGCCTCCTATGAAAAAAAAGGGGCGGGGCGGGTGGATGACGCTCGATGCGCGCCGCGGCGCTTCTGCGCATGTGCGGGCGTCCCAGCATGGTTAAAAGACACAGTACAAGTGTCAGCTGCATGCAAACAGAGCTAGCAACAAACAGTGGCACACAGAGGCGGTTGATGCAGGCATCCCCATAGAAAGGCACTTTAGTGGACACCAGCTGGTATATAGCAGCACCTGTGTTAGACTATTACCAGCAAAAATTGGTGTATGACGACGGGAATACCTCAGCTTTGTGCTTAAAGGATATGTCGTCCAGACGCTCCGGAAATAGATCTTCCAGGAAGCCAAAGGGGTCTCCATCGGGCTCTGAGGATATTGGGCATGCTTGCACTGCACCAATCTCCCCTGAGAATGCAGAGGTCAGTAGCCGTAGAAACCCCGCAGGAATGCCTGGTGCTGCGGCTGTTCCCAGTCCACCTGCTCCTGTATATATAACAGAGGAGGTTTTATCCTCAACTCTGGGAGGATTAGAAGAGAGATTAACAGCATTGATCGCTGCTTCCCTATCTCAGGGAAAGCGCGTCCGATCTCCGTCTCCTCCTTCAGAGTGCCTGTTAGTGGAGGAACAGCCCCACACAGAGATCGACCTACCTGAAGGGGATCAGGATGAGGTTGATTCACTTATAGAGGAATCAACAGTGGAAGAACCTTTCTCAGCTTCTCAGGCTGAAAGATTATGGGTTCAGTCTCTGACTAACATGGTCCGATCAGCATTTAAAATGCCTCTGGCGGAACCACCATCCACTACGGTTTCCTCGCTGGGGTCGCTAAAAGCTCCCCAGGCGGTCTGTTCCTTCCCAATCCACCCTTTATTAGAAGGGCTTATTTACCAGGATTGGGAGCATCCTGATAAAATATTTGCTCCCCCCAAGAGATTTCCGGTGATCTATCCCATGGAGGATAAGTTCATAAGAAAATGGAGGGTCCCTATAGTGGACGCAGCCATCTCTTCTGTTAACAAATCACTGACATGTCCAGTAGATAATGTTCCAATGTTCAAAGACCCAATAGATAAAAAATTGGAGTCTTTACTAAAATCTTCTTTCTCTACAGCAAGTATGGTGACACAACCTGCGGTAGCAGCGATTGGAGTCTGCCAAGCAGTGAAAGATCAGTTGAAACAAGTCTTAAGGGACTTACCAGATCAGCAGGCTCATGCCCTAGCTGACCTGCCTAGAGCCTTGTGTTTTGCGGTGGACGCCATAAAGGATACAATCCAACAGGCCTCCCGCTTTACGCTGTCTATAGTACATATGCGTAGGCTTCTGTGGCTCAAAAACTGGTCTGCTGAAGCTCCCTGTAAAAAACTGCTGGTTAGCTTCCCATTTCATGGAGAACGCTTATTTGGAGAAGATCTGGACAAATATATCCAGAAAATTTCTGCCGGTAAAAGTTCACTCTTACCGGTTAAGAACAAGGGTAGAAGTCCTTCTTTTAAGAGGCCTACCTCTCCAGTCCCGGGCACATCGGCTGTGAAGCAGTTCCGACGACCTCCGCGGTCAAATTCAGGGGGCAGAAATCAGGGACAATCACAGGGTAACAAGAAGCCCTGGATCAAGAGAGGTACAAAACCTCCCCCTAAGGCATGAAGTATTGCCCCCGCTCAATCGGGTGGGGGGAAGACTTCAGTTGTTCACAGAGACCTGGCGGGACACCATCAGAGACAGATGGGTGCTCTCCGCAGTAAGTCTGGGATACAAGCTGGAGTTAAAAGGCACTCCTCCTGCCCAATTTATGAGGTCAAACGTGCCAAGAGATCCCCAAAAGAGAGGATCCCTCCTTCTGGCACTAGAACAACTATTGCTCCAAGGGGTAATCATGAAGGTTCCCCTGGAAGAAAGCGGATTCGGGTTTTTACTCGAACCTTTTCACAGTCCCCAAACCAAATGGGGACGTGAGGCCCATATTAAATCTAAAAGGGCTAAACAAGTTCCTAAATATCAGGACTTTTCGGATGGAGTCGATCCGATCAGTGGCCACCGCCCTACAAGGGCAGGAATGGCTAGCCTCGATCGACATAAGGGATGCTTATTTGCATATTCCCATCTTTCCGGCCCATCAGAAATTTCTACGCTTTGCAGTAGAAGGGCGCCATTTTCAGTTCAGAGCCTTACCTTTCGGTCTGGCCACAGCACCACGAGTGTTCACAAAAATTCTGGCCCCATTATTGGCCAATCTAAGAACACAGGGTGTAACGATAATGGCATATCTAGACGACCTGCTACTAATAGACCACTCAGTGGAAAAGCTGGAAGTAGCTATTCACAAGACAATCGAGTATCTGGAATATCACGGTTGGATTATCAACCGGGACAAGTCAGCTCTAAGACCAGTCAAAAGTCTGGAATACTTAGGGGCTAAGGCTGGATTCAAATCAGAGAAAGATTTTCTTACCTCCAGAGAAGGTGTCGTCTTTAAGAAATTTGACCCACTTAGTGGGTACAAAAAGAAAACCATCCATACGTCTCTGCATGAGGCTGCTGGGAAAGATGGTGGCTTCATTCGAAGCGGTACCCTACGGTCAATTCCATTCAAGGAATTTGCAAAGGGCCATACTGTCAGCCTGGAACAAAAAAGTTCAGGCTTTAGACTTACCAATGTCCCTGTCCCCTTCCGTTCGCAAGAGCCTCCATTGGTGGTTGGTGCCCCAGAATCTGGAAAGAGGGAAACCCTTCAGTCCGGTTTCTTGGAAGGTGGTCACTACAGATGCCAGCCTCATCGGCTGGGGGGCAGTGCTGGAGCAATGGTCTCTCCAGGGCAGGTGGTCAGAAGCAGAAAAGGCCCTGCCCATCAATCTCTTAGAGATACGAGCAGCCCGGTATGCCCTAGTAGCATGGACATCCAAACTCCAGGGGTCCCCTGTCAGAATTCAATCAGACAATGCCACGGCAGTGGCATATATCAATCATCAGGGTGGCACCAAAAGTCGTGCAGCCCAGAAGGAAGCAAATTGCATCCTGGAGTGGGCAGAAAGATATGTCCCAGCCATATCCGCGGTTTTCATCCCAGGAGTGGAAAATTGGAGAGCGGACTTTCTAAGTCGCCAACAATTATGCCCGGGGGAATGGTCTCTTCACCCCGAGGTTTTCCAGGCAATATGCCAGCGGTGGGGAACACCGGATGTAGATCTGCTAGCATCCAGATTCAACGCAAAGGTGGACAGGTTTGTGTCTCGCACAAGGGATCCCCTAGCTTGCGGCTCGGATGCCCTAGTGTTCCCTTGGGATATATGCATTCCCACCGCCACAATTGTTACCGCGATTACTCCGCAGAATCAGGGTAGAAAAGAAACCAGTGATTCTGGTGGCTCCAGCGTGGCCCCGAAGGGCATGGTACGCGGAGATTGTAAAAATGTCAGTGAGGAGTCCTTGGACCCTCCCACTTCGTCCGGACCTGCTGTCGCAAGGACCGATATACCACCCTTCCTTACCAGCCCTAGGTTTGACGGCCTGGCTATTGAAGCCCACATTCTGAAAAAGAGAGGGCTCTCTAATTCTGTGGTATCTACCATGATCAATGCCAGGAAACCGGTATCCAGGCAGATCTATTATAGGATCTGGAAAGCGTACATTACGTGGTGTGAGACCAAGAAATGGCATCCACGTAAGTACATGATAGGGAGGATTCTGGACTTCCTACAGTGGGCTGTAGATAGGAAGCTGGCCTTGAGTACTATCAAGGGTCAGATTTCGGCCTTGTCAATATTTTTTCAAAGGCCCTTGGCTTCGCATTCACTAGTCAAAGCCTTTATACAAGGAGTGATGCGTATTAGCCCTCCGGTTAGTATTCCCATATGTCCTTGGGACTTAAACCTGGTTCTGTCGGTTCTACAGAAACAACCGTTTGAACCATTACAACACATTTCCTTGGTTCTTCTCACCAGGAAATTGGTTTTCTTAGTAGCCATTTGTTCGGCTAAAAGAGTGTCGGAATTAGCAGCTATGTCCTGTAAGGAGCCATATCTGGTTGTCCATAAGGACAGAGTAGTATTACGTCCTCATCCAGCCTTTCTTCCTAAGGTGGTATCGAGGTTTCATTTGAACCAAGATGTGGTTCTTCCTTCTTTTTTCCCCAAACCTAGCTCAGTAGAGGAAAAGTTATTACATTCTTTGGATGTAGTAAGAGCAGTTAAAGCTTATCTAAAAGCCACTGCTCAGATTCGCAGAACGGATTCTTTGTTTGTTCTGCCGGAAGGCCCCAGAAGGGGTCAGGCAGCATCAAAATCTACTTTAGCCAAGTGGATTCGACAGGTCATAGGACAAGACTATGGCTTGAGAAAGAGACCGCCTCCGTTCAAAGTTAGGGCGCACTCCACAAGAGCGGTTGGAACTTCATGGGCAGTGCATCACCAGGCCTCCCTGGCTCAAGTATGTAAGGCCGCAACATGGTCTTCGGTACACACGTTTACTAGATTCTATCAGGTAGACGTTAGAAGTCAGGAGGATGTCGCCTTTGGGCGCAGTGTGTTGCAGGCCGCAAAAGATCCTCATGCCTGATGGCGCCCAGCTTATGTACCCCCCCCTCATTTGGCATTGCTTTGGGACGTCCCATTAGTAATGACTAAGTCGCTCTGTGTCCCGTGATGTACGAAAAAGAAAAAGGGATTTTTATAACAGCTTACCTGTAAAATCCTTTTCTTGGAGTACATCACGGGACACAGAGCTCCCACCCCTCTTTTTGGGACACTTATTGCTTGGCTACAAAACTGAGGTGCTCCCGGGTGGGAGGGGCTTATATAGGGGAGGGTACTTCCGGTTTGGAATTGGCCAGTGCCAACACCTGAAGGTAAACTATATAACCCATTAGTAATGACTAAGTCGCTCTGTGTCCCGTGATGTACTCCAAGAAAAGGATTTTACAGGTAAGCTGTTATAAAAATCCCTTTTTTTGAGCGCAGCAGTCTTCCTTTCCTAGGTTATCTGGTCTCTGGACAAGGTCTTCAAATGGACCCTGACAAACTCTCCGCAGTCTTGGGTTGGCCACACCCCTCTGGACTTCGTGCTATCCAACGCTTCCTTGGTTTCGCCAACTACTATCGTCAGTTCATACCCCACTTCTCCACCATCGTTGCTCCTATAGGGGCACTGACCAAAAAAGACGCGAATCCTAGGTCCTGGCCGCCTCAAGCGGAGGAAGCCTTTACTCGCCTTAAGACCGCCTTCCCCTCTGCACCTGTCCTGTCTCGGCCAGATCCTCTAAAGCCGTTCTTCCTTGAAGTCAACGCCTCCTCGGTAGGAGCCGGAGCTGTGCTTCTTCAAAAAACGCTAAAGGGAAAAACGTCACTTGTGTTTTTTTCTCTAAAACTTTCTCCCCTCCGGAAAAAAACTATTCCATAGGTGACCATGAACTGTTGGCCATCAAGTTGGCATTAGAAGAGTGGAGACATCTCCTGGAAGGATCCCTTCACCCTATCTCCATCTACACTGACCATAAAAATTTGTCCTACCTTCAGTCCGCTCAGCGCCTAAATCCTCGCCAGACCAGGTGGTCATTGTTCTTTGCCCGCTTCAACTTCCAGATCCATTTTCGGCCCGCAGACAAAAATGTCAGGGCTGATGCTTTGTCCCATTTCTCCGATACCTCTGAAACCGAGACTCCTCCTCAACACATCATACCCCCTGAGTGTCTGATTTCCTCTGCTCCCGCTTCTCTCTTGCCAATTCCTCCAGGAAAGACTTTCGTTCCTCCACGCCTTCGGCTTCAGATACTCAAGTGGGGCCATTCCTCCCATCTAGCCGGTCACGCTGGGATCAAAAAATCCATACAATTGATTGCCAGACACTATTGGTGGCCTACCCAGGAGGAAGATGTGACTGACTTTGTACGGGCCTGCACTATCTGTGCACGTGACAAGACTCCTCGCCAGAAGCCTGCAGGTCTTCTCCTTCCCCTACCTGTGCCTGAACAACCATGGTCCCACATCGCCATGGATTTCATCACGGACCTCCCTTTGTCTCGTAGTAACACTGTCATCTGGGTGGTCGTTGACCGCTTTTCTAAAATGGCTCATTTTGTCCCGCTCCCTGGTCTGCCTACTGCACCTCAGTTGGCGAAGCATTTTTTTCTTCAAATTTTCCGCCTCCATGGACTGCCCTCACATATCGTCTCGGATAGAGGTGTTCAATTCATCTCAAAATTTTGGAGAGCTCTCTGTACTCAACTAAAAATTAAGTTGAATTTTTCTTCCGCTTATCATCCGCAGTCCAATGGACAGGTGGAGAGAGTTAACCAGGTCCTTGGCGACTACCTACGACATTTTGTCTCCGCCCGTCAAGACGATTGGGTCGACCTATTGCCCTGGGCAGAATTCTCATACAATTTCAAGAACTCTGAATCTTCCTCCAAGTCGCCTTTCTTTGTGGTCTACGGCCGTCACCCATTGCCCCCCCTCCCCATTCCCACGTCTTCTGGAGTTCCGGCCGTGGATGAATTAACTCAGGACTTTGCCTCTATCTGGAAAGAGACTCAAAAGTCGCTCTCACTGGCCTCTGCCCGCATGAAGAGACATGCAGATAAAAAAAGAAGAATCCCTCCTGTCTATGCCCCTGGTGACAAAGTGTGGCTCTCCTCCAAATATGTTCGGTTTCGGGTACCTAGCTACAAGCTGGGCCCTCGTTACCTCGGGCCACTTAAAATCAAAAACCAAATCAATTCTGTTTCTTACAAGCTCCACCTTCCTCCTTCTCTTCGTATTCCCAACTCTTTTCATGTGTCTCTTCTTAAACCCCTCATTCTTAACAGATTTTCCCCTAAGGTCACTGCTCCTGCTCCTGTCTCTGGTTCTTCTGATGTCTTCTCGGTGAAAGAGATCCTCGCCTCCAAGGTCATCCGAGGTAAAAAATGTTTTTTAGTGGATTGGGAGAACTGTGGTCCTGAGGAAAGGTCCTGGGAACCTGAGGCCAACATTTTAGATAAAGAGCTCATCCAAAGATTCTTGGGTTCCAAGAAGAGGGGGAGACCTAAGGGGGGGGTACTTAAACGCCGAGCGCTCCGGGTGTCCCATCCATCCCGGAGCGCCCGTGGCGTCTGTCCCCCTGCAGCGCTCCGGTCGTCTCCTCTGACCGTGAGCGCTGCTCTGATGCTGGCGGGGATGCGATCCATGCAGCGGCACCTGTCCGCCCGCGGATCACATCCCATCCTGCTCACCGGCCTCCTCCCCCTGCTCCGTCCCGGGGCGCGCGGTCCCGCTGCTCTCTGGGCGCGCGCGCGCCGGCCTTCTTAAATTTAAAGGGCCAGTGCACCATTGATTGGTGCCTGGTCCAATTACTGTATCACACTCTAAAACACTTAAAAACCCACTCCCCCTTCCTGTCCTTGCCGGATCTTGTTGCCTTAGTGCCCTGAGAAAGCGTTTTGTACTTGCCTTTCCAGTGTATCTGACCTTCTGCCGTTGGCCCCTGACTACGTACCATTGCCGCCTGCCCTGACCCTCCGCTACGTCTGACCTTGCCTCTGCCTAGTCCCAGTGTACCGTGCCTATCTCAGCTGTCAGAGAAGTCGAGCCGCTACTGGGGGACACGACCTGGTTGCTACCGCCGCAGCAAGTCCATCCCGCCTTGCGGCGGGCTCTGGTGAAAACCGGTAGCTGCTTAGAACCGGTCCTCCAGTGCGACCCGTGCCTTCGCCTCTCTGGCACAGAGGATTAGGGATGAGCTTCGTGTTCGAGTCGAACATACGTTCGACTCGAACATCGGCTGTTCGATCGTTCGACGAAGATCGAACGATTTGGGCCGTTCGCGCCAAATTCGAGTGACGCGAACGGCCCACAATGCACTACGCCATCGCAGTGTCATCCAGGCGCTGTGATTGGCCAAGCATGCACTGTGACCCCGCATGCTTGGCCAATCACAGCGCCGGCAGCGAGGAGAGCAATGATTGGCCACAGGCAGGATGCCTGTGGCCAATTATTGCTGAGGGTGTTTAGTACACGCCCCACACTATAAAAGGCCACCAGCACGGCGGCCTAGTGTAGTGTGTTCCGGAGCAGGGAAAGACAAGCATAGGCAGGGACAGTGACATTTATTTCTTTCTTGCTTAACCTGGATTCCTTTAGTTTAGGGAAAGAGAAGGATAGGTAGGGAGAGTGTCAGTGTGTTTTACTGTGCGAGTCCTTGTTTCTAGGGACAAAGAAGGAAAGTGAGGGGATTTCTCCTTGTGCTATAGTGTGCTTTAAAAAAACATTTTTTCTAGGGACAGAAAACTGTAGGTAGGGAGAGTGTCAGTTTCTTTCACTGTGCCAGTCCTTGTTTCTAGGGACAAAGAAGGAAAGTGAGGGGAATTCTCCTTGTGCTATAGTGTGCTTTAAAAAAACATTTTTTCTAGGGACAGAAAACTGTAGGTAGGGAGAGTGTCAGTTTCTTTCACTGTGCCAGTCCTTGTTTCTAGGGACAAAGAAGGAAAGTGAGGGGAATTCTCCTTGTGCTATAGTGTGCTTTAAAAAAACATTTTTTCTAGGGACAGAAAACTGTAGGTAGGGAGAGTGTCAGTTTCTTTCACTGTGCCAGTCCTTGTTTCTAGGGACAAAGAAGGAAAGTGAGGGGAATTCTCCTTGTGCTATAGTGTGCTTTAAAAAAACATTTTTTCTAGGGACAGAAAACTGTAGGTAGGGAGAGTGTCAGTTTCTTTCACTGTGCCAGTCCTTGTTTCTAGGGACAAAGAAGGAAAGTGAGGGGAATTCTCCTTGTGCTATAGTGTGCTTTAAAAAAACATTTTTTCTAGGGACAGAAAACTGTAGGTAGGGAGAGTGTCAGTTTCTTTCACTGTGCCAGTCCTTGTTTCTAGGGACAAAGAAGGAAAGTGAGGGGAATTCTCCTTGTGCTATAGTGTGCTTTAAAAAAACATTTTTTCTAGGGACAGAAAACTGTAGGTAGGGAGAGTGTCAGTTTCTTTCACTGTGCCAGTCCTTGTTTCTAGGGACAAAGAAGGAAAGTGAGGGGAATTCTCCTTGTGCTATAGTGTGCTTTAAAAAAACATTTTTTCTAGGGACAGAAAACTGTAGGTAGGGAGAGTGTCAGTTTCTTTCACTGTGCCAGTCCTTGTTTCTAGGGACAAAGAAGGAAAGTGAGGGGATTTCTCCTTGTGCTATAGTGTGCTTTAAAAAAACATTTTTTCTAGGGACAGAAAACTGTAGGTAGGGAGAGTGTCAGTTTCTTTCACTGTGCCAGTCCTTGTTTCTAGGGACAAAGAAGGAAAGTGAGGGGAATTCTCCTTGTGCTATAGTGTGCTTTAAAAAAACATTTTTTCTAGGGACAGAAAACTGTAGGTAGGGAGAGTGTCAGTTTCTTTCACTGTGCCAGTCCTTGTTTCTAGGGACAAAGAAGGAAAGTGAGGGGAATTCTCCTTGTGCTATAGTGTGCTTTAAAAAAAAATTTTTTCTAGGGACAGAAAACTGTAGGTAGGGAGAGTGTCAGTTTCTTTCACTGTGCCAGTCCTTGTTTCTAGGGACAAAGAAGGAAAGTGAGGGGATTTCTCCTTGTGCTATAGTGTGCTTTAAAAAAACATTTTTTCTAGGGACAGAAAACTGTAGGTAGGGAGAGTGTCAGTTTCTTTCACTGTGCCAGTCCTTGTTTCTAGGGACAAAGAAGGAAAGTGAGGGGATTTCTCCTTGTGCTATAGTGTGCTTTAAAAAAACATTTTTTCTAGGGACAGAAAACTGTAGGTAGGGAGAGTGTCAGTTTCTTTCACTGTGCCAGTCCTTGTTTCTAGGGACAAAGAAGGAAAGTGAGGGGAATTCTCCTTGTGCTATAGTGTGCTTTAAAAAAACATTTTTTCTAGGGACAGAAAACTGTAGGTAGGGAGAGTGTCAGTTTCTTTCACTGTGCCAGTCCTTGTTTCTAGGGACAAAGAAGGAAAGTGAGGGGAATTCTCCTTGTGCTATAGTGTGCTTTAAAAAAACATTTTTTCTAGGGACAGAAAACTGTAGGTAGGGAGAGTGTCAGTTTCTTTCACTGTGCCAGTCCTTGTTTCTAGGGACAAAGAAGAAAAGTGAGGGGATTTCTCCTTGTGCTATAGTGTGCTTTAAAAAAACATTTTTTCTAGGGACAGAAAACTGTAGGTAGGGAGAGTGTCAGTTTCTTTCACTGTGCCAGTCCTTGTTTCTAGGGACAAAGAAGGAAAGTGAGGGGAATTCTCCTTGTGCTATAGTGTGCTTTAAAAAAACATTTTTTCTAGGGACAGAAAACTGTAGGTAGGGAGAGTGTCAGTTTCTTTCACTGTGCCAGTCCTTGTTTCTAGGGACAAAGAAGGAAAGTGAGGGGAATTCTCCTTGTGCTATAGTGTGCTTTAAAAAAACATTTTTTCTAGGGACAGAAAACTGTAGGTAGGGAGAGTGTCAGTTTCTTTCACTGTGCCAGTCCTTGTTTTTAGGGACAAAGAAGGAAAGTGAGGGGAATTCTCCTTGTGCTATAGTGTGCCAAAGCATTCCTCATCAACCATCTTTGAAATCCTTGTTTTTTGGACAGTCAGGGAAATTGTCGTTGTGCTATTCTGTGCAAAAGCAATAATCCTCAACCATATTTAGAAATCCTTAAGTAAAGGGACAGAGAAGGACACCTGAAGGTAGCCCTTATTGCTTTTTTCCCATCTCCCTGCAGGCCATCTATTAGAATGTCTGGAAGGCAAACAAGGAGAGGCAGACAGTCAGGAGGCAATAAAAGAGGGCAAGCAGGCTCTGTGTCTGGGGGCAACAGTGCTGGTCGTGGACGCGGTGCATTGTCATCAGCACATGGCCATGGGACACGCTTGTCCTTCTTTTCGGCAGCTGGACATGTTGAGCCACATCATGCCGAAGACTTGGTAGAGTGGATGACCAAGCCCTCCTCCTCCTCCTCATCCTCTCTCACCCAGGCTCAGGGTACTGGCAAAGCAGCTGCCAAAGCGTCCTCTTCCCTGGTATCAATGTCAGACTCATCATCAGTCACTCCTTCCCTAGACCCACCATGTCCTCCTCCTGAGGAGTCCCCCGAACTGTTTGAGCACAGTGTTGGGTACATGCTCCAGGAGGATGCCCAGCGTTTCGAAGGGTCTGATGATGAAACCCAGCTACAGGAAGGCAGTAGCGTGAGAGCAGACAGAGGGGATGCTCAAGAAGGACACCAATCTGGCAGTCATGTTCCAGCAGCTGCAGCATACTGCCAGATTGGCTCCAGTGATGAGGAGGGAGGGGATGATGAGGTCACTGACTCCACGTGGGTGCCTAATAGGAGAGAGGAGGAGGAAGAGGATGAGGAGGAGGCACATCTCCAACGAGGCAGGATGCCCTTTGGTGGCCAGTGTAAGGGCAGTACACCGACGGAATCACACCGCAGAGCTCCGCCTGTGCAGGGCGCTGCCTCTGCCCGTCATTCAAAAAGTTCCTTGGTGTGGGCCTTTTTTGAGGCTAGTGCATCAGATCGCACAGCTGCTGTTTGCAACATATGTCTCAAGCGTATATCGCGTGGCCAAAACATCAGCCGCTTGGGTACCACATGCCTGACCAGACATATGTTGACCTGCCATGCAGCTCGTTGGCAAGCCTACCTCAAAGACCCACACCAAAGAACAAAGCGGACCTCTCCTTGCACCGCATCAGCTGGGATCTCCAACCCCACTATAACTTCAGTCCTCTCTGAAACATGCACTGAGAGGAATGAAGGTGTAGAATTAGGTGTGTCACAGCCAAGTACTTGCGGCCACTCTGCTAGCAGTACACCGACGTCCGATTCTAGCAGGCAAATTTCCCTGCCCCAGCTGCTGGACCGTCGAAAGAAGTTCACTCCCAGCCATCCACATGCCCAGCGGTTGAATGCTAGCTTGGCTAAATTGCTAGCGCTTCAACTGCTGCCTTTTCAGTTGGTAGACTCGGCCCCCTTCCGTGAGTTTGTGCAATGTGCGGTTCCTCAGTGGCAGGTTCCCAAACGCCACTTTTTCTCACGGAAGGCTATTCCGGCTCTCTACCGGCATGTGGAAGGCAATGTCTTGGCCTCGCTGGACAGGGCGGTCAGCGGTAAGGTGCATATTACCGCTGACTCATGGTCCAGCAGGCATGGACAGGGACGTTACCTTTCTTTCACGGCCCATTGGGTCACTCTTTTGGCAGCTGGGAAGGATGCAGGACAAGGTGCAGTAGTGTTGGAGGTTGTTCCACCGCCACGCCTCCAAAATGCTACTACTGGTTGTGACACACCTCTCTCCTCCACCCCCTCCTCTTCTTCTTCCTCCATGGCCTCTTCCTGTGGTTTGTCCTATGAACCAGCGGTGCTCCGTAGCCGTTCACGGGGCTACGCAAGTACGCAGGCAAAAAGATGCCATGCCGTGCTTGCGCTGGTGTGTTTGGGGGACAGAAGCCACACTGGGGCAGAGGTCCTGTCTGCTCTGCAGGGCCAGGCCGAGAGGTGGTTGACGCCACGCCAGCTTAAGCCAGGAATGGTGGTTTGTGACAATGGCACCAACCTCCTCTCCGCCCTCCGACAGGGACAACTGACCCATGTGCCCTGTGTGGCTCACGTCCTTAACCTGGTGGTGCAGCGGTTCTTGGGCAGGTACCCGGGCTTACAGGATGTCCTGAGGCAGGCCAGGAAAGTCTGTGTGCATTTCCGCAGATCTTCTAATGCCAGTGCTCGCCTGGCTGAGCTGCAAAAGGAGTTGAACCTGCCCAAGAACCGCCTTATATGTGACATGCCCACCAGGTGGAACTCAACGTTGGCCATGCTGCAGCGGCTGCACACGCAGCAGAGGGCCATCAATGAGTACCTGTGCGACTACGGCACCAGGACAGGGTCAGGGGAGCTTGGTTTTTTTTCTCCACGCCAGTGGGGCATGATCAGGGATGCATGCACTGTCCTGGCACCATTTGAGGAGGCCACGAGGATGGTGAGCAGTGACAGTGCATGCATCAGTGACACTGTACCTCTTGTCCACCTGTTGGAGCACACGCTGCGTGGAATAATGGACAGGGCACTTGAGGCAGAACAGAGGCAGGAAGAGGAGGACTTCCTTGCCTCTCAAGGCCCCCTTTACCCAGACAGTGTTCCTTCTGTCCCACCCATCGCACAGGAAGAGGAAGAGGAGGAGGAGGAGGAGGAGGAGGAGGATTGTGTCAGCATGGAGGTGGAGGCTGGCACTCAGCATCATCAGCAGCAGTCTTTTAGGGATGATTTACAGTCCCAAGAAACCAGTGGACTTGTACGTGGCTGGGAGGAGGTGGCTGCGGATCATGTCGTCCTTAGTGACCCAGAGGACTCCGGAGCGAATGCCTCAGCAAACCTACGCTGCATGGCCTCCCTGATCCTGCAAAGTCTGCGGAAGGATCCTCGTATTCTTCGGATCAAGGAGAGGGACCATTACTGGCTGGCCACTCTCCTTGATCCACGGTACAAGGGTAAGGTTGCGGACCTTATGTTACCTTCGCAGAGGGAGCAGAGGATGAGACAACTCCGGGAGGCCTTGCAGAAAGGTCTGTGCAACGCGTTCCCAGAGACTGGGAGGTTACAAACTCCTGGTCCTGGACAACGAGTTGCTGAGGCTTCGGCCAGTCAAAGAAGGAGCGGTGGGGAAGGTGGCCGTCTGACCGATGCGTTCAGACAATTCTTTAGTCCGCAGCCCCAAAGTATGATCGGTTCCAGCAACCATCGCCAGCGTCTGATAAACATGGTGCAGGAATATCTAGGGGCAAGGTCAGACTTGGACACCTTCCCCACCGAAAATCCTCTGGCTTACTGGGTCTTGAGGATGGATCACTGGCCAGAGCTTGCACAGTATGCAATTGAGCTACTGGCCTGTCCTGCATCCAGCGTTCTTTCGGAACGCACATTCAGTGCTGCTGGAGGATTTGTCACGGATCACAGGGTGCGCCTGTCCACCGACTCGGTTGATCGACTGACTTTCATCAAGATGAACCAGTCTTGGATCACCACCAGCTACCACACACCTGATGCTGATATAACAGACTAATTGATTTTAACATGTCACATCCCTTCAAGACTGATGCTGATGCTGAGTGCCTGTGCTGTTATGTTGACTGGCTATCCTCCTCCTCCGAGTCCTCAATGATACGATTGATGATGATAGCTTGGAAGATCATTTTTGTTTATGGGTGCCGCCACCAGTGGCTAAGGCCCAATTTTTCAGCCCCTGTTTTACAGGGGCGTGTAATTACAATTTTTTTAGCAATAATTTGCCATAGGGCTCATTGCTGTGCTCCAACTACAGTATCTGTGAGGGGTTGGAGTGTTGTGGCACCAGTGCCTAAGGCCCAATTTTTCAGCCCCTGTTTAACAGGGGCGTGTCATTACAATTTTTGAAGCAATACTTTGCAACAGGGCTCATTGCTGTGCTCCAAGTAACGTATCTGTGAGGGGTTGTAGTGTTGTGCCACCAGTGCCTAAGGCCCAATTTTTCAGCCCCTGTTCAACAGGGGCATGCAATTACAATTCTTGATCTAATAATTCACAGCAGGGCCCATTGCTGCACCCACCAAGAGTAACTCTGAGGGCTTACAGTGTTGTGGCAACGCCACCACCACCACCACCACCACGAAAGGCCCAATTTTTCAGCCCCTGTTCAAAAGGGGCATGTAATTACAATTCTTGATCTAATAATTCACAGCAGGGCCCATTCCTGCACCCACCAAGAGTAACT
This sequence comes from Rana muscosa, assembly GCA_029206835.1. Taxonomy (NCBI): domain Eukaryota; kingdom Metazoa; phylum Chordata; class Amphibia; order Anura; family Ranidae; genus Rana; species Rana muscosa. Next base: position 181,035,008 of record CM055117.1, on the reverse strand, counting down.
CTGAGGGCTTACAGTGTTGTGGCAACACCACCACCACCACCACCACCACAAAAGGCCCAATTTTTCAGCCCCTGTTCAACAGGGGCATGCAATTACAATTCTTGATCTAATAATTCACAGCAGGGCCCATTGCTGCACCCACCAAGAGTAACTGTCAGGGCTTACAGTGTTGTGGCACCAGCACCACCATCAAAGGCCCAATTTTTACTACCACTGTTCAACAATTATATGTAATTAAAATTCCTGATATAATAGTTGACAGCAGGGCGTTCCAGCACCAACCAAGAGTAACTGTGAGTGCTTACAGTGTTGTGCCAACACCAACAACTAAGGGGCCTATTTCTGCAGAGTATATACGGCAGGTCCCTACTTTCAAACATCCAACTTACAAACGACTCCTACTTGCAAACGCAAGAAGACAACAGGAAGTGAGAGGAAATCTACCACTAGGAAGGAAAATTCTCTCCTGTAAGAATAAATATGGGAGAAAGGTGTCTCCTCTGTACTGATGCTTTATCAGCAATCCTTGTTTCAAGAAAAACACCACATTTCAAAAACAGTTGTCATTGGGACGGAAAGTGAGGTGAAATGTTCTGAACAGGGGCACAGACAGCAAAACAAATGTTACAGGGGTGATAACCCTTACCTATGTTTTCCAAAAAGTTTAAAAATAGATTTTTGGGCTGGAGCTACACTTCAACAATGTACCTGTTCAAAATTACAAACAGATTCTACATAAGAACAAACCTACAGTCCCTGTCTTGTATGCACCGCCTGTATACGGCTGTTCAGAGTATATAGGGCCTTTTTTATTTTATGTGCGGGGTTCCCCTTAATATCCATACAAGACCCAAAGGGGCTGGTAATGGGCTGGGGTAGGGGGGGGGGGGGGGTCATGGGGTAGCTATGCCATTTTTCTTAAAGATTTTCATCCATATTACCGGGACCAGACATTACATTAAAGCCGCAAGCAGTTTTAAATGGCTTTTTTTTCCTTTAGAAGTGTCATTTTGTGCAGGGACAGTTCTAAACACGGGAAACACGTGGCACTTCACAGGCATACTTTAGACACCCCCCAGGTACGATATTTAAAGGAATATTTGACTTTTTTTTTTCACTTTATGCATCATTAAAATGACTGCTCCCGAAAAACGACCGTTTTTAAAACTTCTTTTTGCATTGATACATGTCCCCTGGTGCAGAACCCGGGTTCCCAAACCCTTTTTAGGACAATAACATGCATAATAGTTGTTATAATTAGCACTTTAGAATTCGAACGTTCGCATCCATTGTATTTAATAGGGTTCTAATGTTCGTACGAACTTTCGGTCCGTTCGCGGGTTCTGGTGCGAACCGAACCCGGGGGTGTTCGGCTCATCACTACAGAGGATCCACCTCCTGTGTCCTCACTAGCCGCCAGTCCGGGCCCTGACAACTTCTCAGATGCCTTCAAACTCCTCCCCATCAAACCATCTCTCTGGCAGTGGCATGGGTTCAAATTGATGTTCGGCTCCAAGAGCAGCCCTTGGCTTTTTAACACATTTGCCTCAGCACTCAATTGGGTTCTATCTTCACAATTGGGGTGTGGCAAGGTCCTTCATTATTTGGTTGACTTCTTGCTACTTGAGAGCCCGGCGCAGCCACCCAAAGATCTCGCCACTCTCACTGAGTTGTTCAGGGATCTGAATGTCCCCTTGGCTACCCACAAGACCGATGGGCCTTCCACCGTGATTTTCTAGGAATCACCTTGGACACCGTACGGATGATCGCTAGTTTGCCGGACAAGCTAGTCAGGATCCGCTGGATCATTCACAATTTGGTCAGGTCCTTGGTATTCTCTAAGAGAGAGTTACAGTCTCTCTTAGGCATGCTCAACTTTGCCATGAGGATCATTCCTCAGGGCAGGTCATTTGTGTCCAGACTTCTGGCTCTCCTTCCGCTCTTCCAAGACGCTGACTCAGTGGTGCGGTTGCAGGCTGACGCTAGGGCTGATCTTCTAATGTGGGATCAGTTCTTGTGTGAGTGGAACGAGATTTCCATCTTCATTCGTCCACCCACGACAGCCTCCCCCAGGGTCTTTTCAGGATGCCGCCGCATCGGTAGGTTTCTCAGTCATTTTCAGGGGCCAGTGGCTTGCGGGCCCCTGGCCTTCGGAGGTGTCGGATATTCCGGGATTTTCCCAGACGTGCGCACTGTTTGAGATTTTCCCCATTGTGGCCGCAGCTTGCACCTGGGGACCCTCGTGGTCCGGGCAGACTGTCATCTTTTTTACGGACAACGCTGCCACCGCTGAGATTGTCAGGTTGCCGGATCATTGTTCATTACAACTCCCCAACAACAAGAACTGCCAGGTGGGGCAAGGTTTTGTCATCAACTACTACAGAACCAACACTGCCTGGTGAAGGTGTTGGAATCCCAGACCAGAATGGACAGGGATAACTAGAATAACAGGAGATGCATATAAACTATATAAACAGGTTCAACTACCAATATGCTGGAACCATAACACATACGGTAGCACAGACCTAGCTATCTGGCACTGTGCTAATGAGATAAAAGCAATAGGACAGGAATAGGTCTGTCGCAAGTATTCAGGAATACACTCAAGAAGCTATGGGCAGCTACAATGAAACTATTACTATAGGAATACTTGCATAATAGTCTTTGCTTCTGATCTGGGTGAAACTACAGCAGCAGTAGCAGTCCATATGTGTATTGTGTCTCAGTTCTCTCTCTTTCTCTCTCTTTTTTTTATTTCCTCCTCTAATGCCTCGTACACACGACCGGTTTTCCCGTTGGAAAAAGTCAGATAAGAGCTTTTGGTCGGTAATCCCAACCATGTGTATGCTCCACCGGACTTTTTTCAACGGAAAAACTGCCGGAAAAAGATAGAGAGCAGGTTCTCTATTTTCCCGACGGAAAAATTCCTATCGGGAAATCTGTTCGTCTGTATGCTTTTCAGACGGGAAAAAAAACACGCATGCTCGGAAACAATTTGACGCATGCTCGGAAGCATTGAACTTCTTTTTCTCGCCTTGTCGTAGTGTTGTACGTCACCGCATTCTTAGCGCTCGAAAGTTCTGAGAACTTTTGCGTGACCGTGTGTATGCAAGCCAAGCTTGAGCGGAATTCCATCGGAAAAAACATCCCACTTTTTTCCGACGGGAAAACCGGTCGTGTGTATGGGGCATTAGGGTTTCAAAGCCAACAAAACAGGGTCAGGAAGTACATACATAATATATTTACAGGCATTCACAAATTCAGACCATTTCTTGCTGTTGTTTTTTTCATTATCAGCCATAAAATTAGATTTTCTCAACCAGGGTTCCATGGAGCACTGGAATTTCTCCAGAGGTTGCAAGGGGTTCCTTGAGCAGTGGCAGATTTATGTTCTACCTACAATGACCACCAATGTAAAGGACCAATTTTCCACTGCCTTCCAGTGTAAGGGGTCACTTCCACACTGATAACCAATGTAAAGGGGCTTCTCTTCACTGACCAACAATGTGTGGGGGAATATTTACATTGCAACCAATGTTACAGAACACTTCCACTGATGACTAGTGTGATGGAGTACTGCAATTTTCACAGTTTATGTTGTTTTGTGTCCATTATTATTATTTAATTTAATTATTATTGCTGTATGGAGCAGGGGAGTGTTGTAAAATAATCTGCTTCGGATATCAAATACTGTTGTTATGCCATTTCCTTTATTATTCTACAACTTACTGATCATACTGTACCAATGTACCGTGACCTGTAGATAGAGGAAGAGATGTACTAAAGCTGGTGCACACAGAATCTGGTGCAGCTGTGCATAGTAACCAATCAGCTTCTAATGCCAGCTTGTTCAATTAAACTTTGACAATAAATCGTGCGAGTTTCAAACTCGCATTTCAGTGCAAGTTCGGGGGCGGTTTGAAAGTCCCCCAAAGTCGCCAAAAGTAGTGGAAGAACTTTGCGGCACCGCACCTATTGGGACAGTGCCATTGCTGGCAAAAGGCTGCAATTTGACATGTCAAATTGCATGTCAAATCGCGCCGATGTGAACGGTAGCTCAAACCTCGAAGCTGAATGGTTACTATGCACAGCTACACCAGATTCTGTGTGTACCAGCTTTAGTAAATCTCCCCTATAGTAACATTTTTAGAAGGGGTTCCCTGAGATTTCAAAATGATTATAAGGGTTTCTCCAGGGCAGCGGTTCTCAACCTTGCTAGTGCCGTGACCCCTTGATAAAATTTCCCAAGTTGTGGGGACCCCTAACAGTAAAATTATTGTTGTAGCGTTGGTTGTCAGCACCCAAGGCAAGACAAGTAATTTGTGCCCCTAACCCACAGACATTTAGCGCTCCCTTCCACTCGTACAATATTAAAACTACTTATGGTAAATTTTAGGATGTATCGCTCTTTCTTTTTGTTCTCCTTTCTTTCCCTTTTATCTCTCTCTATCCTAATTTCTTCTTTTTTTTTCCACCCCTCTCTCTAGCCGTCTTTCTTGTTCTTTCTCTTAATCTTTCTCTTCCCTTTTCTTTGTTCATCCCCCTCTTTTCCTCTCTCTTCCATGTATTCTCTGTTTTTATTCCTTCTCTTACTCATTGGTGGGGGGAATGGGATGAGTGGCAATGCTGGGGGGAGTTCTGATCAGCCAACTTAGGTGCTCTTGATCAAGGTCATCTGCTGTAGCAGTGACACCTATGCCGAAATCAGGACATACGGTCTCCTCCAGCCCCCCCCCCCCCGCTTCACATTCCTCACCAGTCAACTGCCCCCAGTCATGCCGTGAACTGAATGGGCGGCTGTGAAGTGGCTGAGTGGGCGGCCGCAGGCTCCAGGGACAGCCCTGCTGGGGGGCCACAAAAAGGCTTGGAGAACAGTGCAGGCTTCAGAAACAGCCCAGGATTCTGTGACCCCTGGCAAATCATCATTCGACCCCCGAAGGGGTCCCGACCCCCAGGTTGAGAACCACTGCTCTAGGGTGAAAAGATTGGACAAATTTACTGCAGTTATTTTTATTGAATGTATTTTTTCTATCTTTTTGTTCTTTTCTGTCTCTGCTTCACTTTAACATTCGCAGCAGACTGTCATTGTCCCTAGTTTGGTGCACTCATTCAGGTGTAACCTCACAGAGGTTTCAGATGACAACAGGTTAATTGTTCAGTCCCAGCGTCACATCTGCAAACACAGCAGCCTTTGCAAATTGAATTCTTTACAGGGCTTTCTGTGTTACTGCTCCATAGGGCATAACGTTCTGGGTAAGGGTAGGGGAAGGGCAGCTGTCCTTTTGTTATTGATGTACCATAGCTGTCGCACACGACATAAGCTCTTTTTTAATGGGGGCTGTTTTGTTGGATCATTAATTGCTTTCTTTTGTTTTGTGTAGAAGTCTTTTAAACAAAAGACAGACACAGCCTCCTGGAGTACTGAAGAATGAAATGTCTCTTTTTTTATATAATTGTCACAACAAGCAACCCAGACACCCAATCTGGGACAGGCAGTGCATGCTGAGGACGCAGTCATCTACAACTGCAAGACAACATATTGCGTAGGTGTTTTCATTTAGTGGTAGAAGTACTGCCATGTCCACTAAAGGCCATAGGCTGTAGGAGCTCCACTATGGATTATACCACCAAGGCTAAGTGCACCTGGTAATATTTTAGGATAAATGTTCTTAAAAAGATGGGTTAGGTAAGATTAAAGGGGTTGTAAAGGTACATGTTTTTTCACCTTAATGCATTCTATGTATTAAGGTGAAAAAACATCAGAGTATTTGCACCCCCCCCCCGAGCCCCCATTTACTTACCTGACCCCTCAAAAGTCCCACGCCGTAAACGCGCAGGCTTCTCGGTCGGCTTCTCGGGTCATTCATTGGTTGATTGAAAGCAGCGCAGCCATTGGCTCACGCTGCTGTCAATCAAATCCAATGACGCGGCACGCCGGGGGGTGGGCCGAGTGATACAGTGAGCGGCTATGGCCGCCGGCTGTATCACAGGAGCGCGCCCGCAAGAACTCACCACTATGCGAGAGAGCTTGCATGAAGGAGGAAAGTTCTTGCGGGAAGGAGCCGATACAGCCGCCGAGGGACCCCAGAAGACCAGGTTCGGGGCCACTCTGTGCAAAACGAGCTGTACAGTGGAGGTAAGTATAACATGTTTGTTATTTAAAAAAAAAAAAATTGTGCCTTTAGTGTTCCTATGTTTCATTTTTCTTTGTGATTTACCCCAAAGGAGCCCTCCCATCACATAGAACTGGAAATGGCCCAATTATGCCTAGCTGTCAAATGATACACAGTGAATAATTGTTTTTACTTGGCCAGTAGATGAATATAGGGGGGGGGGGGATTGGGCAAAAGGGCAAGGGCTCCTTTGGTGGCTCCATCCACCACTAATGTAAATACTGTATTTATCGGCGTATAACACGCGCCGGCGTATAACACGCACCCCAAGTTTAGGAGGGAATTTTAAGGAAAAAAACTTTTAGGAGGGAAGTTTAAGGAAAAAAACTTACATTTAAATGCAGCCTTGTCCATCTTTGCAGCCTTGCCCAGTGTCCATCTGCAGCCTTGCCCAGTGCCTTTGCAGCCTTGCCCAGTGCCTTTGCAGCCTTGCCCAGTGCCTTTGCAGCCTTGCCCAGTGCCTTTGCAGCATTGCCCCATGCCTTTGCAGCCTTGCCATTCTCTTTGTATTAGCGGTATTTAAAATTTGCGCCGATTTCCACTGTGGAGAGGAGCGAGCGGGCCGTGTGTACTTCGGCTAGACTCGGCTCCTCTTGCAGTCCTGCCCATCTCCACTGATTGCGCCGCTGACATACAGAAAGCTGAGTGTACTTCGGCAAGACTCGGCTCTGCTCACAGTCAGGGGCAGAACTGCGAGAGGAGCCGAGACTAGCCGAAGTACACTCGGCTTTCTGTATGTCAGCGGCGCAATCAGTGGAGATGGGCGGGACTGCGAGAGGAGCCGAGTAAAGCCGAGTGTACTTCGGCTTTGTGTATCTCGGCTCCGCTCGCTCGTTTCAGCGGGGGATCGGCGGGGATCGGCATATAACACGCACCCACGATTTTCCCCTGATTTTAAGGGGAATAAAGTGCGTGTTATACGCCGATAAGTGTCTGACAGACAAAAAAATTACATTTTGCGTTGAACAGCCTTTTATTAAAAAATATACCTTATGTTATATAGCTTTGTTTATTATTTTATTTGTCAATGCTGTCAATTCTGTATTGTAGTGTTCTTCATCTTCACACAAAATAATAGCATAGCAAGGCTTTATGATGGTAATAATGTATAAAAACCTTGCATATAATCTGCATTGGGGGACTTTGTCTGGAAAGGAGCATCAAGCACTGTAGGTGTGGACAGATTGATGATATTCTGATTGTAAAGTATTTATCTGTGTTTTACGTACTGATATAGAGCCCTTTGAAGTCAGTGTTACTGCATAATATGTAGGTTGCCATGAGCAAAAACCTCACTCACTTCTTATGACCCTGTAAGTTTTTCTTCAAACAAAAACTTCAGTACTTCCTCAGCATGAGTGATCCACAGTGCGAAAACATTTGCATACTTTTGTTTCAAGGTTGTCCTGTGTGCACATCAATAGTCCTCACTGTGCAAATCAGATTCCCTTTAAACTAGGCGATATTGTGCACCAAGATTACAACGGCTCAGGTATCCGCAACAAACGGCTATGCAGTACTGACATGAATTAATTCTGTTCTATTACACTTCCTTGAAATAAAACAGTTGGAGGAATTGAAAATGATAGGAAAATAAAGTTATGATAAAATATGCTTACCGTATATACTCGAGTATAAGCTGACCCGAATATAAGCCGAGGACCTAATTTTACCACAAAGAAACTGGGAAAACGTATTGACTCGAGTATAAGCCTAGGGTGTCCATCTGCATGCCTCACTATGCCTCACTTTGCCCCACTGTGTCCATGTCCATGCCTCACTGTGCCCATGCCTCACTGTGCCCATACCTCACTGTGCCCATGCCTCACTGTGCCCATGACTAGACTGACGTTTAACATGGGAGTCTAAAATCGGTGCTCCCCGGCCGTAGGTCTTCCAGACAACAAACTTTTCACACTTGTAGAGGAGAAATTGAGCTACATGTGGGGACCTACGGCCGGGCCGGTACCGGGTCCCCAAAATCACCAAAGAAATTACCGTTTAACATGGGAGTCTATAGAAGGGGTGCCCGGCTTTGAAAAATCGATGCTCCCCGGCCGTAGGACAAAAAACGTTGCACAATTGTAGAGGAAGAGTGGGGCTACATGTGTGCCAAGTTTTGGGTTATGTATTGCTTGTCTGTAGAGATGAGTAGCTTTTTTCTTAAATATATCCATTCATCCAATATGGCTTACTTTATTTAAAGTGTATATAAAGGCATATCTGTCAGGTTTTTATTGCCATCTGTGTCCCGGCTGGAAATATTAAACCTTCTATTTGTCCTTGTAAACCATAGGTGTGCGCAGCCTATTGCATTAGGGTGTGCACCCCAAAGCTCAAACACATGTCTTTCTCGGGGCAGTGAATGAATGGGAAGGGCTCTGTCCTGAGTGGCTTCATGTTCATTCACAAACCCAAGTAGTAAATACAGATTATGATGCTTTAGTTGTGAATGAACACAGTGAGCGATTGTGTTCACTGTGTTCATTTGGAAAAGGAAGATGGCGGTAAGTTACATATTTACTAGCCCCTTCCCTCACTGTCCATCCTGAAACTTCCACAGTAGCCAGGGGGGAGAGGAGAGGTGGGAAGCCAGCAACACTGCAGGGTGGAGGGCAACATGGGAGGGAGCCTGGGCAGTAGGGGGAATTGGCACTGTACGTAGTGATTAGGGTGTGCCTAGGCACACCTGGCACACCCCCTGCACATGCCTATGGTTGTGACTATTGCTGCTCAGACAAGTAATGCATAATCCACAATCTGATTTCCCATCAATGAGTCCTCTCAAGAGAAAGAAATGCCAGGTACTGAGGCACTCTTCCCAGGACACTATTGGGGGCGCTTTTTATCTGAGGACAGAAATCCAAAATATCAATGTCCACCTTACTAACAAATCTAAAGTGAATCCATCAATAAAATTGACAGTGACCCTAGAGTAGTGTTTATCTGACAGATAAACATGTAAATGTTTTATTATCTTGACAGATATCGATTAACTCAATATGTTCTCCTAGCTATTTCCTCTGTATGGTCCATTGATAAATCAGTGAGTGTTAATGACTTCATGAAGGGATTGATATTTCTTGAAACATTCATCCCTAGGTTAACATGCTTAGCTCTCTGTATTGTGTGTACAGATCTACTTGGGGGTGAGTTTCTCTCATGAGATGTGGGATGTATTGTAGTTATATATTAACACATGGCTATGAAAACTTGTGAGTGGAATTAATGCACATTTTGTAAAACGTAAATAATGGTTTTAACCTTTCTAGTGTGTTTTATAAAGAGAAACGTGCCATTTGCTTGTGATAAAGCAAGGACAATCTAGTAGTGTAGAAAGAGTCCACAGGTAAATTAGTAAAAGTTAACAAAGAAAATTCCAAGCTTTTGCTCATCGAAAAGCTCACTAAAAGAATCAACTCCTATTTTAACAAAGTAGACATCTGCGTTAGCTCCCTATGGCAACACATTTATGTTTAACTATGGCATATCATTGGTTCTATAGTATGCAGTCAACTTTAAAGTGATACTAAAGGTTTTTGCATTGTTTTCTTTAAAATAAAATAAAAGATGTTATACTTGCCTGTTCTGTGCAGTGATAATGCACAGAGCAGTTCCTTGCCTCCTCTTTGCCAGTCCCCAACTGGCACTGTCTGTTCCTTCTTTGTCTGGGTGCTCCCTTAGCAAGCCGGATACTAAGGGGGCACCTGTGCACTCGTGCTTCCATACTGGACTGCACCATCCATACACACACACCAGTAAGCCATGCCCCATTCCATTCTTACAGGAGATTGACTGACAGCAGCAGGAGCCTATGGCTCCTGCTGCTCTCAGTGCCACCGGTGAGAAGAGCGGGGCTGCAGCCGAGACAGTGTTGCTTTGGTGATAGGTGTCAGGTAAGTGTTTAGGGAGGGAGAGGGTAGGTAGAACAGTTAATGGAGCATTTTTTTTTACCTTAACCACTTCCCGCCCGGCCTATAGCAGAATGACGGCCGGGTGGTGGTTGCGTTATCCTGACTGGACGTCATATGTTGTCTTTCAGGATAACAGCTGCTGTGCGCACGTGGGGGCATGCATCGCGGCGATCGGTGGTGCGGTGTGTCAGTCTGACACACCGCTACACCGATCTCGGTAAAGAGCCAACAATCACGTCTGATCACGATGTAAACAGGAAGAGCCGTTGATCGGCTGCTCTCCTGACAGGGGGGTCTGTGCTGATTGTTTATCAGCGCAGCCCCCCCTCGGATGCCCGCCCAGGACCACCAGGATGCCAGAATGGACCACCAAGGAAGGCCACCACACTGGACCACCAGGTATGCCACCTAAACCACCAGGGAAAAGCCAATCTGTGCCCAGGCAGCTGACAATCAATGCCCTCAGCTGACAATCAGTGCCCATCCACAATACCTGCCAGTGCCACAAGGGATGCCTATCAGTGCCATCCATCAGTGACACATATCAGTGCCCATCAGTGGCACGTATCAGTGCCCATCAGTGCCCAGCAGTGCCGCCTATCAGTGCCCAGCAGTGCCGTCTATCAGTGCCACTCATAAGTACCCATCAGTGCAGCCTTTTAGTGCCCATCAGTGTCGCCTATCAGTGCCCACCAGTGCCACCCATGAGTGCCCATCAGTGCCGCTTATCAATGCCCATCAGTGCTGCATATCAGTGCCACCCATCAGTGCCGCCTACCAGTGCCCATCAGTGCCGCCTATCAGTGCCCATCGTCAGTGCCATCTCATTGGTGCCACCTCATCTGTGCCGCCTTATCATTGCCCATCAGTGCCACCTTATCAGTGCCCATCAGTGAAGGAGAAAACATACTTATTTACAAAATTTTATAACGGAAACAAAAGAAAAACTTTAGTTTTTTTTCAAAATTTTCAGTATTTTTTTATTTGTTTAGCAAAAAATAAAAACCGCAGAGGTGATCAAATACCACCAAAAGAAAGCTCTATTTGTGGGAACAAAATTATAAAAATTCTGTTTGGGTACAGCGTAGCATGACCGCGCAATTGTCATTTAAACAGCGACAGCGCTGAAAGCTGAAAATTAGCCTGGGCAGGAAGTGCCCGGTATGTGTTATCATGTGGTGTGGTGAAGGAGTTTTACTACAGATCTGGATTCTAACCTCTTCTGCTGCTTCTACATAAATGGACTCTTTTGCACCTACCTTCTGCTACAACAGACTTTTACTATTTATTTAGTGGACTGTTTCTGTGGATATCATCCTAACTTTATTATATTTTTTATCATTATATGGCATTTATATGTGGACTCTCCTCATGTTCTAAACCCAGATGGGCAATTAATTATCATTGATTGTCATCTACACATGCACCTTATTAACCTTTACTAGCACTGCTAATGTCATAGTTTTACTTGGACATATTTTTTTAATATCCAATCAGTATTGTACTCCAAGAAAAAGGAATATTGAAGCTTATTACCGATCGTCTATGGATCATCCTTTGACCCTGTGGTGGAACTATTGAAAAGAAAATCTTTATTTCATCCAATTTGTGACACCAAATTATGTGTTTTTTTCTACCCTTAAATTTATTATTCTGTGCATATGGACTTATGATTTCCTGTTTGGATACGTATTGCTGTCATCTTGGACAGATAGGACAACTGCTAATGCCTGCTTAGCTTGAATACAATAGGGAGGAGGTCATAATGCTCACAGGCATATTGACAACGTTGTCAGTCTTAATTGAGTAGGTACAAAGGTGTGCAGTATTATTTTCTGAAAAGGGATTTCTTACAAAGTATTGTAATAAAACATTTGTATTTGCAGATGATATAAAAGGGGATTTTTGTGGTATAATGTTCAAAATTTTTTCAATATTTCTTCTCTTTATATACGGTAAGTATAATTTAATAAGTGATGACACATGTCCAACGGGGAATAAAATACTCATCTTTACACCACTGAATTCTCTGGCGTTTTACCCTTAATATACATACTGCATTTTGATGCAGATGTTGGATCAAGTAGCATTGTGTGAAATGGCTAGGATGTGTCCACAGCAACCTAGAAAAGCAATAGCTTGTCTTAAACAGAATTGTTACAGACACTAAACTTTGTGGAACAATATTTTGCATATCATACATCAGTAGATATAAGGCAGTTGTAAACATTGAATAATTATTATTGAATATAACATTTTTACTAGGACTTCATTTTTTTACATACAGCACACTACAAGCAGTCACATCACACAGATCTCTTGTTGAGTGCTGCCGGTTCTCAGATCAATCATTGATCACCAATTTTTACATTCTAGTGAACACAGAGTTCATTTTTTTTTCATTATTATAACAGGATGGCACCAGTAAATTATTTTCATCTGCTCTTGCATTAATTAAACTAATTTTGTTTGGATTTTGTATAATGTGATTTTTTTTATATTGTTGTTCTGATTTAAATGGCAGTACATAAACCACATCTAGACTCCTCTGCATTGATGTAATTAGAGCAATGCCATTGCTTAAATGCATAATTCCAAATCCAATTTAAATATGCATTTCCAAAAGGATGTAATTATAGCAGTTTTTCATGGTTAACATTTGGGCATAGTGTGTAGTTTACTAAATATTTATCAGACCAAAGAGCTTTATTCACATTGCCATCAGTTTGTTTACTCCTGCCTGGAGAGGTTTACTTTTCTTGAAATATGAAGGTAGTTTGCAATCTTAGGTACTTACATCCCCATAATCAAAAACCCATAACCCAAATTTGGACTTTTATGGCACCAGACTTGAAAATATTATAATCACACAACTATATAAAACTTAGATTTTATTATTACTTATAATTGCATGTAAAATTTTATGTACAAAACAGAATACAAATTTGTAAAAAGCACACCTTTTTATAGAGTGTATAATAGACCTCTATGAAAATCTTACTTACCGTATTTTTCGCTCCATAAGACGCACCTGACCATAAGACGCACCTAGGTTTTAGAGGAGAAAAACAAGAAAAAAAAAATATTCTGAAACCAAATGGTGTACCAAAATATTTAGCAGTGCCCATGAAATGCAGCCTTACCAGTCCCATTAAATGCAGCCTGACCTGTGCCCATTAAATTCAGCCTGACTTGTGTCCATTAAATGCAGCCTTACCTGTGTCCATTAAATGACGCCTTACCTGTGTCCATTAAATGAAACCTTACCTGTGTCCAATAAATTAAGCCTTTCCTGTGTCCATTAAATGAAGCCTTTCCTGTGTCCATTAAATGAAGCCTTACCTGTGCCCATTAAATGCAGCCTTACCTGTGCCCATTAAATGCAGCCTGACTTGTGCCCATTAAATGCAGCCTGACTTGTGCCCATTAAATGCAGCCTGACTTGTGCCCATTAAATGCAGCCTGACTTGTGTCCATTAAATGCAGCCTGTTCTGTGCCTGGCGACTGGCGAGGACATCATCACATTCGCCTGCCTGTCACTCAGAAGACAGAGCAGCCCGAGTGGCAGTACTCCATTCGGCTGCTGGGGCTGCTCTGTCTTCTGTCTTCTTTGAGTGACAGAAGATCGCCCGGCGCTCGCGTGAGACGGCCGTCCTGTATTGTGACAGGGCGGCGGCGACAACAGAGGCTGGTCAGTATTCGCTCCATAAGACGCACAGGCATTTCTCCCCATTTTTTTTGGGGGGGGGGGGAGTGCGTCTTATGGAGCGAAAAATACGGTAATGTCAATTTTTGCTAGACATTGGTTGCATGAGTTTGTATAACTTGTTTATAATGTTCACATTTCACAGGAATTGAGTTTCCTTCCTCAGGAGTGAGAGGTCCAAAATTGACCTATAATATTGAACAAGAGTCAATACATACAGTTGTGTGAGAAAGTATTTTCCCCCTTCCTAATTTATTTATTTTTTGCACATTTCTCACACTTAAATGATTCCGATCATCAAACAAATTTTAATATTACTCAAAGATAACCCGAGTAAATCTAAGATGCAGTTTTTAAATTATTATTTCATTTATTAAGGTAAAACCTGCCTGGCCCTATATGAAAAAGTAATTGCCCCCGCCCATGCTGAATCATGAATGAACTGTGATTAACTACAATTTTTTGGAAAGCTGAGTTAAATTCCAATTGCCACACCCAGGCCTGATTACTGCCAGACCTGCTGAATCAAGAAATCACATAAATAGAAGCTGTCTGACAAAGTTAAGCACGCTAACAGATCCCAAAATACCACACATCAGAAACAAACATGTATCGGTATAGGAAGGGTTTCAAAGCCATTTCTAAGTCTCACAGGGAGAGCCATGGTCAACAAATGGAGATAACTTGGAACTGTGGTGGACCTTCCCAGGAGTGGCTGGCCTACAAAAATTACTCCAATGGAAAAAATAAAAAGTTTTGGGACTTTAAATGAGGCCTGAGACAATGAAGTCACTAGGTCTCCATCCCTATTAGTACGAAGACAGAAAAGGGTCGGGACTTTGTATGAAGCATGCGGATTGAGAGCCAAACAGAGCTAGTAAATCAAATAATGTAAAATTTATTAAATATTATACAGTAAAATACATAGGACATCATAGTACATATTCCATCATCCAACACAATTAGTTAGTTCATTGGCATTTGTTCGTGAGTAAATTGAGTAAAACAATAAAAACATGAAGTAAAACTGCATGATAAATATTATTTGGCATCTGAAGCTCGACGCGTTTTGCGGCTATCATGCCGCTCATCAGGAGCTGATAATTAATGGATGTCTACAATACAAGAACATAGTATCAATTGATAGGTTAGAATTATATAGAGGGGGGAGAGAAATATGCACTTAAATCTACAGCCCATACTCACAGGTCGGGTGATGGCATGGGCACCGCAGGGGGCATGTAGGCGGCCGGGGACACAGTCTGGCACGGGAGCTGAGGCGGCATGAAAGGTGGCGCAGCAAGGAGGAAGTCATCCTTGTGTAAGCTGAGTATGTGATCTTCACCAGGGTCAAGGGGCACATGCAGAGAGACTCCTGGACCATCTGAAAATGAACGTGAAGTGCAAAGAAATGGAGTGTTAAATTGCTGAGGGGTGATGAGCCCTACGTTCAGCAGTGAAAAGATGAAAAATGGATGTGGATGAGCAGGGATAATAATGAACAGAAAAGCATAGCTGAAATATCTGATGGTGTAGCTATGTTGAAAGCAATAAAGTGCTCCAACTTTGAGAACGCTATCAATGAAAAATGAGAGGGATGAAACATGAAAGAAGGGTAAATGTGTGACGGTGAGCTTGTTGAGGGCAATGAGGATGCTCCAACATAGAAACACCGTCGTGAGGGGATTAAGAGAAAGGGGGGGGGGGAAGGAAAGAAAAGAAGGGAAGGAAAGGGCAAGGAAAAGGACAAAACAAAAAAATTACTCCAAGAGCATGACGACGACTCATCCAGGAGGTCATAAAAGAACCCAGAACAACATAAAAAGAACTGCAGGCCTCACTTGCCTCAGGTTAGATCAGTGTTCCTGATTCAACAATAAGAAAGAGACTGGGCAAAAATGGCATCCATGAAAGAGTTCCGAGGCCAATTTTTACATTTTTGGGATATTTATTATAGCAAAAAGTAAAAAATATAGATTTTTTTTCAAAATTGTCTGCCTTTTTTTGTTTATAGCCAGGGCTGTCTTTAACACAGGGAAAAAGGGGCAGCTGCTCCGGGCCCAGACTTTGTTGTGGGGCCCAAGGCATCTGCTCTTTGGGCTTGCACTCCATGTTGATGAGGACAAGGGCCCCTTCCCCGAGACGATTGCTGGTTCCAGATGGTAGGTCAGCCAACACAGCAGGGTGGTAGGCAGGTACCGATGATAGCAGGCAGAGTAGCAGGGTCAGGCAGGCTGTGGATCGGCAGGGTCAGGCAGCATTGATCGTGTACAGGGCACAGGCAGCAACATGGTCAGGAAACAAGCTGGGTCTGGAACTGATCAGAGAAGCAGGAGCCAATGGAGCAGACCAAAGTGGAGGTCAGGGGACGAGCCGAGGTCAGTGCAGGCGAAGTTCAGAGATTGGTCAAGACAAGCCGGGTCAACAACAGGGCCAGGATACAGAATCACAGGAACACAGTATACACAGGAGGCTGAAGACAAAGCAGCACTGATCCTGAGCACTGGCCGAGTTTGAATAGCTCATTTGGCACCAACATCTGTCACTGTCACAGGTGCACAGGTCACAGGTGCAGGCGAATGCTAGGCTGTACTTGTATGCGCATATGCATTAGCCAGTGTCCAATTCTTGCGAGCACGAAAGGAAACATGTTTTAGCCTGCACTCGTCTATTGGCAAGCCTTTCCTTACAGCGAGATTTTAGAGAATACAGAGCAGCCAAAAGTTAGAGATAAGACACTTGCAGTGAACCAGAGTGTCTTCTCATGAGATTTAGACCCCTTTCACACTGGGGCGGTTTGCAGGCGCTATTGCGCTAAAAATAAACAAACCGACCCTAAACAGCGGCTGCTGTTTCTCCAGTGTGAAAGCCCAAGGGCTTTCACAATGGAGCGGTGCGCTAGCAGGACCGCTCCAAAAGTCCTGTTTGCCGCATCTTTGGAGCGGTGAAGGAGTGGTGTGTTTACCGCTCCTCCCCCGCTCCTGCCCATTGAAATCAATGGGACAGCGCGGCTATACCGCCGGCAATGCGCCTCAGAGGCACATTGCCGGCGGTATTAACCCTTTTTCGGCCGCTAGCGGGGGTTAAAACCGTACCACTAGCAGCCGAATACCGCCGCAATTCCGAAAAATAGCGGCACTTTACTGCCACCGCACCTCCCGTCCCAGTGTGGAAGGGGCCTAAGTCTGCTCTGCATTCCCCAGGAATTTTCCCAGAAGGATGGTGATGCCTCGCCTAGTGATGGGGAACATTGGGGTAAGGTCAGTATATATATAGGATCTGGGCTGCTCTGCAAATCCACTGCAACAGACAGGGAAGTATAACATGTTTATTATTTTAATTGAAAAAAAAAAGCGAGACTTTACAATCACTTTAACTTGCATTTTTAGATGTCACTGATAGTGAATTTTGGAATGATTCCTGAACCCATGCAGTAATGTCTATCACAGAATCATGCTTGTTTTTAATGCAGTACCATCTGAGGGCTCGAAGATCACGGGCATCCAATATTGCGTTTTGGCCTTGTCCTTTGCACACAGAGATTTCTCTAGATTCTCAAAAGCTTTTAATGATATTATGTATTGTACATTATGATATATTTAACCACTTAACGACCGCCCACTGTAAAAATACGTCGGCAGAATGGCACCGACAGGCAGAATCACGTATATCTACGTGACTGCCTTTGTATAGTTGGGGGGTCCGATCGGACACCCCTTCTTTACAGTGAGCGGCCGTTATTCGTTTGGGAGCGATCAGGGATGAGGGGATGGCCGTTCGATTCCGGCCACTCCCTCTCGATCGCTCCCAGTGAATCGAATCCTTCCCCTGCCTGTGTAATGTTTACACAGGCAGAGGAAGTGATGTCATCTCTCCTGCGGCGCTCACATATACCGAGCGCCGCACAGGAGAAGATGCAGGTTAGTGCACAAAACACTACACTGACACCAGGACACATAGGCACATAAATCGCCCCCCCAGACACCCCAGATCACCCCCCAGATCACCCCCAGCCCCCAGTCACAGTGTCACTGATTGCAGTGACCATTTATTTACTGATCACTGCAATCAGTGACATTTGTGACTGTAAAAGTGTCACTAAAGTTAGTTTTAGGTCCAGTGTAGCCCCCTAACCCCCCCTAATAAAGGTTTAACCCCCTGATCGCCCCCCAGATAACCCTTTCACCCCCTATCACTGCCGTTGCTAAGTGATCATTTTTCTGATCGCTGTCTTAGCGTCGGTGATGCCGATCGGTAGCCAGTTACTTTTTTTACGTTCGCCGCAGGTTTTTATAGTGTCGGGTACCCCCATATATTACCTAATAAAGGTTTAACCCCCTTGATCGCCCCCCAGATAACCCTTTCACCCCCTATCACCGCTGTCGCTCAGCGATCATTTTTCTGATCGCTGTCTTAGCGTTGGTGATGCCGATCGGTAGCCAGTAATTTTTTTTAGGTTCGCTGCAGGTTTTTATAGTATCCGGTATCCCCATATATTACCTAATAAAGTTTTAACCCCCTTGATCGCCCCCCAGGTAACCCTTTCACCCCCTATCACCACTGTCGCAAAGCGATAGTTTTTCTGATCGCTGTCTTAGTGACGGTGATGCCGATCGGTAGCCAGTATTTTTTTTTAGGTTCGCCGCAGGTTTTTATAGCGTCAGGTACCCCCATATATTATCTAATAAAGGTTTAACCCCCTTGATCGCCCCCCAGGTAACCCTTTCACCCCCTATCACCACTGTCGCTAAGCGATCGTTTTTCTGATCGCTGTCTTAGTGTTGGTGATGCCGATCGGTAGCCAGTAATTTTTTTTAGGTTCGCCGCAGGTTTTTATAGCGTCAGGTACCCCCATATATTATCTAATAAAGGTTTAACCCCCTTGATCGCCCCCCAGGTAACCCTTTCACCCCCTATCACCACTGTCGCTAAGCGATCATTTTTCTGATCGCTGTTTTAGTGTCGTGATGCCGATAGGTAGCCAGTAATTTTTTTTTAGGTTCGCCGTCAGGTTTTTATATAGCGTCAGGTACCCCCATATATTACCTAATAAAGGTTTTAACACCCTAATTGCCCCTAGTTAACCCTTTCACCAGTAATCACCATATAAGTGTTACGGGTGACGCTGGTTAGTTAGTTTGCTTTTTATAGTGTCAGGGCACCCGCCGTATATAACCCAATAAAGGTTTAACCCCCTGATCGCCCGGCGGGTGATATCAATTAGGTTTTAGCGTTAAAGAGGGTCTGCGTCACACCCCAGGCAGCGTCAGGTTAGTGCCAGTAGCGCTAACACCCACGCGTGAAGCATACACCCCCCTTAGTGGTATAGTATCTGAACAGATCAATATCTGATCTGATCAGATCTATACTAGCGTCCCCAGCAGTTTAGGGTTCCCAAAAACGCAGTGTTAGCGGGATCAGCCCAGATACCTGCTAGCACCTCCGTTTTGCCCCTCCGTCCAGCCCAGGCCACCCAAGTGCAGTATCGATCGATCACTGTCACTTGCAAAACACAACACACATAACTGCAGCGTTCGCAGAGACAGGCCTGATCCCTGCGACTCCAGTGCTGTAGGATGTGATTTCACCACCACAGTTAAAAAAAAAAAGCATATATGCCGAAGCATTGGGGCAGCAGGGGCGGAGGAGCGATTTTGCTCCTAATGTCGCGTACATACGGTCGAAATTCCGACGGAGGCTTGCCCGTGGAAAAGTCTGACCATGTGTACGCGGCATAACTTTTGTGGGAAGATGCCCCCATGCTTCGGCATATATAAATGGTGCATGTATGCCCATCATTAGAAGTGGGTGGATGAAGGGCGGTATTCTAATGGTGGGCATACCCACCGATCAATCTTTTTTTTTCGTTCAGCCAACAGGCTGCATGAAAAAAAAGATTACAATACATGTCCAACAAGGACCAGCAACGTACTGGTATGTTGCTGGACTTTGAATGTTTATACCAGAATGATGCCTGCGGGTTTAGGTATCATCTTGGTATCATTCTTTTCAGCCAGCGGCCGGCTTTCATGTAAAAGCAATCCTAGTGGCTAATTAGGGAGGGAATGTCCCCCCCCCCCGGATATAAAAAGCGCCATTGGGAAATTGGGAAAGCATTTTATTACACCGATCTTGGTGTGGTCAGATGCTTTGAGGGCAGAGGAAAGATCTAGGGTCCAATAGACCCAAGTTTTTTCAAAAAAAGAGTACCTGTCACTACCTATTGCTTTCGTAGGGGATATTTACATTCCCTGAGATAACAATAAAAATGATAAAACAAAAAAAATTTGGAAGCAACAGTTTAAAAATAAAATAAAAAAGCAAAAATAATAATAAAAAATAAAAAAAAAGCACCCCTGTCCTGCCCTGCTCTTGCCCAAGGGCGAACGCAAGTGTGGGTCTGGCGTCATATGTAAACAGCAATTGCACCATGCATGTGAGGTATCACCGCGAAGGTCAGATCGAGGGCAGTAATTTTAGCAGTAGACCTCCTCTGTAAATCTAACGGCGTAACCTGTAAAGGCTTTTAAAGGCTTTTAAAAATGTATGTAGTTTGTCGCCAATGCGCGTTTGTGCGAAATTTTAAAGCTTGTCGTGTTTGGTATCTATGTACTCGGCCTAAGATCATCTTTTTTATTTCATCAAACATTTGGGCAATATAGTGTGTTTTAGTGCATTAAAATTAAAAAAAGTGTATTTTTTCCCCAAAAAATGCGTTTGAAAAATCGCTGCGCAAATACTGTGTAGAAAAAAAAAATGCAACACCCACCATTTTAATCTGTAGGGCCTTTGCTTTAAAAATATATATAATATTTGGGGGTTCAACATAATTTTCTTGCAAAAAAAAAATGTTTTCATGTAAACAAAAAGTGTCAAAAAGGGCTTTGTCTTCAAGTGGTTAGAAGAGTGGATGTAAGCTTCCTAATGTTGTGTATAAAATGCCAGAACAGTTCAAAACCCCCCCAAATTACCCCATTTTGGAAAGTAGACACCCCAAGCTATATACTGAGAGGCATGTCGAGTCCATGGAATATTTAATATGTTGACACAAGTTGCGGAAAAAAGAAAATTTTTTTTTTTGCACAAAGTTGTCACTAAATGATATATTGCTCAAACATGTCATGGGCATATGTGGAATTACACCCCAAAATACATTCTGTTGCTTCTCCTGAGTACGGGGATACCACATGTGTGAAACTTTTTGGGAGCCTAGCCGCGTACGGGACCCCAAAACCAAGCACCGCCTTCAGGCTTTCTAAGGGTGTAAATTTTTGATTTCACTTCTCACTGCCTATCACAGTTTCGGAGGCCATGGAATGCCCAGATGGCACAAAACCCCCCCAAATGACCCCATTTTGGAAAGTAGACACCCCAAGCTATTTGCTGAGAGGTATTGTGAGTATTTTGCAGATCTCGCTTTTTGTCACAAGGTTTTGAAAATTGAAAAAAAAAAATATATATATTTTCTTTCTTCATTTTCAAAAACAAATGAGAGCTGTAAAATACTCACCATGCCTCTCAGCAAATAGCTTGGGGTGTCTACTTTCCAAAATGGGGTCATTTGGGGGGGTTTTGAGCTATTTTGGCATTTTATGGCCTTCGAAACTGTGATAGGTAGTGAGGAGTGAAATCAAAAATTTGTGCCTAGAAATCCTGAAGGCGGTGCTTGGTTTTCGGGGTCCCGTACGCGGCTAGGCTCCCAAAAAGTCCCACACATGTGGTATCCCCGTACTCAGGAGAAGCAGCAAAATGTATTTTGGGGTGTAATTCCATATATAACCATGGCATGTGTGAGCAATATATCATTTAGTGACAAGTTTTTGTAATTTTTATTTTTTTTTGTCATTATTCAATCACTTGGGACAAAAAAAAAAAATATTCAATGGGCTCAACAGGCCTCTCAGCAATTTCCTTGGGGTGTCTACTTTCTAAAATGGGGTCATTTGGGGGGGGTTTGTGCTATTTTGGCATTTTATGGCCTTCGAAACTGTGATAGGTAGTGAGAAGTGAAATCAAAAATTTGCGCCCTTAGAAATCCTGAAGGCGGTGCTTGGTTTTCGGGGGCCCGTACGCGGCTAGGCTCCTAAAAAGTCCCACACATGTGGTATCCCCGTACTCAGGAGAAGCAGCAAAATGTATTTTGGGGTGCAATTCCACATATAACCATGGCATGTGTGAGCAATATATCATTTAGTGACAACCTTTTGTAATTTTTTATTTATTTTTTTGTCATTATTCAATCACTTGAGACAAAAAAAAACAAATATTCAATGGGCTCAACATGCCTCTCAGCAATTTCCTTGGGGTGTCTACTTTCCAAAATTGGGTCATTTGGGGGGGTTTTGTACTGCCCTGCCATTTTAGCACCTCAAGAAATGAGATAGGCAGTCATAAATTAAAAGCTGTGTAAATTGCAGAAAATGTACCCTAGTTTGTAGACGCTATAACTTTTGCGCAAACCAATAAATATACGCTTATTGACATTTTTTTTACTAAAGACATATGGCTGAATACATTTTGGCCTAAATGTATGACTAAAATTGAGTTTATTCAATTTTTCTTATAACAAAAAGTAGAAAATATCTTTTTTTTTCAAAATTTTCGGTCTTTTTCCGTTTATATAAAAATAAAAATCGCAGAGGCAATCAAATACCATTAAATGAAAGCTCTATTTGTGGGAAGAAAAGGACGCAAATTTTTGTTTCGGTACAACATTGCATGTCTGCACAATTTACAGTTAAAGCAGCGCAGTGCAAAATTCTGAAAACAGCTCTGGTCCTTTAGCTACAAAATGGTCCGGGGCTTAAGTGGTTAAATTATTTTCAATTTCACGTTGAGGAACATTATTCTGAAATTGTTCAACAATTTTTAGATGCATCTTTTCACAGATTGGTGAACCTCTACCCATCGTTACTTCTGAGACACTCTGATGCCGCGTACACACGATCACTTTTCTCGTCGGGAAAAATTAAATTTTTTCTCTTGGACGAGAAAAACGGCCGCGTGTAGGCTCTCCAGCATTTTTCCCGATGAGAAAAACGGCGAGAATCACAACATTTTTTTCCTCTGCAGTTTTCCCATAGGGAAACACTGCTAGGGTGCCTACACATGGCCGGTTTTCTCGACCAAGAGAAAACATGTTGTGAAAAACGGCCGTGTGTAGGGGACCAAGCCGGTCCTCGTTCCTCCCATCGGGTTTCACGGCGGTGTTTTCACCGCCGTGAAACTCGATCGTGTGTACACGGCATGACTCTCTAAGATGCTCTTTTTTATACCCAATCATGCTACTGACCTGTTGCCAATTAACCTAATTAGTTGCAAAATGTTCTTCCAGGCAGTAACAGCGATCCTTTCCACTTTACATTTACTAGCCCTCTGGATTGGTATCAGGACAGGCCTGCACCCTATGATCTAGCACACATGGATACAGTATACTTTCACCTTTACTTTGTGCGGCACCAAAAGCAATATAACAGGTCACAAGTAAATTGTTGTCAGATTCTGCCTGTAAACTTGATAATGTGAATGTTCTTTTTCTCCAAACTGCCAAAAGTCATGTTGAAGCCAGTACACAACAGACTGTTGTCATTCTTTACTTCCTTTACATGTGCTAAGCACGGACTTTATTCATGATGTTTCCCATTTACAAAACATCTGAAAAGCCTCCAGGGCTTCAGTGAAAAAAGCAGTGCTAGAAATAGCTAATATCTTGTGATAGACGGTGTGGCAGATCAATGCATGACAGATCAATAAATGCGCTGGCCAAGTTGTGCTAATGACACAGCGTGCCTGCTAATCGATCTTCTTGCTCTGACTAATTGGCTATTAGAGGCAGCAGTCCCTTCCACTTCTTTTCTCTGTTTTGTGTTTCTTTACTGTGATTTGAATGACAAATTGCTACCAGATTCCTCCCTTCACACCATTAATTACATATTGAAACACAACCAGATTTACATTATAGTCAAAGTTGTCAGTCAGGGCAACCATTACACATTAGGCATTTATCTCTCTTGACAAATTTAGAACATACCCCTGTCTTCTATAGTGACAGCCAAATTCACATTCTGCCATTTCTAGAGGGTTAAAATATGTTATGCTTCCCACAGACAGGCAGAATAATGACAGGATAGAAATATCCCATCTTTTCTGTTATCACCACTCAGTAGAAACCACAAAAACATTTAATGTGACTAAGGTAAGTTTTGGCGCACAGCCAAAGGATCTTTCGCCATTTTGTGATGAAAAGGGAATGTTCCTTTCTCAATTGTGGATATTTTCCAGTAAGATGCAATGAAGTTTGCATAGCACCCTGACACTCGTAGGTGATTATATAATTGGGCATATTGCTTGAGTAGGTCAAGAGCTTGAGGCCCCTTCGGATTTTGTACTGATTGCTTAGTTCATTTTGGAGACTTGCAAGGCAATGTTTAAAATGCTGGATTCAAATGCTGGAGTGGTTTTGTTCTTCTCCCTGGAGACTCAAAGCCACCTATTTGCTGTTGGGGCAGGTGGTGGGATAGTCATCTTGGGTGTGCTAAGTAGGATATTATGTTAGCGTCAGTTTTTGGACAGGAACCAATTAACCTACTTACATGTCTTTGGACTGTAGGCAGGGCCGCATCAGGAATTTTGTGGCCCCTTACACAGCTTCAGGCATGGGCCCCCTGGAGCAGAGGAGATCTGGGGGGGTGCTGCCGCCCCAAATTGAGAAGTGGGGGGAGTTGCCACCCGGGGCCCTGGGGACCTCCGGGCCTCTTACAAAAAAAAGAAAAAAAAATATATTTTTATTTAAAAAAAAGGGGGTTGCCATCCGGGGCCCTGGGGACCTCTGGGGACCTCTGGGCCCCTTACAAGAAATAAATAAAAATAAATAAAATTATTTTTATTTTTTTATAAAAATACATAAAAAAGGGGGGTTACCATCCATGGGCCCTGGGGACCTCTGGGCCCCTTACAAAAAAAAAGGGGGTTTCCATCTGGGCCCCTGGGGACCTCCGGGCCCCTTACAGGTGTACTGCCTGTACCCCCCTGATGGCGGCCCTGACTGTAGGAGGAAAGGGGTGTACCTAGAGAAAACTCAAACAAGCACAAGAAAACTGCATGCAGATAGTGTCCTGACCAGGATACTGACCTAGGATCCCAGTGCTGCAAGGAAGCTCCCTTCATAGCCAGATGTTACTCACTGCTCCCTCTCTAGCAAGCATTAATTTGCAGCACTCCAGGCTAGCGAGAGAGCATCACCCAATAGAGGAAGTACTCCCTCAACTTGGGTACTTCTGCCACTGGCAGAATCACCCATCTGGCATTGCCCTAATACTTATTAACCACTTTAAGACCAGCCGCCGCAGTTGTACTGCAGCAGGTTGGCTCTCCTGGGCAAATCGTCATCATTGAAACAAGAAATTAAATTAGCGCTGCTCCTATCAATTACAATATATATATAAACAAACGTGCTCAATGCCAATATAGTGCAAAATGACTGCAATCAATAAAGTCAATAAAAACATGAAATGTTGAGCCGGTGACAAGTTCAAATATTCAAGTGACTTTCCGTGACAACTTCAAAATCAAAAGTTCAGGTGAGTGTCCGTGATCCCCTCCTGGGTCCCCGCTCACCAGATGGAAATGGTATATGTGCCTGTATTGAGGTGGTGATGTCCGTCCATGGAATTTGTTGTAATTGGCCTTGGAGTATAAGTGTCTGCTGGCCTCCTCCCGATAATCATGGTCCCTCAGGCTCACTCGTTCAGCAATAATCCATAATGGTATAGTTCCAACAAAAACGGAGGAGAGAGCATATAGTGTAATACTGCTATCTATTTAGAAAAAAAATTAAATCATTAATCACTTACATCAAAAAATATAAAATCATGCAGAGATTGCCGCCTTGGCGTCCACACAGCCTTCACAAATAGATCATCATTGTACGTCGGCTGCTTTAAGTGCTCTAGGGGGCACGCATATGCCACGATGACGGAGCCGATGCGCGTGGCCGGCAGCTGCGATGTCCGCCGGCCAACCGCGATTGCTCCTGAGAGAGACAGAACGGGGATCTGACAATCTAAACAGACAGATCTCTGTTCTGTCAGGGGAGGAGAGACAGATCTGCTGGAGCAGGGATATGCTATTAGCGGACCTCCATCTGTTGCAAAACTACAAGTCCCATCATGCCTCTGCCTCTGGGTGTCATGCTTGTGGCTGTCAGAGTCTTGCTATGCCTCATTGTACTTGTAGTTCTGCAACAGCTGGAGGTCTGCTAATTGCATATCCCTGTGCTGGAGTATGCTGTCTAGTTCTGGGCACCAGTCTTCAGGAAGGATGTGCTGGAACTGGAGAGAGTACAGAGAAGGGCAACAAGGGACTGGAGGATCTTAGTTATGAGGAAAGATTACTAGCACTGAACTTATTCTCTCTGGAGAGGAGGCGCTTGAGAGGGGATATGATTTCAATGTACAAATACCGTACTGGTGACCCCGCAAAAGGGGACAAACTTTTCCGCGAAAGGGCATTTAATCACTTGATGACCACCGCACGATGATATACTTTGACAGAATGGCACGGCTGGGCATAAGGGTGTACAGGTACGTCCCCTTTTACAATGCGTGCCGTGGGTAGCGCGCGCGCGCCCGTCGGGAGCTCCGTGACCGCGCCTGCAGGACCCGCAGATCCGATCGCCGCCAGTGTCCCGCGATCGGGTCACAGAGATGAAGAACGGGGAGAGGTAAGTGTAAACAAACATCTCCTCGTTCTTCCTAGTGACACTGTCAGTGATCGTCTGTTCCCTGTCATCGGGAACAGCGATCAGTGATGTGTCACCCCAAGCCTCGCCCCCTCACAGTTAGAACACATCCTTAGGTCACACTTAACCCCTTCAGCGCCCCCTACAGGTTAACCCCTTCACTGCCAGTGTAATTTTTACAGTAATCAGTGCATTTTTATAGCACTGATCGCTGTAAAAATTACAATGGTCCCTAAATGGTGTCAAAATTGTCTGATGTGTCCGCCATAATGTCGCAGTCATGATAAAAATCACTGATCACCGCCATTACTAGTAAAAAAAATATATTAATAAAAATGCCATAAAACTATCCCCTATTTTGTAGACGCTATAACTTTTGCGCAAACCAATCAATAAACGCTGATTGCGATTTTTTTTACCAAAAATATGTAGAAGAATACGTATCGGCCTAAACTGAGGAAAAAAAATGTTTTTTTTATATATTTTTTGGGGATATTTATTATAGCAAAAAGTAAAAAATATTGCATCTTTTTCAAAATTGTCGCTCTATTTTTGTTTATAGCGAAAAAAATAAAAAACGCAGTGGTGATCAAATACCACCAAAAGAAAGCTCTATTTTTGGGGAAAAAAGGACGCCAATTTTGTTTGGGAGCCACGTCGCACGACCGTGCAATTGTCAGTTAAAGCGACGCAGTGCCGAATCGCAAAAAGTGGCCTGGTCTTTGACCAGCAAAATAGTCTGGGGCTGAAGTGGTTAAAAAGACTCGCGGCCATTCACTAAAATTAGAGGAAAAGTGATTTAACCGGAAACTATGTAGAGGGTTCTTTACGGTAATGCCGCGCACACACGCTCTGAATTTCCGACAACAAATGTTCAATGAGAGCTTGTTGTTGGAAATTCCGACCGTGTGCAGGCTCCATCGGACATTTTCTGTCGGAATTTCCGACAACAAAAATTTGAGAGCTGGTTCTCAAATTTTCCGACAAACAAATCCGTTCTCGTAAATTCCGATCGTGTGTAGACAGTTCTGACACACAAAATTCCATGCATGCTCTGAATCAAGTACGAGACGGAAGCGCTCGGTCTGGTAAAACTAGCGTTCGTAATGGAGATAGCACATTCGTCACTCTGTAACGGACTGAAAAGCACGAGGCTGAAAAGCACGAATCGTCTCTCACCAAACTTCTACTAACACGACTGGTATTGAACTTCCCTTTATTGTGCCGTCGTACGTGTTGTACGTGACCGCGTTCTTGGCGTTTGGAATTTCCGACAACATTTGTGCGACCGTGTGTATGCAAGACAAGTTTGAGCCAACATCCTTCAGAAAAAAATCCACGGTTTTGTTGTTGGAATGTCCGATCGTCTGTACGCGGCATTAGAGTGGTAAGAATGTGGAATTCTCTTCCACAAGCAGTGGTTTCAGGAGGGAGCATAGATAATTTAAAAAAACTAAAAGGCACCTAAACGACCGCAACATACAGGGATATACAATGTAAAATTGACATAAAAGCGCACACACACAAGTTGGACTTGATGGACTTGTGTCTTTTTTCAGCCCTACCAACGATGTAACTATATAAGATCTGCTGTTCCTAGTGATTAGGAACAGCAATCTCTCTCCTCCTCCAGTCACTACACTCCCCCCACAGTTAGAAACACCTCCCTAGGGAACACTTAACCCCTTGATAAAATGCCATAAATATATCCCCTATTTTGTAGATGCTTTAACTTTTGTGCAAACCAATCAATATACGCTTTTTGTGATTTTTTTTTCCCCAAAAATATGTAGAAGAAAACATATTGGCCTAAACTGATGAAAAGTATTTTTTTTTACATTTTTGGGATATTTATTATAGCAAAAAGTAAAAAATTTGGGAGGGTCCAAGAAAATGTTTGCCCAGGGTCCAATCAATATTAAAGATGGCCCTGTTTATAGTGCAAAAAATAAAAAATAAAAGTGCAGAGGTGACCAAATACCACCAAAAGAAAGCTCTATTTGTGGGAAAAAAAGGACATCAATTTTGTTTGGGTACAGCGTCGCACGACATCGCAATTGTCAGTTAAAGAGGTTGTAAGCCTCAGGAAACCCCCCCCCCCAGAAAAAAAACCTGCAAGACAAAGGCATAAAGAGCTAGTATGCATTGCATACTAGCTCATTATGAAATCTTTACCTTAGAACGATGCCCCGGATCAGCGTCGGCCCTCCGAGTACAGCGAGGACATCTTCCACCGGAGTTACTTCCGGGTTCATGGCTCCAGCTCTGTAATTGGCCGGAGCCGCGATGACATCACTCCAGTGCATGTGCGCGGGAGCAAACGGTCACGGCACCAATCCTGAAGAAATGCCATTGCGGCCTGTTTCTTCAGTTTGCATGCGCCGATGACATCGGCAGCAGCGCATATACGGAATATCTCCTAAACTTGTACTTGTGATTCAAGGTACCTATAGGTAAGCTTAGGTAAGGCTTACCTGTGGGTAAAAGTGGTGTAACAGGGTTTACAACCAGTTTAAAGCCACGCAGTGCCGTATCGCAAAAAATGGCTTGGTCATTAAAAGAGAAGTATGGGTTTTGAGTTTTTCCCATATTTATACTTACCTCGGTGGATGGAGCATCAGACAGATGCTCCAGCTGTCCCCCGCCGTCTGTGCACTGAGAACCGAGCCACCGAACATCGCCGCTGGCTCGGTTCTCACAGATCCCGGAGAGGAAAGAGGCTGACTGTCAGTCAGCCTCTTTCCTCTCTGCTTCTCCACGCTCATTGGAGCGTTGAGCCGTGGAGGGGCGGGGAGAGGCTGTCTCAGTGGCTCGCTGAGACTGCCACTGATCAGGGCAGCTGGCGGATCCCGACTTTCTAAGTCGTGATGACGTGCTGCCCCGACTGATGGCAGTGACGTCAGCGGAGAGCGGACTTCAGACCGCTCTCCGCTGAAAACGGGTCACAGGAGTGCAAAACGAATTGCACTCCTGCGACCCAGAGGAGAAGCCCAGCCTAAAAAGCTCAGGCTGGACTTCTCCTTTAAGGGAACAAATCCTTCCGGTCCTTAACTAGTTAAAAAAAACTGCATACAATTTAAAAAAATAACTATTGGCAGCCCCCCAATTTTTCTGCGCCGCCATCTTTGGATATCCTGCATGTTCGCAGATGTACCGCAGGTCTCTACAAGGTCTTTGGGACCTGGCCAGGACCTGTGGCACATGTGCACATGCGTGGGGGTACTCCTGCACATGTGCACATGTGCTTCTGGTTTCTGGTATAGGACTTTGTACAAGCCTGTGGCTTGTTTTTACATGTGCAGGACCAAAATGTGTGTGTACAAATGTGCCACAGGCCCCAAAGATGCATGACATGTGCATGCAGGCAAGGTATCTCGCGGTATGAAAATGCTGCTCACCAAAGGGATGTGTCCTGGGATGTGTGATGTAAATCCGAGGAGGAAGTGGAGGCCCAATATCATTCTTGCCTAGATGAGGAAGGAGGAAGTGCTGTGGTGAAGTGCTGTGGTGAAGCACAAAGAACTGAACAAACCTTTCTAATAGTAGGGGGAAATTACCCAACTCTGTAAGAGGCGGGGGCGGAGAGAAAAATCCTTTTATAGATGAAAGGCTGCTTTAACAATTTAACAGAGATTCCATCTTCTCTGAAACACTCTGTTCTTACACAAGGCAACCAAATCACATTAAGTCGTTCTTAAAATGTTTTATTTACACAATTAGATAACAATCTGCACTTATTTGCATCTCAGGCTTTTATTATGCACCTGGGTTACAAACAAAGGCACGCTATTACATGAAAGTAAACAAATCGTTCTATTTGACATCTAACCTCCCTGGCGGTATGATTATTACTGATATTAGGTGCTGAAAGTGGTACCATTATTTTGCATGGAAATTTGTCGTTTTATATTGTAGGCCTGTAATTCTTAGAAATAACTCACTTAAATATGTCCAAACCAGAGTCTAGTAGACATCCCGGGTATGATAAAGTTTGAAACACAAAATCATAAATTATAATATAATAAATAACTATAAATAATTATAACAAATAATAATGTAATTATAATAAAAATGATTCAATAATGTAATCAAATCAAAAACACTGAAATTTGCTCAGTTGCAGAATTGTCGCTGTCATTAGATTTAGTGTTTGATGGTGAATTTCCCCACAAATCGCTGTCGCTCAATTCTGCAAGTGATTCTAATTTATTATCGCTGTTTTCTAAAACCACTTTTGACATAAAGTGACACTTTTTGGTTGCTATGGACAATCTCCAGTTTCCAGGCAGAAAAAAATGTATTTATAATATAAAAGTGCATCCAGGACACTGGACAGACCACTAGGGACAATGGGGGTGTGTTATTATTTGATACAGTACTGTAACCTGTAAGATTACAGTATACTGTATGTATTGTATGTTTTTTACTTTTTGAATTTGGCACCGTGCTCCGTCCCCGTGCGTCGCAACGCTCGCAGGGAACGGAGCTTGGCACTCGGCACTGTGAATCTGATCAAGAAAGGAAACAGCTCGCAGACACAGCGGGGAGACATCACAGGATCCAGGGAACAAGGTAAGTAACTCTCCCTGAAAACTGCGATGCAGCTCCGAGTCTGGCTCGGGGTTACCGCTTTTGGTATGGAAAATTCACCCCAAGCCAGACTCAGGAATTCCGCTAGGCAGGTTAAGGGTGAACTCCAGGCATGAAAACTTTTTTTTTTAATCATGTTTCTTTGCTGTGCAGATCACATGCGATGTCTATGTGATTCAAATTCAGCGATACAAATTGTATGGCTGAAATCGCACCTCATTCGCACCAAAATGGTGCAGGACCCTTTTTTTGGTCCACACTGAAATCAGATTGCATGGGTGTTTCTGCACCGTTTGGCAGTTCACACTGTGATCTGCGAACAGATCTGGGGGTGTCATTAACTTTGCATTGACACCCACAGCAGTTGGAAGATGTCAGTGTGAACCGCCGACAGGTGACGTGTTGCGGGAACCTGCACTGGAATAACGCTGGTTCCCACATTGCATATCTGTGAACCGGGACTTAAAGCCGAGCTCCACCCTAAAGTGGAACTTCCGCTGATCGGAACCCTCCCCCCCTCCGGTGTCACAATTGACACCTTTCAGGGGGGAGGGGGGTGTAGATACCTGTCTAAGACAGGTATTTGCACCCACTTCCGGGAGTCCGCTCTGCGGGAAATCTGCAGGAAGCACGTCACTTCCCGCAGATTCCCCGCTGTGTTCTGGGAGACACTCGGCTCCCAGAACACAGGGGACCATTCAGAACGGCGCAGCGCGACTCGCGCATGCGCCGTAGGGAACCAGGCATAAAGCCGCAAGGCTTCATTTCCTGGTTCCCTCACCGAGGATGGCGCTGGGGGCAGCAGAGTGATGAGCGATTGCTCGTCCTCTGCTGCGGACGTCGCTGGACTCCAGGACAGGTAAGTGTCCATATATTAAAAGTCAGTAGCTGCTGTATTTGCAGCTGCTGGCTTTTAATAAAAAAAAATTCCGCGGCACCTCCGCTTTAAAGATATAAACCCAAATAGTGGATCTAATGGGTCCCTCACACAGCTCTGGTCTCTGCACAAGTTATGTACAACATAGTGTGCACCTGATGCCTTTGCAAACTCAGTGACTTACTCACTATGTTGTACATAACTTGTGCAGAGACCAGAGCTGTGGGAGGGACCCATTAGATCCACCCACTACAGGATGCCTAAAGAAAATTACAAGGGGGCGGATACAAGACCAGACACCCTGCATAAGGAGAGAGACTAACAGTGACTGGTCTTACATACAGTAAGCTTCTGCACAAAAAAGAAGTTTCATTCTGGAATACTGCACAGATCTGAAAGAAATACACAAAGCACACCAAAAATAAAGCAAGAATACATATACTTCTGGCACATAGACAATATGTGCATATGCCAGATTTCAACTTTAATTGAGTTTTATAGTTTGATAAGCTTGGCAATACATTTATTTAGGAAGTATTGAGAGTCAAGCTAAAGAAATTGAAATGCAAAAAAAAAAAAAAAAGAAACCTTCACAGAAATAAAATGTTTTATTGTGAACAAAATGTAACAAGTTGTCTGGTACATGCATCCTGGGAAAACTGAAGCACAGGAAATAGAGAATGAAAATAATGACCGACTTCTCTGTGTACAGTAGCAGAACAAGTGCTGCAAGTTGGATCTGTACTATAGGGAAACCGAATCCAGTCTGTTTTTGTACTCTGACCTTCTGAAATAGTAAATAGGTACAGAGAGAGGTACATAGATAGTCACCAGAGGTCCTGCAGGAGGGTGATATCAATGAAGAGCTTGTCAGTAAGGGAAACAAAAATATGGTGTGCGAGGAAAAAGGGAAGTTCTCCGTGCCTCCAAAAAGACTTTACCATGCAGACAAAGTGAAAAAATCACCAAGAAAACATATAACCTGTTAATAAAACATGCAATTGCTTCAAGATGGAAAAAAATAAATGAATAAATAAAAAACAAAAAAATCATACAAAATAATTTTTATCACAGAATATGTTAAAACATCAACATTATGTAAGCGTCATGACTAAAATGGGACCACCAAACTGTAACATTTTTCCCATACAATATATACACACAGATGTCTAGAGTATCTCTTGCCACATACAATACATAATTCTCGGACAGGGCAATATATAGTATATGCATTTAAACTCATGGGAAACAATTCCACATTTAGCGTTTCTCTACATGTTTCACGGTTCTAAGTCGCTTCCTTGGGAGCTGAAGAGTATCTGAAAATAAAATAAAACTTAAACAGGTTGTAAAGTCAGAAGTTTTTTTTTGATCCTAATGCATTCTATGCATTAAAATAAAAAGCTTTCTGTGTGCAGCAGCTGCCCCAGCACCCCCTAATACTTATCTGAGGTCCCTCTCTGCCCAGCGATGTCCACAAATGTCTCAGCGGTCCGAGATTCTCCTTCCTGATTAGCTGAGATACAGCAGCAGTGCCATTGGCTCCCATTGCTGCAAGTCAGCTAGCCAATCAAGGGAGAGAGGGGGCGGGGCCATGTCGGGACTCCGTGTCTGAAATGACTCAGCTCGGGTGCCCCCATAGCAAGCTGCTTCCTGTGGGGGAACTGAACAGGAGGGAGGGACTAGGATCAGCGAAGAGGGACCCGGGAAGAGGAGGATCTGGGCTGCTCTGTGCAGATCCACTGCAACAGAGCAGGTAAGTATAACATGTTTGTTATTTTTATAAGGAAAAAAAAACAGCCTTTACAATCACTTTAAACAATAACAGAAGAAGATAAAAACATCATAATTTCAAAAATTCAATGTAGCAAGCACCATGCACATCATTATTTGGCCAGGGTACCAAAACGTACCCAAAAGTAAGAAATTGCCTGCCCAATCCAAAGCTACCACCCAGGACACCAAACCCTCACCACAGCGGAGAAATAAAGGCTGACCACATGAGGCTAAAAAACTAAAAATCAAGTAGATCTAATTGATGTGTTAAAAATAGATCCACCACAAAGAATAGATTAATGGCACAACACCAATACAATAAGGTAATCAGGCAGTATTTCTATTAAATATTCACAAACCAGTCTGCATATTTAAAACTTGGTGGTCTATTAAAATAAAGGAAGCAAATGGGGGGGGGGGGGCGGGGGAAGAGGGGAAGGGAAAAAGAGGGGAAGGGAAAAAGAGCTGGGAAAAAAATTGGGGGGAGGGGAGAGCGAAAGGGGAGCAAAAAAGGGGGAAAATAATTAATCCAAATTAACCAAACGTACTAGGGCAGCGATGCTTTATATACCAAAGTATACCCACTATCTACAAGGAAGACAGCACTCAGCCACCAATCGAATCACTCTTATAATGCTCAATAGCTGGTGCTGATAAAATATAAAATATAGGGCCTAACAATCCTTTGTATAGATCCACATCACTAAGGGTTAATAAGGGAAAAATAAAAGCTCCTTATTTTGAGTTTCATTAAAATAAACATAATTTTGTTAAAGGCCCTTTCCTTGGTCCGTGTAGGGCAAAGTAAGAGACACTACTCCTCCCGCATCTCCAGCAGTACATACTCCCTATGCTTCATTTCTATTTGCTCCATTTGTCTCGCAAGGCCAGGAAAAGCTTATGAGTGAGGCCCCATGCACACGAGACGTTGTTAAACGCGTGTTCAGATGCAGTTGGACACTTTTTTCAACTGCTTCTGAACACATTCAATGTTATCCTATGTGTCCATGCACACACTCTCGTTTATTGCCGTTTTTAGGCAGTTGCGTTTAACCTCGTTTTCCAGAAGCAAAAAAATGGGTTCAGACGCAAAGGTTTTCCACGTTTCAGAGGCAAAACGCGGTACCGGCGTTTTGCCGTGTTTTCGTTTATAAGCGTTTTTTAAAGGTGACCTATTTTTTAACATTAGAAATCTCAAAAATGATGGCAAATGATGAAAAACCATTTAAAAAAAAAACTGTAATTGCTTGCATTGCACTGTAGACAATCCACAGCTTGTGGCAGGTAACGTGTCAAGTGGAAAATCCACAACTTGTGGCAGGTGATGTTGCCAGGTGACGTGGCAGGTGGAAATCCACAACTTGTGGCAGGTAACGTGGCCAGGTGACGTGGCAGGTGGAAAATCCACAAATTGTGGCAGGTGACATGGCAGGTGACGTGGCAGGTGACGTGGCAAGTGGGCAATCCACAACTTGTGGCAGGTGATGTGGCAGGTGACGTGGCCAGGTGGACAATCCACAAATTGTGGCAGGTGACGTGGCCAGGTGATGTGGCAGGTGACGTGGCAAGTGGACAATCCACAACTTGTGGCAGGTGACGTGGCCAGGTGACGTGGCAGGTGACAATCCACAAATTGTGGCAGGTGACGTGGCCAGGTGATGTGGCAGGTGACGTGGCAAGTGGACAATCCACAACTTGTGGCAGGTGACATGGCAGGTGACGTGGCAGGTGGACAATCCAAAAATTGTGGCAGGTGACGTGGCAGATGGACAATTCACAAATTGTGGCAGGTGACGTGGCCAGGTGATGTGGCAGGTGACGTGGCAAGTGGACAATCCACAAATTGTGGCAGGTGACGTGGCCAGGTGATGTGGCCAGGTGACGTGGCAGGTGACGTGGCAGGTGGACAATCCACAAATTGTGGCAGGTGACGTGGCAAGTGGACAATCCACAAATTGTGGCCAGGTGACGTGGCAGGTGACGTGGCAAGTGGACAATCCACAAATTGTGGCAGGTGACGTGTCAGGTGACATGGCAGGTGACGTGGCAGGTGGACAATCCACAAATTGTGGCAGGTGACGTGGCAGGTGACGTGCCAAGTGGACAATCCACAAATTGTGGCAGGTGACGTGTCAGGTGACATGGCAGGTGACGTGGCAGTTGGACAATCCACAAATTGTGGCAGGTGACATGGCAGGTGACGTGCCAAGTGGACAATCCACAAATTGTGGCAGGTGACGTGTCAGGTGACATGGCAGGTGACGTGGCAGGTGGACAATCCACAAATTGTGGCAGGTGACGTGGCCAGGTGACGTGGCCAGGTGACATGGCAGGTGACATGGCAAGTGGACAGTCCACAACTTGTGGCAGGTGACGTGGCAGGGGACGTGGCCAGGTGACGTAGCAAGTGGACAATGCACAACTTGTGGCAGGTGACGTGGCCAGGTGACGTGGCAGGTGACGGGGCAAGTGAACATTCCACAACTTGTGGTAGGTGACGTGGCAGGTGACATGGCCAGGTGACGTGGCCAGGTGACGTGGCCAGGTGATGTGGCAAGTGGACAATCCACAACTTGTGGCCAGGTGACGTGGCCAGGTGACGTGGCAAGTGGACAATTCACAACTTGTGGCAGGTGACGTGGCCAGGTGACGTATCAGGTGACGTGGCAAGTGGACAATCCACAGCTTGTGGCAGATTATGTGGCAAGTGATACACTAAATACAAGTACACTGCTGCTCTCTCAGCTGCTGGTCTCCCAAAATGGCTGAAATGGTTAAATAATACTGTTTTTTGAGCTTAGGGAGGGTCTTATGATGTTTCTTAACTAAACGCCTATAGACGCAAACGCGGTAAAACGCCGCTAAAATCGCGGCAAAACAGGCGTTTTTAAATGTGTGCATGGGGCCTTCATGAGATGATGGAGAAGAAAGGAGAGGGAAAGATGGGTAAGGTAGGATGGGAAAAGGGGGGCAGGTGAGAATTCAGGGCAACTCCTAGATGTTCTGATTTCAGAGAGTCCCCATGAAAGGTTACTTGTGTACATGTTCAGTTTAATTTGTAATACTAATGTGTGTTATAAATAAATGATTAAAATACAAATATTAAAAAAGAAATAAACTGGTCAAGGTCCTGATCCCCAGCCAGGATAAAGAAAAATAATAGAAATAAAAGTATTTTTATGTGTTCAAATTATATACAATATAACAAGGATGGATTTATTACTGTATATCAGGGGTGTCCAAATTTATTTCAAAGAGGGCCAGATTTGATGAAGTGAACATGCATGAGGGCCGACCATTTTGCCTGACATTCTGTTAAAATTCGGTCTAAGTGTGTCCCTCCGAGCACCAATACACTGCCCAACAAGAATTTTCCTGCCTTTGTGGCTGTGTGTGGTGAAGAGATGAGCTTGGGCGTGTTATTTGGATATACCGTATTTATCGGCGTATAATACGCACCTTCACTTTAGGAGGGAAGATTAAGGAAAAAATCTTAAATTTTAAATAAAGAACTGTGTAGCAAAATAAGGGTCAGTGCCCATCAATGCAGCCTCCCAAGTGCCCATCAATGCAGCCTCCCAAGTGCCTAAATGCAGCACCCCCCTTGTCCTGAATGCAGTTCCCCCCTTGTCCTGAATGCAGCACCCCCGTTGCCCTGAATGCAGCACCCCCGTTGCCCTGAATGCAGCACCCCGTTGCCCTGAATGCAGCACCCCCTTGCCCTGAATGCAGCACCCCCGTTGTCATGAATGCAGCACCCCCGTTGTCATGAATGCAGCACCCCCGTTGTCATGAATGCAGCCCCCCCCCCCGTTGCCCTGAATGCAGCACCCCCTTGACATCAGTGCAGCCTGATTCATGTCCATCTGCAGCCTTGGAGGAGACAGGTAGGGGGCGGGACGAGCACCAACAGATATACAGGAGAAACTCCTGTTTTATCGGTGGCCTCTTTAATAGAAAGTCCCGCCTCCTATGATGGACAGAACAGTCGTCCAATGGCAGCGTAGGAGACGGGACTTTCTTTTACAGAGGTCACAGTGTAAACAGGAAATACTCCTGTATGCACGGCACTCGTCCCGCCCCCTCCCTGTCCCCTCCAAGGCAGCCAGCATGTATTTATTTTGTGGCCCGGCGCTCGGGGATTCGTTGGGGGCCACAAAACATATACATGTCAAAATGACCAGGCGGGCAATCCGAAACCGGAACGCGGGCCGCGATTGGGCCAGACTTTGGACATGCCTGCTGTATACCAAACATTAATTATTCCCGGTAGGGCTTCTGATCCCGCAATGCATTACAGATGCAGGGATTTTGTCTGTATGGAACAAACACATTTTTCACCCCTGTTTTATTAAATTAATAATGAAGGTTTTTTTTTTTTGTTTACAAACATTTTTATTTAAGTATCAGCATCATACAAAGAAAATGTCAGACAGCATAATCAATTCAGAGGAAAAATAAACGTCGCATGACATGGGAGAGAGATAGGGGTACATAATAGAGTTGACATTACATGAAACTGCACAAGACTGATAAATCATTCGTGATTACATGTGGTGGTTGTGAAAGGTGCCAAAAGAAAAAATTCTAAAATGGGATTACGGTACATCGAACCAGTGTTTCCATTTATCATCATAAATTTGCATAGTGTCATAGAGCGTGTGGTGGATACGTTCTGCCAGCTTAATTGCTTCCATTCGTGTCAGCACTTGGGACCAGGCAAGGGACGGGGAGCGCCAGTTGCGTGCGATAACCCAATGGACGGCCAAAAAGAGGGAGTATATTAGTTTAGCGCAAGGTGTAGGGATATCAGGGATGGGTGTAAAGCATAGGCACATTTGGGCTGTAAGGGTAATGGTCCTACCAGCTATGGTTGAAGCTTTGGTGGCTGCCGCCTGCCAAGTGGGTTGAAGATGTGTACAGCTCCAAAAGGTGTGAATCAGTGTGCCCGACACAGGGCAGCCCCGAAAACAGAGCGGGGAAACTGCAGGGAAGAGTGTGTGGAGGTGTGCTGGGGTTAGGTACCATCTGAGGTGTAGTTTAACAGCCGTTTCACGAATGGAGTAGGCTCTGGTGTGTTTATACATATTTGTCAACATCTCCTCCCATTCTAGGGGTTCAAAAGTCAGGCCCAATTCCTCCTCCCACCTGAGCATTGGTTTTGTCTTGGCTGGCAGGGCATATTTGTTCAGCATGGTGTATGTCTTGGATATAATCCCTCTGTCTCTAGATGATTGAGAGCATAAGCGTTCATATGGGGTACAGTGGGTGCGGGAATTCAGAGAGCCCCTGTGTTGGAAGAAATGTCTAACCTGCATGTACTTATATACTTCGGAGGATGGGAACTCATGATCTGTCTGTAGTTGCTGGAAGGATTTAAAATGTCTGCCTTCTTTTAAGGATTGTAACGTAATAACCTCCGATGTCAACCATCTGGAGAATCCCGTCCTATCCTCAAAGGCCGGAGGGAAATCTGGATCTCCTATAAAGGAGTATAACGGGGAGAGAGAAGAGGATAAATCAAACTTATGGCCATACAACCGCCAGAGGCGGAGTGCCTGACTAACAATAGAGTTTAGTGGGGTGAGTAGGCACGGCTTTATAGATCCGGCCCACAAGAGTCCCGACAGGTGGAAAGGGAGTATTGACTGTGTCTCGAAGGCCAGCCAGGGAATACCAGATGGGGTTGCGTGCCATTGTGCAGTTTGTGCAAATCTTGACGATAAGTAGTAGCGCCAAAGGTCGGGAAGGCCTAGACCTCCTAAGGGTTGGGGTCTATATAGTAAGGCTTTATGAAATCTTGTTTTTTTATTATGCCACACAAATCTATTCACTTCTTTTTGGATTGAATCAATATAAGTCTTAGGGACGTATATAGGGAGGGCCCTGAAAAAAAACAATAGCTTGGGCAAAATGGCCATTTTAATGGCTGTGACCCTACCCAGCAGGGAGGCGTGATATGTATCCCAGGTTTTAAGTAAGGTTTTAACATGGGAGACTATGGGGTGAAAATTCACATGGAACAGGGAATAAAAAGCAGGGGTAAGCTGAATTCCTAAGTAGCGGAGGGTGTCCGTGCACCAAGTAAATGCAAAGTGATGTCTCAGGGAAGCCTCAAGATCTGGAGGTATATTTATTGGCATGGCCGAACATTTGGCTAGATTAACCCCAGCCCAGAGATTGTGTGGAAAGAATCAAGTAAAGATGTGAGGTTGGGCAATGCTATAAGTGGATTGGACAAGAATAGGAGCACATCATCGGCATAGAGGCTAAGTTTAAATTCGTTAGGGCCTTTGCAGTATCCTTTAATGTTAACATTGTTGGTTATAGCACGTGAAAGGGGCTCTATGGCCAGGGCAAAAAGGAGAGGGGATAACGGACATCCCTGCCTTGTGCCCTTCTGGAGGGGAAAAAAATGGGGAATTATTGCCTGGGAGTTTAATGCGTGTTTGTGGGTCTCTGTATAAGGAGTGGAAACCGTGTATAAAGTTTCCCGAGATACCGAATTTGGGTAGGAGGTGATCAAGGTAGGACCAGCTGACGCTATTGAATGCCTTGTGAATATCCAGACTGAGCAGGAGAGTTTGCTTAGAATGAAGGTTGGCATCCTGTATTATGTTAGAAACTAGGCGGATATTATCTGTGATCTGCCTACCGGGAATAAATCCCGTCTGGTCGGGGGAGATCAGGCTGGTTATAACAGAGGCAAGTCTGTCTGCTAGCAGTCTGCCGAAGATTTTCAGGTCATTATTGATCACTGATATTGGATGAAAGTTTTGGGGCAGGGAATGATCTTTGTGTGGTTTGGGGATGAGGGACATATTCACTAGAAGCATCTCTGCTGGAAAGTCATTTCCTTTCAAGATGTAGTTATACAGAGGGGTCAGATGAGGGGACAAAATGTGTGCGAATTTCTTATAATAGGAAGTGGAGTAGCCATCCGGGCCAGGGGCTGTGGAGGATTTGAGGGATTTGATAATGGACAATATTTCTCGTTCAGAACAGGGGGCATTCAGGGACTCTAATTGTTGGTCTGTTAGAGTAGGTAGGGCCAGGTCTGAGAACCAGGAATGTGCGGAAGGGTCTGAGGTGGGACTCGACATTTTGAACAAATCTTTATAATATTTTACGAAAATCTCCAGGACATCCTTAGGGTAAGAGACCAAAATGCCCGCAGAGTTGCGAAGTCTATAGGTATGTGAGGGCTTTGTGGCCTGGTTCAGTTTCCGGGCGAACATGGTTGAAGACGTATTGCTATGTAGCAAAAACTTAGCTTTGGCCCACCTCAAGGCTTTTTCCGTATCCTCCGAAAGCAGGAGATCTAATGCGTGTTTTTTAGTGTGGATTTGTTCAAGAAGGGCAGGGGAGGGATCCTGACTATATTTGTTGTATAGGGTATTAAGGGTCTTTGTGAGCAAACGGAGATCAGATATTTTAGCTTTGTTTCTTTTGGAGGCTAAGTCAATGAGGTTGCCTCTCATGACTGCCTTATGGGCAGTCCATAAAGTACTTGGAGATGTGTCAGGTAGGTGGTTATCAGTGAAGTGCTCCTGCAGTTTGGTGTTAAGCGCCTCAACCGTTGGGGAATCAGTAAGTAGTGATTCGTTCAATCTCCAGGAGTAGGTCGTGGGTTTGAGGCCCATCCCCCGGACTGTGAACTCAACTATATTGTGATCGGACCAAGGGCAAACGTGAATGTCTGCCCTCGAAGAGTTAGCTAGGATAGTGGGGGTGCTGAAAATATAATCTAATCGCGCAAAGCTATCATGAGGGTTCGAGTAGAATGTATAAGACCTGCACCCAATATTATGTGCCCGCCACGTGTCAATAAGTTGCAGGGCATTTAGACTATTGGACAGGGTTTTAGGAAATGCCTTAGAGGCGGGGGTGCTCCTGCTCCGATCTAGGCTCGGGTTCGCTGTGAGATTAAAATCCCCCCCTATTATTAAATGTGGTGAAAGGTATCGTTCCAGGATTGAAAAAAAACTTTTAAAGAAAGAAGCCTGTGCCTCATTAGGGGCGTATAAAGAAACCATGGTAACTGCTCGGCCCTGTATTTTACCCTGCAGGATTATAAACCTGCTATCCGGGTCTTTATATATATGTGTCGCCTCGAAGAGGACTGAGTTACTAATAAAAATGGCAACTCCACGTGTCTTGTTAGAGTGGGAGGTACAGTGAAACTGTTTAAATGCTCGATCAAAATATTGTGGGTGATTTGAGCTAGAAAAATGGGTCTCCTGTAGTAGGAGAATGTCTGCTCCCAGGTTTTTATAGTGTCTAAAGGCCTTTCTACGCTTCTGGGGCAGGTTAAAGCCCTGTACATTATGGGACAAGATCTTAAGGGCCATCATGAACTAACAGGGATAGGGCATATGAATGGGAGGTGTATGTATAAGGGGAAGACCACGTAGAATTGCCATGTGTGCTTCTGTCAAACAAGTAAAATAGCATGCCTGTCTTTGAGTAGAGAGAATGAGCGTCTGATCGATACTGTAACAAGGAGAGAAACAACATAAATGACTTTTCAAGGTAAATTGCAAAAATAAGAGCATAACCAGTAAACTTTAACTCAAGGGTGTTAACAAAACCATTACGAGCATGGGGGTCAAAGGAAAACAGTCCAAATCACCAAAAAAACTTTTCCAATGGACTATGTAGTCCTATACCAACCGACGGATCCCGATAGGATCGCAGCGACGAACAGGGCGACCATACAACGCACATCGCCCTGAACCTCACAGCGGCCCGGGTCCCAAGGTCAGCAGGGGGGAAGCAGTGGACGAGAGGAGACTCGTCGCCTCAGATCATATTAGCACTATATCAAAAAGATTCTAAAAAAAAAAAAACGTGAAAAATAATGTGCCTGAAAAAAGTAAACTGATGCATGCCATCTTGCATGAGCAGAGCAGTGCTCCCGCACAACTATGGTAGAACTATCCCCGAGAGGGGATAGGTTGATGCAACCTAGCATAAGGAGTAAGCAAGTGTCACATCGTGGTTCAGCTATGGAGGTTCGTGGTCTGAGAGCCAGCACAGAAGTCCCGAGCGTGGGCAAGAAAGTAAACTGTTATGTAGGTAGGATGTTAATACCACTGAGGGGGACTGGAGCATGAGACATGAGCCTGGGGGCTCTGCAAACATGCTAGTGATGACTCCAGTCTCAAGTGTGGACAGGACCCTGATAGGGGAAATCCTGCCCGTCCAGATACCGGAGCCTGTACAAATTCTAATTGTGGATCTTTAAGCCGGTTGGTCTCGGAAGGGTTGGCGCCATCTGCCCTGGTTCCTACGAGAAGAAGGGGTGTTCCAGATTGGGTTAGGTCCTGGAGTAGAGGGTCTGCGGTTAACAGCCTCTGGTTCCAAGAGGCCTAGTTTAATTAAGATCTCCTTCCCCTCCGCCACATTATAGGCTGTGTAGGTGGTTCCATTGTGTGGGACTGTGAGTTTAAACGGGAAGCCCCATCTGTAGCGAATGTGGGCTGACTGCAGGACTGATGTGACTTCCTTCATGCGACGTCTGCGGTCGAGGGTAGCCTGAGAGATATCAGGGAAAATTTGGATCCTTACCCCATCCAGGTTGATTGTTGCAGAATTCCTTGCTGCACGGAGAATCTCCTCTTTAATCAAGAAGTCCTTGAGACATAAAACTATGTCTCACGGTGGTTTCTCAGCTGGGGGCTTGGGGCGCAATGCCCTGTGAATCCTGTCATACACAAACGCTGAAGCGGGTGTAGAGGGAAGGAGACTGAGGAACAGCTTAGTGGCAGCGGCCGGGAGGTCTATGACAGATTCGGGTATACCCCGTAGTCTGAGATTGTACCTCCTGTTTCGATTATCGAGATCCTCGACCTGTGATTGCACCAGTTGGAAATTTTCAGCCAGTGCCTCATAGTCTTTGCGGAGATCCGCGTGTGCTACAGCCAATTCATCATGTTTAGCTTTTAACATGTCCGTGCGGCCTCCCAGCGTGGTGATCTCCAGTGAGAGAATACTAGTGGCTTTGTGGAGTTCACTTTGGAACTTTCCAGCTATTTTCTCATACATGGAGGCAAGGCTGTCTTCAAGGTCAGCCTTAGTTAGCTGATAGGGACACTCACCTTCTGTGAGGGTTGAAACCGAAGCCTCTGGGGATACCGCCGGCGGCGGGGAACCTCGCTGTGCCTGGGCGCCATCTTTGGACATGACTGCTTTTACAGCGGTGCAGAGAAGGTAAGTTGTAAGGGACCTCTGCGGCTTAGATTTCGGAGGTTTTTTCCGTGAAGGCATGCACCTGAAGTTCCCACAGGGGTGCAGGGTATAAGCAGTACGAAACAAGTGTAGTATAGCCCTGTGGGGAGGCGGTTGGTCTCCTCTTCTGTCGGAGCTCCTGTTAGTTGCGACCTTCTCTCATCGCGTCCAGGCCACGCCCCCCAATAATGAAGGTTTTTGTAGGCACTGCTGCTTCTGTCTGTTAATTTCTCCAGATTTGGAGTGAGATTTGGTGAGGACACTGCTATGCTGCTCACTCTTCTTCTTGCTTAGAGGCTCTGACAATAAGGAAACAAAACTTTGACTCTACCAAGATGGCCACCTACACACAGAGACACAGTACAGGACTTGGTATCAGGTGCTTGCAATCCCCCCATACAGCAGAGCTTGGACTAGGAGAGGGAGAAGCGGCACAAGAAGCTGAGTCACGTGCCCATGTGTTAACAAGGAACATGCAGATGGAGTAGCAGACAGAGCTCATCAATCTGCTGCTTCTCCTTTTGCCATCCAGTCACCAGCTG
This sequence comes from Rana muscosa, assembly GCA_029206835.1. Classification (NCBI taxonomy): domain Eukaryota; kingdom Metazoa; phylum Chordata; class Amphibia; order Anura; family Ranidae; genus Rana; species Rana muscosa. The sequence continues at coordinate 180,990,460 of CM055117.1, read as the reverse complement.
GGGGAGGTACAAGGCTTGTCAGTGCAGTTGGGGAAAAAAAAAACAGGTCTACTGTCCTGCCATACAGGGCTGTGCTGCGTGTCAGAATTTTGTATTTCTCAGAAGTGGATGGACAGAAATCCTTTGGTTCATTTTCATGGCAAAGAGGGACTTTGCAATTAATTGCTATTCATCTGATCACTCTCCATAACACTCTGGAGTACCGTATATACTCGAGTATAAGCCGAGTTTTTCAGCACATTTTTTTGTGCTGAAAATGCCCCCCTCGGCTTATATTCGAGTCACCTTTTTGCGCCTGATCTCCCGGACTTTGGGGACCTGTTAACAGCTGGCCGTAGGTCCCCAAACTTGACACACATGTAGCTCCACTCCTCCTCTACAAGTGTGCAAAGTTTTTTGTCCGGGGGACCTACGGCCAGGGAGCACCGATTTTTCAAACCCGGGCACCCCTTCCATAGACTCCCATGTAAAACGGTAATTTCTCCGGTAAATTTGGTGACCCGGTACTGGCCGGTCATAGGTCCAACAAACCTGAAACTTTTCACACATGTAGCTCCATTTCTCCTCTACAAGTGTGCAAAGTTTGTTGCCTGGGCGACCTACGGCCGGGGAGCACCGATTTTTCAAACTGGGCACCCCTTCCATAGACTCCCATGTTAAACGTCAGTCTAGTCATGGACACAGTGAGGCAAAGTGAGGCACAGTGATGCATGCAGATGGACACTCTAGCATACCTCCCAACTGGCACGGATTCTGCGGGTTTTACACGCATAGGCCCCTCCTTCCCGCAGCAGTCCCGCGAGAGTGTCCTTTTTCCCGCACAGCAGGAAGAAGAGACAGCATGAAGAGTATTAGAGAACGAGCAGGTAAGCCCCCCCCCCCGCGATTTGCGGGCAAAACAGTGTACCGCAACCCCCCCCCCCTCAACAACAGTTGTACGGATTTTGAACTTTTGTCTGCAGGGATATTTTTTTAGAATGAATGTCCCGCTGGGGGACTTTTTAAAGTTGGGAGGTATGACTCTAGGCTTATACTCGAGTCAATAAGTTTTCCCAGTTTTTTGTGGTAAAATTAGGTGCCTCGGCTTATATTCGGGTCATCTTATACTCGAGTATATACGGTATATGCAAATTTTTATCATAAAAACTGAAGCAGCAGACTTTGTGAAAATAATTATTTGTGTCATTCTCAAAACTTTTGGCCACGGCTGTAGTTAGCTGCCTTGAGTTCAGCTTTAACATTTTCATATAGAACGAGAAACACAAATTATTTTAGACAGCATTGCATCTTCATACATCATACTACACTACAAGAACCATGCTTCATAGTAATAGCATTCTTTTTTTAATTTATTTACCAAAATGTCTCTGGCAACAACCAATCATGGTCACCCTTCTATTTTTCTGTAAATCTGATTATGGTAGAGCATCACAGACTGTCTAAGGCAGTTCTTTCCATAATCAGTGATAAATAAGGCCGGCCAGAGCTACAATATATAATACTGTGTTGTGCAATGACTGTAAAAAAAAAGAATATTGTTCCAGACATATCAAATATAATGACATAAAACAGAAGATAAATACTGCACTGGCCAGATGAGTTCATAGATTAGGATGTCAATAGAATATTAGATACATAAATACATCAAAATAACAACAATAGATCTGGTAGAGGAACAGTGGCAATGGCTGTTATAAAATACGTCAGGCAGTAAAGGCGATATTGTGCTTTAAAATAAATCTCCAAAGGCTGCTTTAAAAAGGTTTAAAGCAGTATTAAAACTAAAAGCAAAAATTTATTAAATTGCAGCTTTTCAATTTTTAGATGCGATGAAGGCATTATTTTCATTTTTTTGCCTTTTTTTATTTTATTTTCATCTGGTGATCCAGCCATTAAGTCTGTTGTTTTTCAACAGAACAAGCTCCCCTGCAAATGTATCAGTCGGGCAGCCCCTATACTATGAATTTTTCTTTCTGTTCAACCAGCAGGTTGAATGAAAGAAAATGCCTCATGCCTCGTACACACGACCGTTTTTCCTGGCAGGCAAAAAAACGAAGTTTTTCCTGACGTGATTCTTCTCAAGCCTGCCTTGCATACACACGTTCAGGCCAAATACCGCCCCTCCAAAGCGCGGTGACGTACAACACGTACGACGGCACTACTAGCCTTCCTAGCGGTATTCCCGAGTCTGGCTCGGGGTAAATTTCAGCACCAAAAGCGGTAACCCTGAGCCTGACTTGGGCTGCATCGCAGTGATCCAGGCAGAGTTACTTACCTTGTCCCCTGGATCCTGCGATGCCTCCCCGCTGTGTGATCGAACCGTCATCTCGCTCGATTCACACACTTCCGAGTGCCGCCGAGCTCCATTCCCTGCGACGTTACGACGCACGGGGACGGAGATCGGCGCCAAATTCAAAAAAGTTAAAACACAGTATACATACAGTACACTGTAATCTTACAGATTACAGTACTGTATGTAATAATTACACCCCCCCCCCCCTCTTTGTCCCTAGTGGTCTGTCCAGTGCCCTGCATGCACTTTTATATAATAAAAACTTTTCTTTCTGCCTGGAAACTGGAGATCGTCCATAGCAACCAAAAAGTGTCCCTTTATGTCAAAAGTGGTTTTAGACCAGCTAAAAAACAGCGATAATAAATTAGAATCACTCGCAGAATTAAGCGATAGAAATTTGTGGGGAAATTCGTCATCAAACACTGAAAAACACTTTTATTATTATTATTATATTATTTGTTATGATTATTTTATAGTTATTTATTTTATTATAATGTATAATTTTGTTTTTTGAACTTTATCATACCCGGGATGTCTACTAGACTGGTTTGGACAGATTTAGGTGAGTTATTCCTAAGAATTACAGGCCTACAATATAAAACGCCAAATTTCCATGCAGAATAATGGTACCGCTTTCAGCACCTAAAATCTGACAGAATCATACCGCCAGGGAGGTTAACCACTTCCTTACCCGTCCATAGTCAAATGACGTCCACAGATGGGATCTCCCATCCTGGGTGGGCGTCATATGACATCCTGGGCTTTGTGGGGGGATATCTGAATGATGCCTGCAGCTAGAGGCATCATTCAGATATCCTCTTCAGCCGGCGATTCTGCGTACGATAAGAACGATCATAGCGGCAGTTCCGCCGCTTGATCGTTCTTATAGGCGGCGGAAGGGGACATCCCCCCTCCCTCCCGCCGCCATCCGGTGCTTCCCCGGGCTCTCTTGTGCCATCGGGGGCCTGGAGAAAGAATCGTCCGGTGCCGCTGTCTTGTCACATGACAAGCATAGAGATGACTGGTGACCAGATGGTCACCAGTCATCTGTATGATTGTCGGAGGCCAGGGCGCGATGTGATGACGTCACGCCCGGGTTCTCAGAAGTAAACAAAGCCGCGATTGCAACTAGTAAGCATGAGATCGGTGAAATTTTTTTCCCGATCTCATTCTTTCCAGCCTGGAGGAGAGATGTGGGGTCTTATTGACCCCGCATCTCTCCATAAAGAGGACCTGTCACACCCCATTCCTATTACAAGGGATGTTTACATTCCTTGTAATAGGAATAAAAGTGATCAAATTTTTTTTAAATGCCCCTGTCCCCGGTAGCTTGCGATCAGAAGCGAACGCACACGTAAGTCCCGCCCACATATGTAAACGCCATTCAAACCACACATGTGAGGTGTCGCCGCGTGAATTAGAGTGCGTGCAACAATTCTAGCACTAGACCTTCTCTGTACCTCTAAACTGGTAACCTGTAAAAAATTTCAAAGCGTCGCCTATGGAGATTTTTAAGTACCGAAGCTTGGCGCCATTCCATGAGTGTGCGCAATTTTAAAGCGTGACATGTTAGGTATCTATTTACTCGGCGTAACATCATCTTTCATATTCTACAAAGAAATTGGGCTAACTTTACTGTTTTGTTATTTCTTTAATTCATGAAACCATTTTTTTCCCCAAAAAAGGCGTTTGAAAATTTATTGCGCAAATACCGTGCAAGATAAAAAGTTGCAATGACCGTCATTTCATTCCCTTGGGTGTCTGCTAAAAAAACATATATAATGTTTGGGGGTTCTGAGTAATTTTCTAGCAAAAGAATGATGATTTGTACATGTAGGAGAGAAGTGCCAGAATAGGCCCGGTATGGAAGTGGTTAAAAGAGCAGGTTTACTTCAGACTGTGCTGTGTGTTCTTATTAATTAAAAAGGCTTGCAAAGCTCATCTGAGTTCTTTTTTAATTAATAAAAAGAAAGAGGAACTTTTGATTGATTACTTAAAAATCAATTGCCCACCAGGTTTATAATCCATTGTGTCTGATGTTTATTGGCACTGGCAGTATATCCCTGTGGTTGTTAGGTGATTGAGTTTAACAGTGGAGCAATGAGTGTAGTATAATGCTGGTAAGGATATATGTGCCGATTCATGAACAGCGTTCAGAGCAGACATGGAGGGACATGACACATGCATCCTTTATGTGTACTGTTTGTTTATCTGATTTGTTCATGTCATTTTAGTCTAGCCTTTATCTCCAGAGCTTTGTATCATCATCCAATCATGTGCAAGCAAAAATTACGTTTTTTTTTTTTCCTTGCATGTGATTGGGTATGTAGCAACTGCACTAGCAGAGTGCAAGTGCACTTTGCAAAGTACCCAGTCTATTTTTCTTTAGTAAATAAACCAATAAGTGCATTCTCATTAAAGGGGTTGTAAAGGTTTGTTTTTTAATGGCTAAATAGCTTGCTATAAGCTAGTGCATTGCTATTTCACTTACCAGTTCCTTCGATTTCCCCTCAAATCGTCATTAATCGTTGTTTAAAAAACAAATTTCCTGTTCCTCTTCCTTGAGCTTTCCACCAGCATCCGAGCCGTTATGCCTGAGGGAAAGTGATCGTGCTCGCCCCCTCCCTTGGACTACAGCCTTGCGTGAAGACGCTGTGTACGTTTCACAGGCACGGAGGCAGGGGATAAGTGGGAGCGTCTACGACACTGTAGCTCCGCCTCCCATGCATTGGTTTTCTTTTGCACTAAGCTTTACTGCCCCGCCTTAACTCCGCCCCCTTGCTGCGTAGGCTGGGGAGGCGGGAATGAGCGTTTACAATGGGCGGCGTGTGGACGAGAACGTGGCTCGTTCTCGTTAGGCTAGATTAAGAAAAAAACGGCAATGCGCATGCGTGATGCCGCTAAGCCTAATGGGAAATGTAGTTCCGTTCTTGCTGTGACGTCGCTTTAATGCACGCGCACCGCAAACCTGGAAATAGAGGATAGAAACGATAGAGGAAAGCAGGAGGACGATAAACACGTACTATTTACACAGGTAATTAAATAATTTTAATGGAAGTGATAACTTTTTAGATATCTGTATATAACAGAGATTAATTATAGGTTACATTTTTTTTACCTTTACGACCCCTTTAAAGCAGAGTTCCACTCAAAAGTGCAACTTCTGCTTATCCGTCTCCTCCCACCCTCCATTGCCACAGAGGGGGGGGGTACCTGTATTTGACAGGTACCGTTCCCCACTTCCGGAGACGGTGCCCCGGCACCGTCTCTCAAAAATTCGGCGCCCCCTCCTTCCTCCTTTGCGCATGCGCGGGTGCAGTAGGGAACCAGCTATGGAGGCGAAAGTCTTCACTGCCGGGTTCCCTTACCAGAAAAGATCTGAAGATCGGTTGGGGTGCGGACATCGCAGGCTCCCTGGACAGGTAAGTGTCCTAATATTAAAAGTCAGCAGCTGCAGTATTTGTAGCTGCTGACTTTTAATTTTTGGTGGGGGGGCTGGACCTCCTCTTTAAACAAGGGGATGGCAATTGGCAGATCTTTAACACAAAATAAAGGCCTATGTAACATAGTTCAGCTAAATCAGAGAGGGGCACAAAAGAAGCTAGCTAAAGTTGGCTGGTAAAGGTAATAGCAGTGATTTTGTGGCATCTGCTTATTGGCAAGACTTTTATATTTAAAAGTTTTAATTGGAGTCTTAGAGGGTTCACTTTAATGAGCAGACAGACCTGTTATAAAGGTGATGCCAGATGGAAGCTTTTAGCACTATGGTTTTTGTCCTCTTCCTTTTTCAGAAGAACAGCACTTATATTTAATACATTTCGCCACTACATAAGATAGGTGATTCAGCTAACATACTTAGACAGGTTCTTTGGGCACTCTTGTAGACAGCCTCATGAATTAGTATTCTTCACCTTCAAGAGAGGCCCGGAGTAAAAGAACAAAAGAGACATAAACGCAGGGCCGGCATCAGAGGCGGCTCTCTAATTAGGCAAATTAGGTGGTCGCCTAAGGCCTCGCACTCACAGGGGCCTCGCGGCCGCCTAATTTACCTATGATCAATACTAATGTCAGCATCATTGGATCTCACTATTACCCCTTTCTCTTTCTCACCTCCCCCTCTCTCCCCCCTCTTGCATTGGCTGAATATGTCTGATGGGTGAGGAGGGTGTCCTGGAAGTGGTGCTGATCACCTGTGTGCTAGATCCGTGCATTTTCTGCAGCCATTTTTTCTGCTTGAATCATTTTTCCCATTATGGGCAGGAGTAGGGGCTCATGTCTAAGTTTCGCCCAAGGCCTCACAAACCCTAGAGCCACCTCTGGCCGGCATGACAGGGGTTAAGGGGGCTTGTCACAGGGCATCAGCAGCAAGTTCATCCAGGGGCGGTGTTTAGGCTGTGCGGGGTGGAGCAGTAGGTGGATATTAGCAGGAAGTTGGAGGGGGAGGGCTCAGTCAGAGAAGCAGAGCGGAGGAACTTCCCACCCTCCCGCCCTACATGTGGGGAGTTGTTTCCTGATTGGGATCTTGGGGGTGCTTTAGTCAATGGTGGCTGATGGCGGGGGTGCAAGGTCCTTAGTATTTTCAATAGTATGGTGTAGGGACCCGTCTGAGGTAAAGCTCCCTGTTGATGGATGTGTACTTGCTAGTTGTCACCGAGTTGTCGGTTTGCGGCTGGAGGCCGGCAAAGTGACTAGCAGGTACCGTCCTGGGGGGGGGGGGGGGGGGGTTATGCCCATTGGGACCTTGCGGCCCTAAACTGTCTGGTTATGTTATTATATGTTAATTATTGGTTATTTATATTTTGTTTAATAAAAGGCTGCTATGGCCAATTACTTCAATTCGGTGTAGTGTGGTTACTACGGAAAAGGGGGGGGGGGGGGGTCTTTGGTATAGCGGTCACAAGGCTTATTTAATCCCATAGTCAAGGTTAGAGATAGATAGAAAAAAAAAAACATTAAATTACGGTGCCCTTGTTCACTTCTATTATCATTTCTTTTAGGAAGGAGCTTTTCTGTGTTACCGAAAACCTTTCACAGATATGTTTCCAAAATGCCAGGAGATACATCACTGGATTAAAGAGCTGTTAAACCTAAACATTTTTTTAAATAAATAGCAAGTGAAAATAAAGGAACAAAAAGCCTAAATAGATGAAACTACTATAGCCACCACAATTAAGAATTGGTGAGGAGTAATATGTGAAAATTTGGGGTTTAATACTGCTTCTGTTCAGATACCGCTCTCAATATATTTCCGCTCTGACCTTTGACAGTGTTTATCTGGCAGTGTATCTCCAATCTATAACATTTAGCCCACCAATCAAACTATATCTGTGCTTAGCCAATTAAGAGCAAAGCAAGAGGTGCACTTTAATACAGACATCCTTTTGCTTCCTAAGGTCCCTTTCACACTGAGGCGTATTTCAGGCGTTTTAGCGCTAAAATAACGCCTGAAATACTCCTGCTCCAGTATTCTCAATGTGAAAGCCCGGCTTTCACACTGAGCCGATGCGCTGGCGGAAGGAAAAAAAATCTCCTGCAAGCCGCATCTTTGGAGCGGTGAAAGGAGCGGTGTGTATACCGCCCCTTCCCATTGAAATCAATGGGACACCGCGGTAATACCGCCCGCAAACCGCGGCTGTAGCCGCGATTTGCGGGCGGTATTAACCGTTTTTTCGGCCGCTAGCGGGGGTTAAAACCGAACCGCTAGCGGCCGAATATCGCGGTAAATACGATGATATAGCGGCGCTGAAAATTGCGCCGCTATACCGCCACCGCACCTGCCCGCCCCAGTGTGAAAGGGGCCTTACTGCTTTAATCATGTGCCAGGAGTGAACAAAAGTCCTGTGTAACCTATGAGTCACTGGAGTAAAACTTTACACAGGGCTATGGACCCCTGTCTGCAATAATTGGCCCAGTGCTGTCACATTGAGTGAGTCACATGGTCTTCCATACCCAGAAGTACTGGGTAATTTCTTCTCTCGAGTTGAGAAGTGGGGAAGCAAAGGACAGGTATGTAATGTATATGCTGCTGGAGGTGGGGAATTAAAGTAAACAATTGATTTGTTTTGAATGAGCAAATAACAAGTTTTATCTTAAAACAAAATGAAACTTTCATTTTTTTATGCAATTCTTGTAAAATATATAGGAAACAAAATGTGCAGGAATGCATGCCTGCAAAACTTTTTTTCCCTGTGGCTTTATCAAAAACCCACTATCGGGGGCGTGTCCGGGAGCCGACTGAGGAAGACGTGCAGACATTGAGCTCTGCAACCATACCATACATCCATAGCCATCCTCGTTACTTATTACCTGGATGATACTCCAAATCTACCCCCATTGCTCCTGAGGGTCTCCTACCTGCAATCCGGTGTGCATTTTTGACTTTGGGCCGGCCGTTCAGAACTTGCCAGGCCAGTTTCATGCAGCTCGGGCCCAACGCCATCTTGGGGCCCACAAAGCCTCCAACACCTCCCAGGGGATCTACGGATACCCACCGGACACCCTGCGTCTCCATCCAGGCTTGGATGGGGGTGTCTGTACAGTAAGGAGCCCCCTCGGTCTTCTTCCCGGCCCGTGGTCGGCTCCGAAGCCTGACAGCCATCTTGCGGCCTGCAATAACATCAGCATCCTCCGGCCTGGAGTGCCGCGGTCGGCGGGGTTTACGGCGAGAGGCTCGGCCACACCTGTGCCTGCACTGGATGGAGCTAGCTGCCTGAGAGATCCCGGAACGTTCGGCCTCACACACCCGCGGCGGCCAGCCTTAGGAAAGTCCGCGGCTCCGGCCTACCTCTGGAAGTCGGCGGCCATCTTGCTGCTCCCACTACACCCACCGCAGCATCCAGCAAGAAGGACCATCCCACACAGGGTAAGCGGGGCAGGGGTGAAATACAAGACATTAGACCTAGGCTAATCCCCCCCCGGCTGGCAGACAGACAGGAGTACCCGGTGGGAGCCCTGATCCCATAGGCTCGAGGGGCGGCCATCTTGCTACACCTGACCATAGTGCTGCTGGGTCCCCCCCCTGCCCACTTAAACCTGCTTCACCCTATACATCAAATCCTGGCTATTCTGGCCTACGGGGCAGCTGAGCCTATACCTCATCCATCTCGCCCTCCCCGCACTCCTCCAGTCACACACTGACAAGAAGTGTAGCGGCCATCTTGCTCCACCCGGACTCAGTGCTAACTCTTACCACTGACCTCAATCCACACCCTCCTCGGCCACCGGTACTGCCTAGGCTGCCGTGTCGCTGTGCTGCAGCACATGCACAGGCACTCCAAAAGGACAGTAACATCACAGTAACCACTTATCCCCATTTGCAACACGGGTCGCATCCTCTGCTCATCCGTTCCACCTTTGATGATGCGTGGCTGAGGATGGATGGCTGAAGACATGTACCGCTGAGCTCTGTGCTCTCCCGACGACCGCAGGCTACGTTCCCAACCAATCACGCCCAACCGGCTGATGGCGGCTTCCAGCTCTACCTCTGCTGACTCCGCTGAACTGCAACGAGGTACTATTCAACGGTACCTGCTACGCACAGCATCGCAGGACTCCCGTACAGGGAAGGACAAACCTTCGTCAACCCGAGCCTCAGGCAGACCACAACCTCCTCCCCCGACTGCAGCAGCTTTCTCTGCCGGTGGGACCGGCCCGGGTACACACCCGACTCCTCTGATGGATCCCACTGCCCTTGGCGAGGACACTGTCTCAGCGGAGACGCTTTCCCCAGGCGCCACATCCACTGCCATACTGTCTGCCTTCCGAGCTGACTTTGATTCCTGGGCTTCCAAAATGGAAACTTCTCTCCATGTTGAACTGAATGCCCTCAAACAACGGGTCTCCGCGTCTGAGGTCACGGTTTCTGCTATGGTCACCACCCAAGAAGACCACTCAGCCCGCATAACGGCGCTTGAAAATGCATCTACGGCTCATCTCTCCCGTCTACGGCAACACCAGCTCCGGATAGAAGATAGTGAGAACCGGAGTCGCAGGAACAACATCCGGCTGCAGGGGGTCCCGGAGGCGACCTCAGGTACTGATCTCAAACCCACTGTCATTGCTATCCTTAACCAGGTCCTGGGCAGGGAAGTTACATCTCCCATTGAATTGGACAGAGTACATAGAGTGGGAGGCATGGGGGGGGGATCGCAGGGACCGCCCTCGTGACGTCCTCTGCCGGGTGCACTACTATACCCTGAAGGAGGAGATTTTACGCAAGGCCTGGCGCCTGGGGCCACTAGACTTTCACGGATCATCTATACACCTCTACCCGGACCTTTCCCGCAACACGCTGTACATGCGGCGAATGGTCCGCCCTCTGCTGGACTTGCTTCGCCAAGTAGGCGCCACGTACACTTGGGGTCACCCATTCAGCATCAAAGTGACCCGGGAAGATAACCACAAATTTGTCCTCTCAGACCCGGACCAGCTTCCTGCCTTCTTCCTGTTCCTGGGCCGGGACCCTGTTGTCGTCCCGAACTGGTTGGACCCCCCAGATGACCGTCAGCGGCTACCGGGCCCTCCTCTGCAACGTCGAGGACGCCCTCAGTCTAGATCGGTACCTTCTGGTCCTAGAGAGCGGCGAGCCACGTCACCAGAGGACTGATCCGGACTCTGTCGTCTGAGACCTGAAATGGTTCTTTCTGCTATGTCCTTTTACCTACTAGGTGGATACAGCTCTTTTATGAGACTCCGGCCAGGTCCACCTTCTGTTTTCCCTGTTTTGTTATGTCTTCACAGTGTACTTGCACTCTCAGCCCACTGACTCTTGCTAACGTTGTTATTTAAATGCTGCTGACGGTTTAGTTGTCTCACATGGCTCGAAGAGCACTTCGCTGCCCTCGGCTGGTGCGGTTGTACTTGCTGGGGTTCTGGAAAAGCGGCCAGTGATGTTGATATGTTCTCTCACGGCTCTGGCTCTGCGGGTTGGCTTGGGGTTTCCCGGACATAGCCCTTTGGCTTGTCCGGGGACCTCCGGGTCTTCCCTCGGGCTCTGGGCATTTATGTCCCTGGGGCTTGAAACTGGCTGACCTTGGCACTGACACCTTCTGTGCGTTTACACAGATATCTGAGCTGAGCCGTGATGACAATCATAGTTAATGCTGCTATAAATGTAGCAATTGATGTTTCCTACCCCCGCATGATTACGCGGGAATACCTGTGCCTTTATTTTGCCACCAGTTTGTATACACCTTGTTCTTCACTGATGTTCTTTTTTTTCTTTTTTATGTCATTTTTGATTGTTTATTGTACTCAAGCGTACCAATGGTATTTAATCTGACATTGCTCTTTAGTGACTAGACAGGTGAGCTTTAAATACCACGGTCATTGGGTGTGTTACTTTACAGTTATGTTATTTATGCCTGCTAGGTTGTCGGGAACACAACTCAGCTGTTCTAATCCCGTTCTCTCCCCCTAAATAGGATTGGCACAGTTCGTGCCTACTACGTGATATTTCACGAAGTGTTACGTTTTTGCGCACACTTTAGTATTTTTGAGCCACCTTCCCCAGGTGCTCTCTCTGTTCAATCTCTTCCCCACATCGCTCTACCTCCTCTCTTCCTCCCCTGCTGTGTTTTCCCCCTTTTCTGTTTCTTTCCTTATTTCTCTCTCACCTCCCCTCACCCTCCCCCCCTGTCGCTCCATCATGGCCCACACGGTGATCTCTCGCCCTAGGCTACAATTCTGTTCCTACAATGTCAATGGGCTTAATATTGCCACCAAAAGAGGACAAATCCTGTATCAAATGCACAAACGCCAGGTCAATGTGCTTCTTCTCCAGGAGACACATTTTCACTCTGCCTCCACCCCTTCCTGCTCCAGCAGATATTTCAACAGGTGGTTCCACAGCACTAGCCCAACCCAGAAAGCCAGGGGAGTGTCTGTGGCTTTTCATAAGACGCTCCCTATAGAGGTACTTGATCATCTCTCGGACCCACAGGGGAGGTATGTTTTTGTGAAATTCATGTTATGGGGTACCAAATTTACGGTAGCCAACATTTACCTCCCTAATATTAACCAAGTATCGGCCGCGTTACAATACTTGAGGGTTCTGTCGGGATTCATGGAGGGTAAGCTCGTACTGGGGGGAGATTTTAACACCCCTCTTGAACCACTTTTAGATTCCTCCACCTCGCGGTCGTGTATCTCCTTCCCCAAACTGAGGGCTCTAAAACGGGCATTTTACGATCTGCGTCTAGTGGATGTTTGGAGGGTGTTGCACCCCACGGCCCGCAACTATACCCACTTCTCCCATGTCCATCACACCTATAGTCGCATAGACTACCTAATGAGTGACCATAGCTGTCTGGACTGGTCCCCGGACTGCACCATAGACCCAATGGTCTGGTCTGACCACTCTCCTATACATATGACGTTCTCGCTCCCCTCCACTCCGAATAGGGAGTGGTCATGGCGCTTGAACGATTCGTTGCTTACGAATCCAGAATGTGTGAAAAGGGTTTCGGATATAATATCTAACTTTTTTGCGGACCACGCTTCGGATACGACATCGTTGCCCTTTCAGTGGGAGGCACTGAAGGCAGTTCTACGAGGTGCCTTTATCCAAATGGGTACGCGTCTTAAAAAGGAGCGCTCAGCCGCCATTGAGGCAGCAAACCAAAAGCTTAGGAACTTAGAAACTGAACACAAACGATCCCCGACAGTGACAACACTGGCGGACGTTTCTAAGGCGCGATCACAACTCAGAGAGCTTTATGAAGCCTCTGCACGCACATATGCAGATAAGCTCGCTTTCCATCAATATAAGTTTCGAGATAAATGTGGTAGGCCATTGGCTCGCGCCCTACACCCAAAAGCAACTTCCACCTTTGTGCCCCATATTCGGGGGGCGCAGGGAGAATTGGTCTCCTCACCCACTAAGATGGCAGAGGAATTCAGGGACTTCTACCAGTCCCTGTACAATATATCTAAGACTCAAGGGACTGGTTCCCCTTCTTCCAGGGTGGAAGACCAGGTGTCATATATCTCAGAAACCGCGCTCCCCACATTAGATGATGACATCATCGCTGATCTGGAAGTCTCAATCACAGAAGAGGAGGTTGCCAAAGCCATAGCGGGTACGCCGAGTGGAAAGAGCCCGGGCCCAGACGGCTTCACTCCTAAGTTTTACAAACTTTTTGCCGCCCTCCTCACACCTTTTCTAACTAAGATGTTCAACTCTTTGTCGGAGGGCTCATTGTTCCCCTCACAAACACTTGAGGCCCACATATCCCTCATCCCAAAGCCAGGCAAAGACCCTACTCTATGTGCAAGCTACAGGCTGATCTCTTTGATTGGGGTCGATCTGAAAGTCTTTGCTAAAATTCTAGCCAATAGAATACAACCGTTGTTGCCTGGGATAATACACTTAGACCAGGTCGGCTTTGTGAGTGGCCGTGAGGCTAGAGATAACACCCTGAAGACCCTTCTTCTAACCAACTATGCCCGGTCCCACGATATCCCACTATGCCTCTTAACAGTCGATGCCGAGAAGGCATTCGACCGAGTCGACTGGCAGTTCCTTCGATTATCCCTGCAACAAATAGGTGTGGGAACTAATATGATGGCGAGAATAATGTCCCTTTACTCCTCTCCGTATGCTAGGATTAGACTGAATGGCTCGCTTTCTCCAGCCTTTTCTGTATCCAACGGGACACGGCAGGGATGCCCACTATCCCCCCTCCTGTATGTTCTCACTATGGAACATCTGGCTACTGCTCTACGTAACAATCCCTCTATCCAAGGCATAACAGTCGGGCCCACACATACAAAACTCGCTCTTTTTGCAGATGATCTGCTCCTGTTCGTGACACATCCACACACATCTTTGCCCTCGGTATTGCAGGAGTTTCAGAAATTTGGAGAAGTTAGCAACTTCAAGGTTAACTACAATAAATTGGAAATCCTTAACATATCTCTGCCCACATCGGCCCTACGACGACTAGCGTCTACTTTCTCCTTCAAAACTGGTTCCCCCTCCATAAGGTATCTCGGAATTCAAATACCGGCGGATGCTTCCCAACTTTTTTCCCTGAACTTTGCCCCCCTACTCCTTAGGACCCAAGCAGATTTAACCAATTATGCGTTCAAACAGCTCTCATGGCTGGGTAGAGTGAATGCCCTGAAAATGGACGTTCTCCCTAGGTTCCTATATTTGTTTCAGACCATCCCTATTCACATACCCAACTCGTACTTCAAGAAAATACGCCAGCTGTTTTCCAAATTTATTTGGAATGCGGCCCGTCCAAGGATACGGTATGAAACACTGTCTCTTCCAAAGGCTCGGGGGGGGGGCTGGAGCCCCAATTGCCTCCCTATACCATAAAGCAGCGGTGCTTACCCGCATACTAGACTGGTTTCACCACTCTTCCACCAAACTTTGGGTCCAATTGGAAGGCCACATGAACCCAATTGAACTCTCCACTCTCCCGTGGACCTTGCCCACGGTCCGGGGGGGTTCAGGCCCTCTCAATGACCTTACCCGTCAAACGATTCGGATCTGGGACCGCATGTTGTCCAGAAGGGGCTTATCAAACCACTTGGGGCCTATGACTCCCTTCTTTGGGACCCCGGCCTTTCCGCCAGCTATGTCTGTAACAGGATTCGGACCATGGTGAAAGGAGGATCATAGGCGACTTGCCCAGGTCCTTCGTGCAGACCCCACTTTACGGTCAGATACCCCTGCCGGTCCGACCCCCCGTCACCCCATGCAGTGGCTTCAGAGGCAACAGACTATCTCCTACATCCGGACTTTCCCGTCTATTACAGACATTCTTGCTGAACCGACGGGATTCGAGGAACTGCTCATGCAGGTGGAGCCGCCAACACATGTTGTATCTCAACTGTACTCCATTCTGCTCGATATCCACTCCCCTGACCTTCCACCGTACACGGTGGCCTGGGAGACAGATCTGCATCACCCTATCTCCCCTATTGACTGGCAAAAATGTTTCATCCTCACACACAAATTATCCCTAGCCACTAAGACCCAGGAGAAGGGGTTTAAACTAATAACGAGATGGTACAGATGTCCATCATCTATTCATCACTTCAATCCGGAAGTGTCGGATGCCTGCTGGCGGTGTCTCGACTCCCGGGGAACCATGCTCCACATCTGGTGGGAGTGCCCTCCTGTGCGGAGGTTTTGGCAGCGAATTTTCACACTTTACTGCAAACTGATGGCGACCTCTATCCAGCCTTCACCCGAGGTGGCCCTCTTGTCTATAATCCCGGGGTCATTTAAATCCATCAGAAATGATGTATTGCGACACTTCTTGGCGGCGGCCAGAATAGTGATTCCCCGTCATTGGAGATCGACAACCATGCCTTCCCTGGGAGATTGGGCTGTTGAGGTGGACCACATTAGAGACCTGGAACGCTTGCTGGCGGAGGAGAGTGGTAAAAGTGAACAGTTCTCTGTCACATGGACTTCGTGGTCCGTGTTCCGATACTCCTCTGAGTTTGTGTCCTGGGCGGGGTGTGACCTGGACGGGTCCGCCGTGGGACCGTGATGGAGTGATTGGGATTCTGATTCCTGTCCCCTACCTATTTGTCCCCTTCTATCTGCCCCTGACCCTGATTCTTTTTTTCTTTTCTCTATATCTAATTACACCTCTAGGAATACAGTGAGACAACGTACCAGGGCTTCGATCTACCTAATGCCAATAACCCAATGAGTGACCCTACGTCATATTCTCCAAACAAATTTGTGTATAATCTCATCTGATAAGTTACATACGGGGGAACTAGGATCCCCTTCACAGAAATACAGATAAAGGTTTCCTTACCTCATTTATTTTTGTACAGGGACTGATATTACAAAAATCCCACGGAGGTCCTCCTACACAGGTGCTCAACCCTTATATGTGTAACTTAGCCCTGCTTTGTTTTGTCATACATGATGCCTGTTGATGGTGTATCCTATCACTGTGTGTAATGTTTAAGACTAAGTATGTATTTTTCTGTCTTTCTCTTACATATAATATAATAAAATAAGATTGAATTAGAAAAACCCACTATCTTGCAGAAACCCTCGGCTCTGGGCTGATGAAGGAGGTAGCAACAGCAGAGGGAAGTACCTTATGTTTTCTCTTGCTAATAGCAACATTAATAGTAATCTGCAGCAACTGCTTTCATTTTTTTTTTACCAACAACGGGATGGTTCTACGACCACATCATTTTACAACCAAACTGTTCCTCCTCCTTCCTTTGCAGCTTTATCTACAACTTGTGGATAGCTATTATGTCAGTACTTAAAGCAGAGCTCCGCCGTGAAAAAAAAATATTAAAAGCCAGCAGCTACAAATACTGCAGCTGCTGACTTTTAATATTAGGACACTTACCTGTCCGACGTCGGCAGCAGAAGACGAGCGATTGCTCGTCTCTCAGCTGCCCCCACCGCCATCATGGGTGAGAGAATCAAGAAGTGAAGCGTTGCGGCTTCACTTCCCAGTTCCCTACTGCGCATGCGCGAGCAGCGCTGCGCGTTTTTCACTGGCCCCGCTGTGTCCTGGGAGCCGTGTGTTTCCCAGAACACAATGGGGGGGGGGGAGGGGAAGTGATGCACTGCCCTCAGTCTACCCGCAGTGTGTATTCCCAGAAGTGGGTGCAAATACCTGGTATCTGCACCCCCCTCTCCCCTGAAAGGTGCCAATTGTGGTACCGGAGGGGGAGGAATCCGATGAGCAGAAGTTCCACTTCAGGGTGGAGCTTCGCTTTAAGGAATTTATTTATTGTTTATTTTTTGTTTTTTTTGCACTGTCACATCATAGAGGCCCTGCATGGGGTTGATTAAAAGCTGCAGGTAGGGAGTGGGAGGGACAAAAACAGATTGCATAGCAATGAACACTCCCCCTTTTTAACATGGCAGAAGGCTCTGACAAAAAAAGGAAGAGGTGGGAAAGGTTTATGACCTCTGCAGATTTACTGTTAGTAAAGCTCAGCCCAGCAGTAAAGAGATTACGGAGTCCTCCTGTATGGGCTGCAAAGCATATTTACAACTGTTGCAAATAATAGGTATTTGCAGTTTGGAAAGCATGCACATTTTCCCACTAATTTGTAGCAGAGCCTTTCCTGAAAGTTGAAAAAACTGTTGAAACTTATTGGTGGCTTTGGGGCAACCCAGAAGAATTTTTGCTAAAGGTTCATGATGTATGAGGCTGACAATATTTATGAAGAATCAGAAGTCCTAAGTTCTAGGGGCCTAATGAAGGAAATAGGTATCAAAGAGGTCACAGTGGTGGTGCAATAGACCTTTTCGTAAAAATCTATTAGTCTTGCTTAACCATTTTGAGTGTTGGGCCTGTCCTTTATTATTGTCAAGTAGCTGTTATTAATGCTTGGGCACACACAACAAGATGGCCTTCTTCATGACCGACTTTGGGGTTCATAGTGGTCCTGGTCATTGACATGTTACTTCTGCAGCATTGTGAGCAAGACATCTGAGCATTAGCAAGAATGCTTGATTTTTTAATTTATCTTGGGATATTTATTGACATATTAAACCAAATAAAAAATAACTTTAAAGAAGATCTGCACCCATTAAATGATCTACATTTCATCGCTTCCTCACCTTTGATCTTTATTTTTATGAAATACTGGTGCGGCCCTCCCCTTTTTGATTCCTGGCCTAGACGAGAAGGACGTATGGATTGGTCCTGCTGCCTTCTGGGATGTCTATGGCCCCTTTCACACTGAGGCGTTTTTCAGGCATTTTAGCGCTAAAAATAGCTCTGTAAAAATGCATGAAATAATCCTGCCCCAGCATTCTCAATGTGAAAGCCCTGAGGGCTTTCACACTGAGGCGTTGTGCTTGCTGTGCGTTGGAAAATATCCTGCAAACAGCTTTTTTGGAGCATCTTTGGGGCGCATAAAATAGCGCTGTAAAAACGCCCATCCCCATTGAAATGAATGAGTACCACTGTAAACCGCAGTAATACCGCTTTAAAAACGCCCAGAAGCTAGGTAAAAACAGGAAGTGCACAGGATGTGATGTAGGGGGGTAGGGTTATTAGCTGACGCTAACGCGGTAATAACGCGGTAAAAACGCATAGGCTTTAGCGCTATTTTTAGCGCTAACGCGGTAATAACGCTAATCATTTTTAGCGCGTTATTGCAACGCCTCAGTGTGAAAGGGGCCTATATCACACATCCCAGAAGGCAGTATTTCTGGGAGGGGCACATGTTCACAATGCGAACCCACACAGACATCCTGCAGGTCTCTGCCAAGTCCCAAATATTTGTCAGGGGTCCTTTTCATGTCTGTGTAAACATGGGTTTTTGCATAATGCATGTGTGTAGTATACAGGGGCAATTATTAGAAAGTGAGTATTTAGTTTTGGCTAAATATGGTGAAATTCCTCTTTAAGATTCCTTAGAAAACAATTAATGCCCTGATGTATTTGTTGAGTCTGGGAAAGTAAATTTGCCCATTTTAAATATGCCACTTAATAGCGGCAACAAACAATTGTGTATAATTATGTGTCTCAGACCTAGAAACTAATAATCTCATTTATAACATGTCATGGTGTTTCAGGAATTTCATTACTTACAGTCCCTTAGCAACTCTGCCGTCAGTACCATTAATGCCTAGTATATTTCTCTGATCAACTCATGAGGCTAAAATGTATTCATCATTTGTTAGAAAAGTGCATACTGCTTTCATTTGCAACAAAGGTCGTATAAACAGTACAGCAGAATTATTAGCATTATTTCATGGATGGCTATAACTATTCCCTCATTATTGGAAGTAGTAGATTTGCTTATTGGAAATTGCAGGTGTCACAGAACAAATGACCAAAGTCATACTGTATATTATAAAAAAGATTATTTACCTAAGCATTAATAAAAAACAAAATCTATAAATTAGTTTACTGTTTAGAAAAATGATATATTTAGCCATAAAGCCAAGTTATTTTTATTTTTGATAGGGCTGGGGTTAGGAAATCTATAGAGTTTTTGATACAGTCTATGCCCCCATTGGGGAGATTTCCACTTACCTTCTGTCTGGTCAGGATTTTATGGTAAACCTCTCCAATAGGGACACATACAAGCACAACTAGTGTTTTGTGAGAAATGGTTACAACTCTTGACAATGTTTTTATTGCAGACTGCGGCTTTCTGTCCCAGTGATACCTGCATACTCTCATTTTTTATATGGTAATCAATAGGGCTGTTACTGATTAAAATTTTCGTGTTCGATTAAGCGATTTTTTTTTAAATTCGATTAATCGACTAATTTCGATTAATTATAACACACATACAGTTTTTACAATTTTCCACATCTCCCCCCATACCGTAATATCCACATCTCCCCCCCATACTTTATTATCCACATCTCCCCCCCATACTGTAATATCCACATCTCCCCCCCATACTGTATAATCCACATCTCCCCCCCCATACTGTAATATCCACATCTCCCCCCCAAACTGTATTATCCACATCTCCCCCCATACTGTAATATCCACATTCCCCCCCCATACTGTATTATCCACATCTCCCCCCCCCCCATACTGTAATATCCACATCTCCCCCCCATACTGTATTATCCACATCTCCCCCATACTGTAATATCCACATCTCCCCCCCCATACTTTAATATCCACATCTCCCCCCCCCCATTCTGTAATATCCACATCTCCCCCCCATACTGTAATATCCACATCTCCCCACATCTGCCCCCATACCATAATATCCACATCTGCCCCCATACTGTATTGTCCAGATCTGCCCCCATACTGTATTGTCCACATCTGCCCCCATACTGTATTGTCCACATCTGCCCCCATACTGTATTGTCCACATCTGCCCCATACTGTAATATCCACATCTCCAACTTGTGCTCTGTCCGGAATAGACAGTAGGCAGACCCGTCCGCAGAGTAGACAGCACAAGCAGGCGGGTGATGATGACGTCAACGCGCTGCTACTAGGCCGCCGCGGGGTGGACCAAGATGGCCGCCACTCCGGAGCTAGGCCGAAGCCACGGCCTTTCCTATGGGCGAGACCGCGGAGCTCACTGTAGTTTATGAGTTAATATCCTATCGTTTCATCTTTTAGACATGATCTTTATCCCTCCCCTGTTCTATATTCAATACAGATTACTAATAATAATATTTACAGTAAGATTTACAGAAATCTGTTAAACAATAAGTTATGCATTTTTAATTCAAATATTTTTATTGAAATTTTCATTGTACAAGGATAGATAGGTATGCATTATACAAAAGATAAGGAAACATAAATAATATAGTAAGTACGGTAATACAAAATAAAATATAAAGTAGAACAGAGTTGAATAGGAACCCGGTACCCTGATATGACAGTTGTGTCGATAGGTACATTTAGTAAAACTTTATATGGTAGGAGTGGGATTTTTGTTAGTTCCCTCACCGGGGAATATGCTATGTCAATCACTAGCAATCTCTCAATATGGTCACAGTGATCAACTCTCTATATACCCTAAAGTCCCATCCGTTGTTATTCAGCACTATCAGAGTTCTATGACATCTTTCCGATGCATTTCCTGTGCCTAGTAACCGTATCATCAAGATCAGGAACTTGAGAAAGTAAATAAAATCATATAAAGAAAATAACAAGAACTTTAACCAGATTTGTAACCAGATTTGGAACCTTTGCCCTAGTTAGACAGCGTTGCTTTATTTTATTCATTATACCAATTATGCCAGGGAGCCCATAGTTTGGAAATTTTGTCATATTGTCCTGTTGCTGACGCATGGAGAATCTCGTAGGTGCTATGTGTTTGCACTGTGGTTATAACTTCTGGGAATTTAGGGGTTTCTATGTTCTTCCAGTGTCTGAGTATAGTAAGGCGTGTAGCCATCAGTAAGTGCGCGACTATAGTTCTAGATGGAACCGGGACTAATTCCAATTCCAAGGAGAGTATAGCCATTCCAGGGTGCAGCGGTGTAGTAATGGGAGAGATAATATGTATCAGATTCTCAATCTGAGCCCAATTCTTCGGAAGTTGGGTAAGTAGGTGAGGGGTCTTTTTTATCACCCGAGTTAGTTGCATATGCCTGTAGCGCTCCTTTGGTGGTAATCTAAACTCTTGTTGCATAGAATGAAATGGTTTAATTTGGGAATCTATGAGTATGTCTTCTAATTGATGTATGCCATGTTCTTTCCATGTATTAAGATTAATGTCTGGGACAATGTGATGTACTGCTGTAATGTTGAGATTCAGGGGAACCGTCTCTTCCTCCCATGCTTGTGCTGTGCAAAGATGAGCCCAGGCCCTCAGTGAAGCAAGTATGGGAGGTGACATATTTCTGTCTAGCGATCTATAGTGACGAGCTGTCATTAAAAAGTTTCCCAAGTCACCTTTCGGGACTTGCGTACGTTCTAGTTCTTTCCATAGTTGGTTACAGGTGGACCCCAGCCATATTTTAATCTGAGTTAATATTGATGCAAAATAATAATCCTGCAGTACAACATGGCCTATGCCCCCAGCTGATCTACTTTTAACCAGTTTGCTAAATGCGCATCTTGCTTTTTTCCCCTGCCACAGATAGCTATTAAGAATTGACTGAAGGGAGGCAAAATATGCGTTAGGTAAAGGTATCGGAAGGGTTCTAAATATATACAGCAGTTGAGGTAAAATCATCATCTTGAAGGTCGCTAATCTACCAAGCCAGGACAGTTCAGAATGAGTGATTTTGTGTAATCTGCTTTGAAAGGAGTTCAAAAATGGAGTGTAGTTGGCATTAAGCAAGTCAGCCGTATCTGGAGTTAATGTTATGCCTAAATAGCCAATGCCACCATCCGTCCACACATAAGGGAATTTGCTTTGTAATTCTATCTTAGTTTCTGGAGCTATACCTAAACCCATAATGTAAGATTTTGTCTCATTTACCCTATAATAGGAGATTGAGGAGAAGGTTTGTAATGCTTCGTGGACCTTGGCCAATGACTCGCCAGCATTAGTTAAAAACATAACTATGTCATCAGCAAATAGGCTTATAACATGTTTCCTGGTGCCCACCTGCAATCCAGTAATTTGTGGATGTCCCCTTATGTACATGGCCAGGGGTTCGATTAGTAAAATAAAGATGAGTGGGGATAGGGGGCACCCCTGGCGCGTACCATTCGTTATGTCAAAAGGTGTTGATAGAGCACCTGCAATATAAACCTGGGCCGAAGGATGTGTATACAACGCCAGAATGGCAGATAGGATGAGGCCATTAAAACCAAATCTATTCAGCACTTCCTTTAGAAATCCCCAGTGTATCCTATCAAACGCCTTCTCTGCGTCCAGAGATAGGAGCAGAGAAGGCGTTCCTCTCCGTTTGGCAATGTGTATTAAATTGACCAGTCGCCTGGTGGCATCCGCTGTTTGTCTCCCCTTAGTAAATCCAGATTGGTCTATATCCACCATATCAGGGAGGATGTCTACCAGTCTGGTAGCCAATAGTTTGGCGTATATCTTGACATCATTGTTCAGCAATGAAATAGGTCTGAAGTTTTGCGGCACATCTGGTGATTTCCCCGGTTTAGGTAGGGCTATAATAGTTGCAGTGAGCATTTCAGGAGGGAACGAGGAGGACGCAGCAGCATAATTAAACGTTTCAGTCAGATGTGGACAAATAATGTCCTGGAACGTTTTATAATACTCCCCTGTGAATCCGTCCGGTCCGGGAGATTTGTTGGTGGGGAGAGACTGAATAGCCTTTTTCACCTCCAGAGCAGAGATAGGTGAATTAAGGTGCTGAAGGTGTTCATGTGTAAGTTTGGGGAAGTTAAGTTTATCTAGGAAAGCATTAATAGTGTCTTTGGTAGGTTGTATAGTAATGAGGTCATCCTTAAGATTGTATAGTGAACTGTAGTATTGGCTAAATGCGTCCTAAATGCGTCCCTAAATTGCTTGGGGGTGAGTTTGTTTGACCTGAGTGTTTGGATGGATGATATGGGATATTTTAGTTTTGGTTCTATGACCCTTTAGTTTGTTAGCCAGTAGCTTCCCCGCCCTATTGCCGCTAGTGTAGTATGCTAGTTTCAGTCTTCTAGAGGTCCTTTCAAAGTCGTCTAGGAATTTTAACCTCAATTCTGTGCGCAGTTGTGTCACTTGGTCAGACAGTATTTGGGATGGCCTAGCTTTGTTTTGTCTGTCTATGTCTTCTATTTTGGATATGAGTTGGACGGTCTGCTGCTGCATCTCTCTCTTATATCTCGCTCCCTGTTGCATCATGATGCCCCTTATTACCGCCTTGTGGGCGTTCCAAAGAACAAACGGATCTGCCACTGATCCTTGATTTTCAGCAAAGTACTCAATTAATTTCCCCTGAATGTATGACCTGATCGGACCTTCCTGAAGTAGACGATGGTTAGCTCTCCACATATATGTAGATTTTTGAAGGGAAGGATTCCCTACCGTCAGACAAACCGAGGCATGGTCCGACCATGTGATACTATTAATTTTGACCGACTTACATTTCATCAGCAACCACCTGTCAACCACCTGTCAACTAGAAATAAGTCAATTCTACTATAAGACCTATGGCAGTTTGAAAAGAAAGTGTAGTCTTTTTCATTTGCATTCAGACACCTCCAAGAGTCATATAGCTCGTGATTCAGTATGGATGCCTTCAAAGATGGAGGCCGCCTCTTCGGGGAGGAGGTGGAGTCCACACTTGGATCTGGCGTGACATTAAAATCCCCACACATGACTAGTAGTCCCCTTTGCACCTCTCTCACTTTTTTCACCATCCTGTGAAAGAATTTGATTTGTCTTACATTTGGTGCATATACATTCGCCACGGTATAAGTGGTGGAGTTGATGTCACATACCAATATAATGAAGCGTCCCTGTGGATCACATATAACCTTGTGGAGGTGAAACGCGACCGAGTCTCTGACAGCTATCATCACTCCTTTTGTCTTTGAAGTAGCATTCGCTTGGTATACATGGGGAAATTGTGGGTGTGTGCATTTGGGTGGCGAATCCTGTAGAAAGTGGGTCTCCTGAATGCATAAAATGTCACATTTTTGATGCAGTGCCTCTTTCCACAAAGATCTCCGTTTGGCAGGGTGGTTGAGGCCCTTAGTATTTAGTGTCAAAAAGTTTACAGCCATGTGTGGATGTCAAAGTTACTTACATGCGGTGGAGATTGCTGAGGAACTCCCACAGGAGCATGGCGCTGAACAGACCTATTGTGCTTGTGCTTGTATACGACTTCTTCCTCCTGGTATGGAAAGCTGTATATCTGGCTAATAGGGCAAAAAAGATTTAGTCCAAAAAAAACAAGAAAAAACAGAACAGTGGCTAATCGCCAAGTAACAGAGTGCAGAAGAGTGTGACTCATAGTCACTCAAGAGGTATGTGGGGAAAGAAGGAAAGATTGGAGCAAAAGTCCATTCCTCCACTCTAATGTAATATTTAAACGTTCAATCCAGGTTAGTTATGAGAACATGCGTTTCTGCGATCAACTGTGCGCCACTCAGGTTCTGGGCTTTTCGATATGCTTCCCCATTGGGGTTGCGTTTGAGGGTCAGGGACAATTCCCCAAGAGTGCAGCAATGCCAATCCTTTGGCTAGGGAGTCCATAACATACTCCTTGCCGTCTTTTGTAACTATCAATTTAGTCGGGAAGTCCCATTTATAGATCAATTTGTGGTTTCTGAGGGCCTTTGTTATAGTGTTGAGATTTCTGCGTTTTTGGAGCGTGTACTGCGATAAGTCCGCATAGAATTGGAGGTTGGCATAAGGAGCAGGGATCTGCTCTTTTCGGCGCGATACTGCCATTAGTTGCTCCTTGGTGTGATAAAAATTTAGTCTGAGAATTACATCCCTGGGAATGTTATCTGAGAGATAAGCTGGTTTAGGGAGCCTATGAATCCTATCCACAGTGAAGTCCAGTGCGGTCAGATCTGGCATGACTGTAGTGAACAATTGGGCAGCATAACTGCGCAGATCTTGATTTTTAACAGATTCAGGGAACCCCCTAATCTTCACGTTGTTCCTTCTGGATCTGTCCTCCATTTCTGACAACTTGGCTTTAACTGCCTCAATATCATCCTCCGATTTTTCACTAGCATCCACCAGATCATTAATAGTGGTAGCGTACTCCCCCATCTTGTTCTCTACATGAGATATTCTGTCAGCCACATGCCTCAGTTCTGTGCTAAATTTGTGTACACATGATACCATGTCAGACTGTAGTGAGCTCCTAAGTGACACCAGCATCTCCTTCAGAACTGTATCTAAGACTGGCTTATCATTAGTGGGGAATGAGTCAATGGAATCTGGCAAGTCCCTGGTGTCATTCCCTGAATCTGTGGGAGAGCTCACCTCATGTCCAGCATCTGCAGCATCCATCCGGAATCTCGCCTTCTCCGGGCTTCCAGATGAAGGGGTAGCTGATGTGGAATGTGGGCTCTTCGGTGGACTGCTCCGTTTCAGTGCTGTCCCCTTCTGTGATGTACGCTGGGAAGATCCGTGCAGTGGCGTGAAGGATGAGCCGGCGCCATCTTGCTTGGGCTCCATAGTGAAGAACGCTGTAAGTTTGGTCGGCCGGTTCCCCTCCTTCTTGCGCCTCGTCATGCTGACAAACTTTTCCCCAGGGCAGTGGGAGTCAGAGCGCTGTGTTTGGGCAGGTTTTTAGTGCCTGGATTGCCCCCAGTGAGCCGTGTAAGTGCCGCTGGATCCGGAGCTCGGCTACAGCATGTCCTGCTCGGTCTCCGGCTAGCTCCGCCCCCCAGTTATGCATTTTTATGTGACTTACTGTTCAGACATGAACTGTGCTCTAATTTAAGTATTTTTGTGAGAAGTTTTCTCTCTTTACTCAACATTATCAATTTTTATTGTAAAATAAGTACTAGTAACATGTACTGTACAACTTTCAATAAAATATTTGAACCGAAAAAAAGATAAGACAAGAAGGAACTCCACTACCATACTCCATCCTCATGGATGAATATACTGTAACATTCATTTTGGGTGTTTCCCAGGAAACCCTACCTGAGGGGTATATAAGGTTAATCACACAACTGCATCTTTAACTTCTGATGACGTCATTTACGAAGGCGAAACATGTCAAGCTAGGATACATGGTGTGTTGGAGCAAGCTTTAGTTGTTTTACAGAAAGTTTTAGATGCTATACAGTAAGCTAATCCCTGTTTTGGAGAATTTGTGAGGACCTTTTATGTCCCATTAGTGATTATAGCAAACTGTTGTTACTATAGTTTTTGCTGAGAACTGTTTTTAAACACTTTTAACGTTTTTCAATAAACCATGCTGGTTTACACTATGTGGAGCCCGTTTTTCTTTTATTTTGAAATGCCATTTGTCTATCTGGAGCACGGAGAGTGGACGCGAGTTATCGGCTGGAGTCTGTGAGTGGAGCCTGTGATCGCTGAGATCTGATCGTTGGTTGGACCTTGCAGAGTGTAGGGAAATGGAAGATCCCTCTCTGGGCTTTTCCTTGGGACCACGGATCATCAGTTACCATCAGGTTCCACGGGTCTTTAGGACCACAAAATGCATTTGACCTCTCTTTCTATATGGTAATGAAGGTCAACTCCATTTGGTGAGTAGGAATTTCACCTGTTTATGAATCGGCTCGGAGTACCAACCTTTGTTGCTTCTTTCACTGTGGGATTTACAGCACGTTCATATTTGAACAAGGATGTTTATTTTACCTTTTTGCTACATTACCATCCTTTTGGTTGGACTTTTTTTCACTGGATACATATTTTACACCCATTGTATATACAACTGTGTTTGGAATGTTAAATGTCATTTTTTTGTAGGGAATGTTTCACTATTTACTTTTATAAACTATTAGGCACCTTGCTAGCGCTGTTTTGTTTGTAGGATTCTCCTAAGACACTGTTTTCACCTTTATCACCAGATTGAAACAGCTGCTGCATAGAGTTTTTGTTAGTTCACTGTTTATTCTAGGCGCGACTGTTTTTTATTTTTCACAGTACAAAGCTAGTCACAAAACAGCTCTGTCATGAGGGACCGAGACCTCCCCAAGACCAAGTCCAGAGGAAAATTCTAGCAGTTTGCTCCCAGCTTCTGGGTCATACTGTCCATAGGGATTCTAAGCATTCTTCCGTGCCAACCATGGCAGAATCTTTCTCTGACCCTTTTATGGCTGTAAGCCAAGTTGAGTCTGCAGCTCCTATCGTCATTTCTGAATCCTAATTCCAGCAGTCAGGCTGTTTTTTGTTCACTGCAGTTTCCTTTAGTGAACTTAGATATACAAGAAATTGTTGAAAACCTAATTGACCCAGTGGGGGAGATTTACTAAAACTGGAGAGTGCAAAATCTGGTGCAACTCTGCATAAAAAAACAATCAGTTTGCAGGTTTTATTGTCAAAGCTTAACCTCCCTGGCGGTATGATTCTGTCAGATTTTTGATGCTGAAAGCGGTACAATTATTTTGCATGGAAATTTGGCGTTTTATATTGTAGGCCTGTAATTCTTAGGAATAACTCACTTAAATCTGTCCAAACAAGAGTCTAGTAGACATCCCGGGTATGATAAAGTTTGAAACACAAAATCATTAATTATAATATAATAAATAACTATAAATAATTATAACAAATAATAATATAATAATAATAAAAAGTATTCAATAATGTAATCAAATCAAAAACACAGAAATTTGCTCAGTTGCAGAATTGTCGCTGTCATTAGATTTAGTGTTTGATGACGAATTTCCCCACAAATCGCTATCGCTAAATTCTGCAAGTGATTCTAATTTATTATCGCTGTTTTCTAGCTGGTCTAAAACCACTTTTGACATAAAGGGTCACTTTTTGGTTGCTATGGACAATCTCCAGTTTCCAGGCAGAAAAAAATGTATTTATAATATAAAACTGCATGCAGGACACTGGACAGACCACTAGGGACGAAGGGGATGTGTAATTTTTTTATACTGTACTGTAATCTGTAAGATTACAATGTACTGTATGTGTATTGTGTTTTTACTTTTTTAAATTTGGTGCCGATCTCTGCCCCCGTGCGCAGCAACGTCACAGGGAATGGAGCTCGGCGGCACTGTGTGAATCGAGCGAGGAGACAGCTCGCACACACTGCGGGAAGGCATCGCAGGATCCAGGGAACAAGGTAAGTAACTCTCCCTGTATCCTGCGATGCAGCCCGAGTCTAGCTCGGGGTTACCGCTAATGGTACTAGAATCACACCCCGAGCCAGACTCGGGATTACCGCCAGGGAGGTTAATTGAACAAGCTGAAGTTAGAATTTGATTGCCTACCACGCACAGCTGCACCATATTCTGAGTGCCCCAGCATTAGTAAATCTCCCCCAGTGTGTACCACCCTCCATTGGGAGATTCAGTTTGTTATAGGCCTCTGGTTTTTAGAGCTCCTGTACCTGCAAACATCTTGCTGCTACACCCATGTTTGAGTACTTCCTCTATGTGTACCGGAAACACCCTGAAAAGTCTCGGGCCCCACCTGAGACTGTTCTAGAGCATTTTCCCATGTGAGAAGAAATTTACCAATAGGGGGGTCTGTGCTCAATGTGGATGCTTCAGTGATCCACGGTAAAAGAGATAAGCACTAAAAGGGTCGAAGGTATACTTTACTGTGGGGACTGCATTGATAATAGTTTATTTCCCTCCTTGGAACTCCATTAAAGTTAACTGGTTTTATCATCTGCACTGTGTTGGCGGTAACTTTGATCTGTAAAGCCATGTTAGACTGGATTAAACAGATAATCGTTCCACTGCTGGGGTAGGCCCCTGTGTTATGGAACAGTTGTAAGAGATTTCTAAAGACTAATGCTGGCCATACACTATACGAAAAATCGTCTGAAAATCGATCATGTAGACCAGGGCTCGACAAATCCCAGGCGCCAGGTCGCCATTGAGACTAGAAATTTCACCCTGGCGCCTGGGCTTTGATCAGTAACAGGTGCCTCTGCTACAGGGCGGGTTGCGGGGTCTTGACCAGGAACGTGATTAGCAGTGGCGGCGGGGATGGAGCAGGAAGAGAGCGGCACAGCAGCGGCTGACACGGCGGGAGGAACGAGTGGCCAGCAGAGTGAAGTCCAGCTGGGGATCCTCGGCGGCCTGTCATCCCCACTGCTGCTGACGCTCTGCCTCAGGGTATTGCGGGAAGCGGCTCAGCACATCAGGGATCCGGAGTCAGTGGTTTCCCAGCACCTGAGTGCCCTGTTCCTCTGGCTGAAGGAGAGGGGCTGAGCACGGGAGAAGAGGGTCTCAGTGGTGTTCCCAGGCGGGGGCTGCGGGCCGCATGGGTGACACCCACCAGAGGGGTGACACCTGTGGGCAGCGGCACTGCACGCTAAAACTGCACGCCGCACAGTCCTCACCCCTACACAGCGGAGCGGACCTAAGCCGCCTCCCTCTCCTCTCTTAACGGAGGAGGAGGAGGGAGTCCGAGGGACACACTCTGCTGTGCCTATCCCGCGTTGTTCTGAGGTCTGTAAAATGTTTAATGTGATCCAAATAGACGTGCTTGGGGGGGGGGTGCTATGGGAGGGGAGAGGGGGGTCTGCATTGATGGGTGGTCTGCACTGATGGGGAGGGGGTCTGCACTGAGGGGGGTTTGCAATGATGGGGGGCTGCACTGATGGAGGGGGTCTACAATGAGGGGGTCTGTACTTAGTGAGGGGGATCTATACTGCGGGAGGGGGTTCTGTACTTAGTGAGACGGATCTATACTGCGGTAGGGGGTTCTGTACTTAGTGAGGGGGATCGATACTGCGGGAGCAGGGTCTGTACTTAGTTAGGGGGTTCTGTACTTAGTGAGGGAGTTCTGTACTTAGTGAGGGGGATCTATACTGCGGGAGCGGGGTCTGTACTTAGTGAGAGGGATCTATACTGCGGGAGGGGGTCTGTACTTAGCAAGAGGGATCTATACTGCGGGAGGGGGTCTGTACTTAGCGAGAGGGGATCTATACTGCGGGAGGGGGGTCTGTACTTAGCGAGAGGGGATCTATGCTGCGGGAGGGGGATCAATACTGCGGGAGGGGGATCTATACTGTGGGAGGGGGATCTATACTGCTGGAGGGGGGTCTGTAGTTAGTGGAGAGGGGGGTCTGGGTCTGTAGTTAGTGGAGGGGGTGACACCAACCCTAGTGACGCCACTGGGGCTAATCACTGAGTCATACCAAAAAAAAAAAAAACCTGGCGCCTAACTTTTTTACCTGGCTCCTAGATTCAAAACAAATTTGTCAAGCCCTGATGTAGACACTTCGTTCGTTTTTCGGCAAGTTAATGGGCACAAATCGTTAATCATTTGTGACGTTTTTGTGGGAAAAAAACTAACGGCAAGTTTGGAAAACTTCTGCCGAACGAACGATAAATTGAAAGGTTAATGTGTTTCCCGTCCGAACTGTCTGCACTAGGTACGAACCCAATTTTATTTATGTCCTCTGAACGATTTATCAGTCATTACATGATGGCACCACCGTTTGCGCTCACGGCCGAATGTTCGTTTTTCGAAAATGGGTTCGGCCGATTTTTCGTATAGTGTATGGCCAGCATTACTTTGGCTTTAGCTGTTTAGCAGTCTATTACAAGTCTCTAAACTTGTGTGCCAAATAGAACTGATGTCTAAACAAATATGTAGAGCACTCTGGGTATGGGTGTGGGACGCTGATGAGATGTGCAAATAACACTGACCCCTCTTACCTTTTACATCTAAAGTCTCCCAAAAGCATGTGGGAAAATGTGTTTTGGTCTAATGAAACCAAGGTTGAACTTTTTGGCCAAGATTTGTTTTGTGTAAAAACAACACTGCACATCACCAAAAGAACACCATACCCACAGTGAAGCATGGTGGTGGCAGCATCATGCTTTGGGGCTGTTTGCCTTTAGCTGGAACAGGGGCCTTAGTCAAGGTAGAGGGAATTCTGAACAGTTCCAAATACCAGTCATTAAACCTTCAGGCTTCTGCTAGAACATGAAGAGGAACTTAATCTTTCAGTATGACAACAACCCAAAGCATACATCCAAATCAACAAAGGAATGGCTTCACCAGAAGGAGATTAAAGTTTTTGAATGGCCCAGCCAGAGCCCAGACCTGAATCTGATTGAAAATTTGTTGGGTGATCTGAAGAGGGCTGTGCACAGAAGACGCCCTCACACTCTGACAGATTTGGAGTGTTTTTGCAAAAAAGAGTCAAGATGTGCCATGCTGATAGACTCATACCCAAAAAGACTGAGTGCTGTAATAAAATTAAAGGGTGCTTCAACAAAGTATTAGTTTAATGGTGTGCACACTTATGCAACCATATTATTATTTTTTTTTTTTTACTTCCCTCCATCTAAATGATTTCAGTTTGTTGTTCAACTGAGTTGTACAGTTTATAGGTCATATTAAAGATGGAAAAAGTTCTGAAATGATTTATCTTTCTCATTTATCATGATTTATCTTGTCTTTTTTTTACATTACAGAAACCTGACACTTTAACAAGGGTTTGTAGACTTTTTATATCCACTGGATACTAATATTTATAGGTAAAGTCGATCCAGGGAATATCTGATTGCCTCTTAGGGCATCAGGAAGGACATTTTTTCCCCTGCTGGAGCAAGTTGGATTGTGCTATGCTGCTTTTTTTTGCCTTCCTCGGGATCAACTGTGGGTATAGGATTGTGTATATACAATTGTAAAAAAAAAGAGAAAAAAAAATCCCTTTTTTGTCCCCATTTATTGATTGAACTGGATGGACCTGTGCCTTTTTTCAACCAGACTATGTAACTTTTTTAAGGCTGGGAAACCTTTGTTGACTATTCTTTAGTTCTCCCTTGCAATTTTCCCTATGCTTATAGTTTTATTACTACTCGGTTGGTGTTTGCTTGGCTTCCAGATTCTGCTGGTGCAAACTTAGTGTTCAAGGTAGTCATTCCCTTTGACGGCAGTTCTTGTCCTGGTCTGAAGCCTTGTACACACAGCTGAGAATCCCATTGTAAAAAAAACGTTGGTTTTCTCGACGAGATTCTTGTCGAGCTTGACGGGATTCTTGCCAAGCTTTCCTTGCATACACACTGTCAATCCAAAATCTCGTCGGTCTAAAGCGCGGTGACGTACAACACGTAAAACGGCAGTATAAAGGGGAAGTTCGATTCCAATGGC
Source organism: Rana muscosa (assembly GCA_029206835.1). Lineage (NCBI taxonomy): Eukaryota > Metazoa > Chordata > Amphibia > Anura > Ranidae > Rana > Rana muscosa. Next base: position 180,958,074 of record CM055117.1, on the reverse strand, counting down.
GCCACCCCTTGGGCTGCTTTTGCTGATCTCGATTCTGAGCATGCACGTTTTTTTAAGACTCGGAAAAGCATACACACGACCGGTTTTCTCGTCGGGGAAACAGGCCGACAAGAATCCCGACGAGAAAAACGAGAATCCCGACGAGAAAATAGAGAGCAGGTTCTCTATTTTTCTCGTCGACATTCCCGGCAGTTTTCTCGACGAGAAACCATACACACGAACGGTTTTCTCAGCAAAAAAACTCTGCCAGCAGTTTTCTTGCTGTTTCTTGCCGAGAAAACCGGTCGTGTGTACGAGGCTTAAGATTTCTCTTCCGGTCTTAGATCCATCAGTGGCCATTGCCCACTCCTCAGTTGGACTGCTTTTAATTGAATAGAAGTTCCTCTTTAATTAATCAAAGCTTGTATTACATTCCTGAATTAAAATCTATAATGGAGCAATTGAGGAGAGGCATCTTTACACTGGAGTGTAATTGCTGGAATGTAATTGCTTTATAGTATTAGTTAAAATACAGATGTAGTTAATTGCTGTTTGGAATTTAGTAGACACTTGCTAATAGCTTTAATAAACCAAATAAACATGAAATACAAAATGCCCTATAGGAAGGGACAACTAATTACACTTACCAATATATAGAGTTAGTTAATGTTCCCATACCTGTCCTGGACCAAAATTGGCTATTAGCATTCACTTCCTAGCTGATCTAATGTTTAATTGAAGCAGCAGCAGAGGTAGTGTGACTAAGTCAGTCTCTCATATAGTCTTTAACAGATAATAAAGTATATGTAAACCCTCACCTTGTAAAACAACCCATTTAGTTTACAGTAGAAATGAAAAGCAAAACATTTATGTATTTATATAACAAATATACTGTAAATACATTTCCCCCCTTTTTTGTAAGTGATCACATAATCTCTGTTGACAGCTGCATAAGGGGTGGCCAGCACATTTCTGAACCTTGGATTAGAGCAGGCTTAGTTCTTTGCACAGCTAGAGAACTGACCCCGATGTGCTCTCATGCCTAGTGTGGTCAGTTTTTCATAGGAAAGCAGAGGGTCTGACAGGAACACCAGGTATTTGACACAAAGGAAGCAATGCAAAGAGAACAGGATACTTTTCATACAAGTACATGGTACAGCAGGCACATATCAAAAATATGAAATGTTGGTTTAACATATTCATTAATATAAATATACATAACATCTAGTGCACAATATGACTGACATATTTAAAAAATTAAGAGATGGTCTGTTTTTTTTTTTTAATCAGCACAAAGGACAGTACTTACAGTCAGTGAGCAATGTCCCTTGTGCTGATGGCTGCTCATTTAAGAGCGCAGTGAAGGTGTGTGCTCATAGCTTCATCCCCCCATTACAGCCTATGTTTTATTTTTTTATTTCTTTAACCACTTGAAGACCAGGCCTATTTCTGACATTTTTTGCTTACACGTTAAAATCAGTATTTTTTGCTAGAAAAATACTAAGAACCCCCAAACATTCTATATATTTATATATCTATATATTTTTTTTTAGCAGAGACCCTAGAGAATATAATGGCGTTTTTTTGCAATATTTTATGTCGCACTGTATTTGCGCAGCGGTCTTTCAAATGCAATTTTTGTGGAAACAATACACTTCATGAATTAAAAAAAAACAACGAAACAGTAAAGTTAGCCCAATTTTTTTTTGGATAGTATGAAAGATGATGTTATGCTGAGCAAATAGATACCTAACATGTCACACTTTAAAATTGTGCACACTCGTAGAATGGCAACAAATTATGGTACTTAAAAATCTCCAAAGGCGACACTTTAAAAAGATTTTAACGGTTACCAGTTTAAAGTTACAGAGGACATCTAGTGCTAGAATTATTGCTTCCACTCTAATGATATAGAAGTGGAAAGTCAGTACAAACAGCCATGCGACAGACAACCGTACAGCAGCTACTGTACTGTGATCATCATCATCTTGGAGGTATATTTGGGGTAGGTATCATGTTGGAATACTGCCCTGCAGCCCAGTCTCCGAAGGGAGGGGATCATGCTCTGCTTCAGTATGTCACAGTACATGTTGGCATTCATGGTTCCCTCAATAAACTGTAGCTCCCCAGTGCCGGCAGCACTCATGCAGCCCAAGAGTGCACAGTGGTTAGCACTTTCGCCTAGCAGCAAAAGGGTTGCTGGTTCGAATCCTGGCCGTAACACCATCTGCCTGGAGTTTGCATGTTCTCCCTGTGCCTGTGTGGGTTTCCTCTGGGTACTCCGGTTTCCTCCCACACTCCAAAGACATGCTGGTAGGTTAATTGGATCTTGTCCAAATTGGCCCAGTATATGTGTGTATGACTGTGTGTCCCAAGCGTGTCAAGATCCTACAGGGTAAAATGACCGCACCAGCCAAGCAGACACTGGCTGCAAAAAGCGCCTAGAGACGATTCAGTTCGCATGTGAGCGCTATACAAGTCACTCATTCATTCAAGACCATGACACTCCCACCACCATACTTGTCTTTGTACTCCCCACCTGGTTGCCGCCACACACGCTTGACATCATCTGAACCAAATAAGTTTATCTTGGTCTCATCAGACCAAAGGACATGGTTCCAGTATTCCATGTCTTTATTCTGCTTGTCTTCAGCAAACAGTTTGCAGGCTTTCTTGTGCATCATTTTTAGAAGAGGCTTCCTTCTGGGATGACAGCCATGCAGACCAATTTGATGCAGTGTGCGGCGTATGGTCTGAGCATAGACAGGCTGACCCCCCACCTCTTCAACCTCTGAGGCAATGCTGTCAGCACTCATATGTCTATTTCCCAAAGACAACCTCTGGATATGACGCTGAGCACGTGGACTCAACTTCTTTGGTTGACCATGGCGAGGCCTGTTCTGAGTGGAACTGAGTTAAACTGCTGTATGGTCTTGGCCACCCTGCTGCAGCTCAGTTTTAGGGTCTTGGCAATCTTCTTATAGCCTAGGCCATCTTTATGTAGAGCAACAATTATTTTTTTCAGATCCTCAGAGAATTCTTTGCCATGAGGTGCCATGTTGAACTTCCAGTGACCAGTATGAGAGAGTGAGAGCGATAACACCAAATTAAACACACCGGTTCCCCATTCACACCTGAGACCTTGTAACACTAATGGGTCACATGACACTGGGAGGGAAAATGGCTAATTGGGCCTAATTTGGACATTTTCACTTAGGGGTGTACTTACTTTTGTTGCCAGTGGTTTAGACATTAATGGCTGTGTGTTGAGTTATTTTGAGGGGACAGCAAATTTACACTGTTATACAAGCTGTACACTCACTACTTTACATTGTAGCAAAGTGTAATTTCTTCAGTGTTGTCACATGAAAAGATATAATAAAATATTTACAAAAATGTGAGGGGTGTACTCACTTTTGTGAGATACTGTATGTAAAACCTTTATCCTAAAAGGAAAAAAAAGTTTGCTGTAACTGCTTACAAGGCATTAACTGGATTTTGAACTCAATTTGTTACTGTATTTAAATCTACTAGTACATCAAACACTTCCGCCCTGCACATCACAGCTGTCCAAATGGGCTCCCTGTGCTCCTTTATTGGGGCGGTGAGAGCGTCAGCGGTAAAGCGCCGCTAGTTTTAGAAAACTTTAACCTTTAGCCTTTAACCCCCACTAGCGGCCAAAGAAAGGGTTATCACTGCCCGTGTAGCGCCGCAGCCGAATCGCTTTGCAGGCGCTCCGGCAGCACAGCCCATTAGTTTCAATGGGCAGGGGTGGTTTAGGAGCGCTGTATACACTGCTCCTCCACCGCCCCAAAGATGCTGCTTGCAGGACTTTTTCTAGCATCCTGCAAGCGCACCGCTCCAGTGTGAAAGTACTCAGGCTTTTACACTGGAGTGACAGGAGAGGCGCTTTGCAGGCTGTAAAGCGCCTCAGTGTGAAAGTGGCCTAATACAGGAGGTGTGTTACTGACCAGATCTCTAGATCTGGGAGAAAAAAAAAGAAAACAAATGCAGTCACCACATCTAATGCTTAGTAAGCTGCAATATATAAAATTTGGGGTTTTGGGTTTAATTACGCTTTAACCTAGTAAGATCTGTATAGGCATGCAAGTCTTCACTCCATTTGACATGAACTGTAAATATAACGTGTATTCTTTTTGGAGTCTGCCAACAATGTGCTAATTAAACATTAGGTGAAGATATTAAGGCCTCTTTCACTATCAGCTAATAATAAAATCTGACGTGATGCCAAGCTTAAAGATTATCTTTTTAATAGCGCTAGGAGACTTTTTTTTTCCAGACTAATTCCTCCTGCTTTCCTCTTCTTTTACATTACAGATTTATATTTTTGCATTAGCTACATGTAGCGATTTCCATGTGAAGCAATAAACTAGCTTCATTAGGATAGTGATAATTTATTAGAGTGATCATATATCAAGTCATAATGAAGGCCTCCTGAGTAGGGTTGCCACCTGTCCGGGATTCACCTGGACAGTCCGGGTTTTGAATCAAGTGTCCGGGTTTCAGGTGGACTGAAACCCGGACACATTATTCAGACTGGGCTGTGGCTCCCCAAGTAACCAAGATAGTCACACACATCTGTTACCGTCCAGGAGCTGCAGGCGGCTGTCTGGGGGCAGGTTCAACATCACTAGGGTGCAGGGTGATGATGTCAGCAAGAGCAATACGGTCACTCCCACGTTTTGCTGCGGCACGCTATGTGCACTACATTACTACTCTCCTTGGGGCACCCAAAGGTGTCCCAGGCCGCTAAAGTGTTCTGGTTTGGCGTGAAGAAAAGGTGGCAACCCTACTCCTGAGCCCCCTTAGGGAATAAGAGCCTTGTCTGATGGGGGCATCGCAAGGTGCAGGACAAGGTGGCGGAGTGGTCACCAAGGATTGGTTGTACTATGGGGGATGGGCTGGGCCTGAGCTCAGAAAAGTATTGCCCCAGGAAATTCTGGGTCTTTTGAGGAACGTGGATGGAAGAGCTGCCCACCCTCCGCCCTTTTTTTCTATGGTATGTCACAGCTTGCTGCGGTTTCTTGACCTTGCCAGCATAAAAAATGGCTGTAATGGGTTATTCCCTTGATGGAATTTGGAAGTAGGTGGCCTGTCCAGCACTTATGGTAAGGTCAGGCCCCCTTTTGGAATTGCGTGTTCACAGTACAGCTGTGATTGGCATCGGTTTAAAAGTGTTCACATGGTATGTGTTGGTTTTTAAATAAAGCTGTGGCCTTGGCCTTTCCAACCTAATGGTTGTAAGCAGGGCCGATCCGCCCTATACGCGGACTACGCAAGCTGCGTAGGGCCCCGAGTAATACTCGGGGCCCCGCCGCCGCTGCCGCTGCCGCTAGAGGTCCGCGGCCGGCGGAGATAATGTCTCCGCCGGCCGCCATTTTCCCGAAGACCAGGGAAAGGGAGGGATCCTGCCGAAATAGCGCTGCGGCGCCGCCCACCCCCGCCCCGGTCTGTCTGTCATCTGAGACTGTGACCTGTGGGGGAAAGGGGTGGGCGGTGCCGCAGCTCACTGCAGCCAGCCGGCTCCGCCTCTGATTTGTTCCCCCTCGCCGCTGCTGAGCTATAGAAGGGCTCAAAGGGAGGGGGGCGTGCTCCTAACTCGCCGAGTGTCACCCCATCTCCTGAGGTCCGTCTCTCTCATACTCTGTCAGCCGCCCCCCCCCCTCCTCAATGTCAGCCGCCCCCCCCTCCTCCTCAATGTCAGCCGCCCCCCCCTCCTCAATGTCAGCCGCCCCTCCTCCTCAATGTCAGCCCCCCCCCCCCTCCTCCTCAATGTCAGCCGCCCCCCCCCTTCCTCAATGTCAGCCGCCCCCCTCCTCCTCAATGTCAGCGCCCCCCCTCCTCCTCAATGTCAGCCGCCCCCCCCTCCTCAATGTCAGCCGCCCCCCCCTCCTCAATGTCAGCCGCCCCCCCTCCTCAATGTAAGCCGCCCCCCTTTCCTCAATGTCAGCCGCCCCCCCCTCCTCAATGTCAGCCGCCCCCCCTCCTCCTCAATGTCAGTCGCCCCCCCCCCTCCTCAATGTCAGCCGTCCCCCCTCCTCAATGTCAGTTGCCGCCCCCCCTCAATGTCAGCCCCCTCCCCCTCCTCAATGTCAGCCGCCCCCCCCTCCTCAATGTCAGCCGCCCCCCCTCCTCAATGTCAGCTGCCCCCCCTCCTCAATGTCAGCCGCCCCCCCTCCTCAATGTCAGTTGCCCCCCCTCCTCAATGTCAGTTGCCCCCCCTCCTCAATGTCAGTTGCCCCCCCCTCCTCAATGTCAGTTGCCCCCCCTCAATGTCAGCTGCCCCCCCTCCCCTGCCTTCACTCTGGGACACAGCAAATGGCAATCTGCTACATGTGGCAGGTGAAGTGGCAAGTGACAATCTGCAACGTGTGGCAAGTGACAATCCTCAATGTGTAGCAAGTGACAATGCTCAATGTGTGGCAAGTGACAATCCGCAATGTGTGGCAAGTGACAACCCACAATGTGTGGCAGGTGGCGTTGTGGCAAGTGACAATCCACTACATGTGGCAGGTGAAGTGGCAAGTGACAATCTGCAATGTGTGGCAGGCAGCGTTGTGGCAAGTGACAATCCGCAATGTGCGGCAAGTGACGTTGTGGCAAGTGACAAAACGCAATGTGTGACATTGTGGCAAGTGACAATCCGCAACGTATGGCAAGTGACAGCCCGCAATGTGTGGCAGGTGGCGTTGTGGCAAGTGACAATCCGCTACATGTGGCAGGTGACAATCCTCATCTGGTGGCAGGTGACGTTGGCAAGAGACACGCTCAGGCTCCCACTGATTCGGCATTATGGTGAGTTGAACTATTTTATATATTATATAACAATGTAATAATAGAAATTATGCACTTCACTAATTTTGTTTTGCGATACGGCACTGCGTCGACTTAACTGACAATTGTGCGGTCGTGCGACGGTGTACCCAAACAAAATTTACGTCCTTTTTTCCCCACAAATAGAGCTTTCTGTTGGTGGTATTTCTATATCAGTTTAGGCCAATATGTATTCTTCTACATATGTTTGGTAAAAAAAACGCAATAAGTGTATATTGATTAGTTTGCACAAAGGTTATAGCGTCTACAAAATAGGGGATAGACTTGTGGCATTTCTATTAATATTTTTTTTTTACTAGTAATGGCGGTTATCTGCGATTTTCAGTGAGACTGTGACATTGCGGTGAACAGATCGAACACTTTTGACACATTTTTGTGACCAGTGACATTTATACAGCGATTTGTGCTATAAAAATGCACTGATTACTGTGTAAATGTCACTGACAGGAAAGGGGTTAAATGTGTTCCCTGGGAGGTGTTTCTAACTGGGGGGATGGGACTGACTGAAGGAGGAGAGAGATCTCTGTTCCTAATCACTAGGAACAGCAGACCTGTCTCTCCTCCCCTGTCAGAATGGGGATCTGTCTGTTTACATTGACAGATCCCCGTTCTGGCTCTCTGTGGAGCGATCGTGGGTGGCCGGCTGACATCGCGGCCACACACAGGTCCTTTTATACGCCTATATACATGTATGGAGCCATGACAGGTCCTCTTTATACTTCTACATACATGTATAGAGCCAGGACAAGTCCTCTTTATACATATATATATATATATATATATATATATGTATATATACGTATAGTGCCATGACCGTTATACTCCTATACATGAATAAAGCCATGACAGGTCCTCTTTATTTTTCTACATACATGTATAGAGCCATGACAGGTCCTTTTTATACTCCTATACATGAATAAAGCCATGACAGGTCCTCTTTATTTTCCTACATACATGAATAGAGCCATGACAAGTCCTCTTAAGTTATCATGATATAAAATTATATCCTTTTGGTGGGCGTAATTTTAATTCTTGGTACCAGGCAGCACAATGTCTTAGGCCGGCACTGGGGGGGGGGACACCTGAAATGTAAGGAAGCACTCCGCTGGCTGGGGACACCTGAGATGTAAGGAGGCACTACGCTGGCTGGGGACACCTGAGATGTAAGGAAGCACTCCGCTGGCTGGGGACACCTGAGATGTAAGGAAGCACTCCGCTGGCTGGGGACACCTGAGATGTAAGAAGGCACTCCGCTGGGGACACCTGAAATGTAAGGAGGCACTCTGCTGGGGACACCTGAAATGTAAGGAGACACTCCGCTGGGGACACCTGAGATGTAAGGAGTCACTCCGCTGGGGACACCTGAGATGTAAGGAAGCACTCCGCTGGCTGGCGACACCTGAGATGTAAGGAAGCACTCTGCTGGCTGGGGACACCTGAGATGTAAGGACGCACTCCGCTGGGGACACCTGAAATGTAAGGAGGCACTCCACTGGGGACACCTGAAATGTAAGGAGGCACTCCGCTGGGGACATCTGAGATGTAAGGAGGCACTCCGCTGGGGACACCTGAGATGTAAGGAGGCACTCCGCTGGGGACACCTGAGATGTAAGGAGGCACTCTGCTGGGGACACCTGAGATGTAAGGAGGCACTCCGCTGGGGACTGCTGAGATGTAAGGAGGCACTCCGCTGGGGACTGCTGAGATGTATGGAGGCACTCCGCTGGGGACTGCTGAGATGTAAGGAGGCACTCCACTGGCTGGGGACACCTGAAATGTAAGGAGGCACTCCGCTGGCTGGGGACACCTGAAATGTAAGGAGGCACTCCGCTGGGTGGGGACAGTGACATCAGGGCTCTCACTGATTCTGCATTATGGTGAGTTGAATGATTTTATTTTATATTACAATGTAATAATAGAAATAATACGCTTTAATCACCCTGACACCATAACAACCATGGTGCCGGGATGATTGAAGCGCCAACAGGTGTTTGGAGAATCTTGATCTGCTGATTGTTAAACTTTCTGGAATACTCATATTTCTATTGTGGTGTAGGATCTGGGCCTGCTGTCCCTCCATCCCTCTTTTTTTACTTCCCCTCTCTCTCTCTCTTTCTTCCTTTGTTTCTCCCTCCATCCCTCGTTCATCTCAGACTCTAACCACACCCCTTTGAGTCACGCCCCTTTAAGCCACGTTCAATATTACGCTTAAACAACGCCCATTATTCACGGGTCAGGTAGAGGGCCCCTTTGCAGAATTTTGCTTAGGGCCCCAGGGAGGTCAGGATCGGCACTGGTTGTAAGTGTGTTTATTTAATGGGGTTAGGGGGCAAGGGGGAAGGTTTTCTATACATTTATGGAGCATACAAACGGTTGGATTTTCAGCCTGCCATCACACAATTCCCGTCGGATAATCCGATCGTGTGTACGAGGCTTAACACACTTGTTTTATTGAGACACAACCCCAGAGGAATGAGCACAGGAGGAAAAGCAGAAAACAGCATTGTCAGTCTGGGGGTGTGGGGGGAGTAGTGTTAAATGTATTAGCAGATTTGGATGCACTAACAAACTGGAGCCAAACTCCAGCTCACACTTTATAATCAGTTACAGGAACCATTTTTTTCCTATTAGAAGTTCCTTTTGGGATAAAGGTTTTTGCATGAATAAATAAAAGCTGATCACTTTATTCACCCCTGCCAGTATTAGGGCTCATGCACACTGCAGCTCAAAAAATAAAGCTGCTTTTACAGGCGTTTGAGCTTTTATTTTGGGTTGTACTTTTTTGGGCTCTTTTGCACGTTTTTATTGAGCTTTTTTGCACGTTTTTATTGAGCGCTTTTAAGCTTCTTTGAGCTTTTTTGAGCATCAGCTTTTTTTTGCTGCCTTCAGCAATTTTTTCCCAAATTTTTGTGTGTTTCGAGCTCTTAGAACTTTGTCATGCTCTTTTGCGCTTTTTCGTGTGTTTTCATGCGTTTTCGGGCACTTAGCCATCTTTTTTGTATGAGAGCTCCTCTCAAAAACACGAGTTTGGTGGGGGGTTTTTTCTGCCTAGAAGAGTATATGCCTGTAAACACCTGAAAAAGCCATAGTGTGCATGAGAATGCATTGGGGGTTATTTACGAAAGGCAAATCCACTTTGCACTACAAGTGCACTGCAAATGCACTTGAAAGTGCACTGAAAGTGCACTTGGAAGTGCAGTCGCTCTAAATCTAATGCCTTGTACACACGACCGGTTTTCACGACGAGAGAAATGCCATTTTTTAGATTGGTCGTGAAAACCGGTCGTGTGTATGCTCCCTAGCAGTTTTCTCGACGAAAAAAGTGCCTGCAAAAAAATTAAAACCAGCTCTCTTTTTTCTCGTCGTGTTTCCCATCAGTCTTTTTGTCGTTGCGAAAAGCGGTCGTGTGTATGCTTTTCAGAGGGGAAAAAAACGCGCATGCTGAGAATCCAGTATGAGACGGGAGTGCTCGTTCTGGTAAAACTAGCATTCGTAGTGGAGATAGCACATTCAAACCCACAAGCACAAACTTAACACCAGAAAACTATCTTAAAAGCACGAACACTGAAAAACGCGAATCGTCTCTCGCCAAACTTTTACTAACACGAGGATCAGCAAAAGCAGCCCAAAAGGTGGCGCCATTTGAAAGGAACTTCCCCTTTATAGTGCCGTCGTACGTGTTGTACGTCACCACGCTTTGGTCGGACGTTTTTTTGCATGAACACAGGCTGGAGAGGAATCACGTTGGGAAAAACAATGCCTTTTTGCACGTCAGGAAAAATGATGGTGTGTACAAGGCATAAGGGGTAGATCTGAAATGAGGGGAAGCTCTGCTGATTTTATCATCCAATTATGTGCAAGCTAAAATGCTGTTTTTTATTTTCCTTGCATGTCGACCTCGGATCTACAGCGACTTTACTTCCAAGTGAACTTTCAGTGCACTTTCAAGTGCAGTGGATTTGCCTTTAGTAAACATGGAGGGGAGTTTCCAAGCAGAAAAAATAAGAGCTCAAAAAGCTTAAAAGCCTGTAGGAGCAGCTTCTTTGAGCTGCAGCGTGCATGAGCCCTCATCCATGTAAACTGATACATTCTGCTGGAGAGCTTCAGCATGAGAAAATTATAAAAATTATTACCTGATGAAACTAGAAGAAAGAAAGCCTAAATTAGGAAACAAATGCAATCATCACATTTAAGAATTGGTGAGCTGCAATGTAATAAATGTGTGCTTTCAGGCTTAATACCGTTTTAAGGATGGGTAAGCTGCAATTTAATACTTTTTTTAAGGCTCAATACCGCTTTAAGTCTTGTGACCCTAAACAAGAAAAAATATAAACAAACCAACCAAAAAATATATAAATTGGCTAATAAGTCCATAAAAAACAAAGAAAAAACGTGAAAAACTTGAAAAATATGTCCATCAATGTGACATGTAAATACACAGTGAAAAGAACAGACGTGCAGGCATATGGGTCATCATGGAAACAATATCTTCCGACTAAATGAAATAGATGGAATACTCTTACCGGAAGCCATGGATCTGCCTGTCAGATACTTTTCATCACTTTTTGACCTGCACCATTGGAGCACCGTTTCTTCTTTCCCCTTGTATGTGTGTTGGAGGAAGTTTTTGGAGCTGTTTCATCGTGTCCATTCACCCCTTTGGGGTTCCTTTTTATCCAAATCATTTCAACATCGATTGGAAACAAGGGTGGACACCCTGTGAGCTCGGATTCGCTCCATCTATCCAGGATATCCATCCAGGGTCTACAGCTGAGGACTGTTGAGTCCCAACGGCCAAGTTCGTGATCCCAACGTTACAGGAGTCGTCAGACAAGTCGATCTGTTTTGTGGTTGGATTTCCCATGCTTACATGATCTGCTGTCGCTGACAGGCAGATCCATGGCTTCTGGTAAGAGTATTCCATCTATTTGATTTAGTCAGAAGATATTGTTTCCATGATGACCCATATGCCTGCACGTCTGTTCTTTTCACTGTGTATTTACACATATTTTTCACGTTTTTCACGTTTTTTCTTTGTTTTTTATGGATTTATTAGCCCATTTATATATTTGTTGGTTGGTTTGTTTATATTTTTTACTGTTTTTTCATTCAGTGACTTTATTTATCCAGTGAGACATTCATTTGTTTCCCCAATCCACCAGCGCTACATTCTCGCCATTCATCACGTTTGCAATCTTTGTCACATTGTTGTGTAGCAGCTTTTGTTTTTTGTTTTCCTTTTCATTTAGCGCAATATTCATCTCTTTTCTCACCCTAAACAAGACTATTTCATGTCCAGTACTGGCTTGTCAAAGGGAATACAACTATGGTAGAACAAGGTCTGAAAACTCAACCCAACACTGCCTTGGTAGCAGGTACCCCATGGACATTAGATTGGACATTAGATTGTTATTTGATCTGCATGAAAATAGCTGGGGACAGTCATCTGATGTCTATGGGAACCTTTAAACGGATACACTTGTGAAAGCTGGAATAGGAAAAGCACTTTAGCAGACAATTTCCTGGCATGTGTACCATCCTGAGGGCAGAACACTGCCTCTGTAATTGATAAATGCAGGATCATTTTGTTTTCAGTATATTGCTGTGCAGTTTCCCATTATCATTTATTTTGGTCTCCTATGATGCTCCCAGCAGTCTGGATGATGTTCAGGAAATGGATTGGTGACTGCACTCCAGGAAGCCAGGCAAGGTCTGTGCCGGTGATTAGACATTCTCATAGATACAAATAAGTATGTATTTTGGATGGTCATGAGTTAAAAATTCCATTTCCTTTCATACTTTTGTACTGCAGCAGTAATGGAATATGCTTCTTTCATCTCAATGTCATGCCTCAGGCCTTAGAAACTTCTGCACCGGCCCTGATGTTATCATGTTTTAGAGTTAACTAATAACCCAAACTAGTTATTTTATGTCTGACTTAGGCCAGCCATTGTCACAGTAACAATTCAAATTGTATTAATAAACTAAAAAAAGCAAAAAAGCTTTTAAAGTCCTCTACACATTAAAGCAGAGCTCCAGCCCCACCAACAAAAATTAAAGTCAGCAGCTACAAATACTGCAGCTGCTGATTTTAAATATTAGGGCACTTACCTGTCCTGGGACCCCGCGATGTTGGAACCCCAAACGATTTTTCAATCAGCTCTCGGGTGCAGCCGTCCCTTGTAAGGGAAAGCCTTGCAGCTTTGCAGCCATTTCCCTATTGCGCAAAGCATGCTGCGCTTTCTGAATGGCCCTGTGAGCGGTGGAAGGAGGAGAGGGGGTGAACTTCTGGGGGACCTCGCCATGGCAAAGTCTCCCGGGAATGGGGACAGGTACCTGTCAAAAACAGGTACCCGCTCCCCCTCAAATGTGGCAGCGGAGGGGGGGGGGAGGAAGATAACAAGCAGAGCTTCCTGTTTTGGGTGGGCTCTGCTTTAAGAAAAGTGAGCCAGTTCACCACTTCAGCTCCGGAAGGTGTACCCCCTTCCTGATGAGGCCATTTTTTGCGATACGGCACTGCGTTGCTTTAACGGAAAATTGCACGATCGTGCGACACTGTACCAAAATGAAATTGATGTCCTTTTTTTCACACAAATTGAGCTTTCTTTTGGTGGTAAATGATAACCTCTGCGGTTTTTATTTTTTGCACTATAAACAAACAAAAAAACGAAAATTTTGGAAAAAAATATATATTTTTTACTTTTTGCTATAAAACACATCCAATAAAAAAAATAAAAAAATCTAATTTCTTCATCATTTTAGACCAATATGTATTCTGCTACATATTTTTGGTAAAACAAAATCCAAAAAAGCGTATATTGATTGGTTTGCACAAAAGTTATTGCGTCTACAAACTATCGGATTGATTTATGGACTTTTTATTTATTTTTATTAGTAATGGCAGGGATCAGTGATTTTTAGCGGGACTGCGACATTGTGGCGGACAAATCTGACACTAAGGGGTTGATTTACTAAAAGCCGCTAGACTCTGCAAGTGCAATTGCTCTAGACGCAGGGGTAGGGAACCTTGGCTCTCCAGCTGTTTTGAAACTACAAGTCCCATGAGACATTGCAAGACCCTGACAATCACAGGCATGACTCCTAGAGGTAGAGGCATGATGGGATTTGTAGTTTCGAAACAGCTGGAGAGCCGAGGTTCCCTCAGTAAATGAGGTAAAGCTTCACTTTGCAAAGAATACCCAATCACATGCAAAGAAAATAAAAAAAACAGCATTTTTGCTTGCACATGATTGGATGACGAAAGTCAGCAGAGCTTTTGCTCATTTACTAAGCTCTGGAGAAACTGCACTTTGCGAAGTGCACAGTCTATTTGCTTTTAGTAAATCAACCCCTAAGTGACTCTTTTTGGGTACCAGTCACAGCAATACAGTGATCAGTGCTCAAAAACATCAGGGGCGATCAAAGGTTTCTAACTGTGTGGGGGATGGACTGACTGGAGGAAGAGAGACATCTGTGTTCCTGATTAGCAGGAACACAATGGGGGTTATTTACGAAAGGCAAATCCACTTTGCACTACAAGTGCAAACTACAAGAGCACTTGAAATTGCACTGAAAGTGCACTTGGAAGTGCAGTCGCTGTAGATCCGAGGGGGACATGCGAGGAAAATAAAAAAACAGCATTTTAGCTTGCACATGATTGGATGATAAAATCAGCAGAGCTTCCCCTCATTTCAGATCTACCCCTCAGATCTACAGCGACTGCACTTCCAAGTGAACTTTCAGTGCAATTTCAAGCGCACTTTGCACTTGTAGTTTGCACTTGTAGTGCAAAGTGGATTTGCCTTTCGTAAATAACCCCCATTATCTCTCTCTCCATCTCTGACAGAACAGCAGTCTGCCTTGTTTACATAGGCAGACTGTCATTCTGCCTCTCCTGTAAATGATCGCGGGTGGCCGGCAGCCATTGAGGCCGCCGCACCCCAGAGCCGAGAAGAGAAATCACTTACAGGTACGTGATTTTGCACTAAGGGGGCCACCCTTCTGCAGTATATTTACGTAGGGTGGTCCTTAAGTGGTTAAAGACAAATATAAGATAGACACTTCCAGTGTTTCCTATCCATGTTTACCGTGCAAAATTGTTATTTTCCAAGTCATCTTCCAGGACGGCTTACAGAGAGATAGGCTCCTCCCACCTAGAACAGGAAACACATGATCCACATCATAAAAGTCTTACTCATGCATTAGCCCCTCAGTATTTGTGTTTCCTCAGGCTAGACAGGCACCATCCAAGGGATGTTTGTTATTTTATTTTTTTATTTTTTTTGGGCCTTCGTGCCAGGCGGCAGGGGCCCCCCCGACAGCCATACCCAGTCAACAGGGGTAGTTCCCCTGGGGTATGAGTCAGTTTGGGGCCACCCAGGAGACCTGAAACAGGGGTCATGGGTGATGGTATGGGACCCCACCTCCCAAGTCGGGTGTATCCTCAGCGAGGTTACCTGTGAGGGTGGAGGAGGTGATCCAGTGGGTCCAGCCGCGGCACAGCAGGGTATCCTCCTGGCGGAGGCTCGGGGCCGGTATCCTTCCCGGGCAGACAGATCTCCAGAGGGGAGTCTCTAGCTCCAGAACAGAGTGGCGCTGGGCGCACAGCTAGAGTGTCACTTCCGGCGCAGAAAACAGGAAGTGACACGACAGGAAGTCTCGCGGAGGCCATCTTGGTACACCCATTTGGAAGCCTAGTTGAAGATAACAGGCGTGCTGTGCCATGGGGCGGCGTCGGATCCACAGCGCCGCCCCGGACCTCCACTCCTCTCATATTTAAGGGACCCGGACCCGGACCTAAAGATGGCGCCGCGCAACATGGAAGGATCCAGAGACGCAGATCTGGAGGCGCCATCGGTCGCATCGGGCCCTAAGGTAAGAAAATAAGGGGCAGACCGCTTCTTTCCTTTTCTTACCCCCCTGTGGGGGCGGCACAGGGGGAGTCTGTTTTACTCCAGAGACCGTTTGTTTTCTCCTATGCTGATGGTGGCAGACGTCACATATTCTAACATAGGCTCTGGTGGTGGGTACTTCTCATGGTTAATGAAGCCAGGAGGGCTATCTGGCTAAAGACCTGGGGAGGAGACTCTGTCTCAAAGACAAGACTCTGTTCCCTCCCATTCGATGGAGATCTGCTCTTTGGAAAGGAGCTGGAATCCGTCCTAGAGAGGTCGGCCGATAAAAAGAAGGGGTTCCCTTTTCCCAAGAGGCAACAGCAGCAACAACAACAACAAAAGAGGAGTTTTCGTCCCTTTCAGGTGTCAAGTGAAACTAACTCTCACCAGGGGGATAGGAGACGGAATAACAGAGCCCAAGATCAGAAAGGGGGTTGGCAATACAGGAGGGGAAGGGGCAGAGGAGGTTTCCTCTTTAGACCCACCCAGCCTAAGAACACTTCCCAGTGACTCAGTCGGGCCTGTGGGGGGGAGATTGGGGTCATTCCTTCCACAGTGGCAGACCATCTCCAGCAGCCGTTTTATCCTAGATCTGATCGCATCAGGGTACAGGATAGAACTTTTAGGCTGCCCCCCTCAAAAAATTTTCATAACAAGTCTCCCAAGAGACCCGGAAAAAGCCACAGCTATGTCTTCCCTCCTGCAGAGTATGCTAGAAGAGAAGGTGATAAGCTTCATCCCCCCCATCTCTAAGAAAAGAAGGATTCTACTCTCAAGTTTTTCTGATAAAGAAATCATCAGGAAAATTTTGACTGATTCTAAATCTGAGACAAGTAAACATGTACGTGAAGTACAGACGTTTCAAGATGGAATCAATCTACTCCACCAGAGAGCTGTTAACCCCTGGGGTCTTCATGGTCTCATTAGACCTAAGGGACGCCTATCTTCACGTCCCTATTCGAGAGGAGTCCCAACAATTCCTCAGATTTGCAGTAAGAAAAGGGTTCAGAACCCTCTATTTTCAATTCAATGCTCTGCCCTTCGGACTAGCGTCAGCTCCACGCATTTTTACGAAGATACTGGCAGAAGCGCTAGGGACTCTGAGATCAGAGGGAATTCAGATTATCCCCTATCTGGACGACCTACTGATTTTTGCAGACTCAGCAGGCGAAGTCAGACGGAACCTGAGCAGAACTACCAGACACCTTCAGCAACTAGGGTGGCTGGTAAATCAGGAGAAGTCACAATTAGTACCTACTCAGAGCATTGTATACCTAGGATACCTGATAGACTCAAGGAAGTCCAAGATATTCCTGACAAAGGAAAAGGTAGAGACAATTTTGACAGAGGTGAGGAACCTCTGCACTTGTTCAAGGACCTCAATTCAGAGTATAATGAGGGTCCTTGGGTTAATGACAGCGGCCATCCCAGGAGTCCAGTGGGCTCAGTTCCATACTCAAGCGCTTCAGGCGTTCATGCTTTCTCTCTGGGATGGACAAACAAATTCACTTCAGAGACAGACGGAAATTCCGCAGGAAGTAAAGCTCTCAATAGAATGGTGGTTGATCCCTGCAAACCTCTCGGCTGGCCGACTCTGGTCCCAACACTGTCCTCTGGCAGTCACCACGGACGCCAGCGGGCAGGGCTGGGGGGCCCATTCAGGCACTCTGATAGCCCAGGGGCTCTGGAACCGGCAGGAAGCCGGCCTCTCCTCCAATGCGAGGGAGATGAAGGCGGTTCTAAAGGCCCTAGTAGCCTTTTGCCCATCCCTAAGGGGAAGACATGTGCAGGTCCTTTCGGACAACATTACCACGGTTTGTTACCTCAACAAGCAAGGGGGTACGAGAGTCCCGGGTCTGATGAGGATAGCAAGAGAGATCCTTCAATGGGCAGAAGAAAACCTGTTATCCCTATCTTCCATTCACCTAAAAGGGGAATTAAATTCTCTGGCAGATGCCCTAAGCAGAGAGACGCTGTCTTCGACAGAATGGTGCTTGAATCGAACAGTGTTCGAAGAAATAGTGCAGAAGTGGGGAGACCCACAGATAGACCTTTTTGCTACAAGACACAACAGGCAGGTGAAACAGTTCTATTCCCTACAGAGAGATCTTCTCAGTCGGGGCCTAGATGCCCTATCCCAGTCTTGGGAGGCAGATCTGGTATACGCATTTCCACCGTTTGCCCTCATTCCGAGGATTATCCGGAAGATAAGAGGGTCCAACACAAAGGTCATCCTGATCGCGCCATTTTGGCCGAGGAGGTCTTGGTTCTCAGGTCTTCTAAGACTCAGCATTGCAGAACCTTGGAGACTACCTTACAGGTCGGACCTCTTATACCAGGGAGAAGCGAATCATCCAGAACTGAGCTCTCTTTCTCTGACGGCTTGGCTTCTGAAAGGGAGCTGTTAGAGCTGAGAGGGTTATCGGCCAAGGTAATCGATACCATTCTTAGCAGCCGAAAGCCGTCCACTAACACAATTTATAATAAAATTTGGAAGAGATTTGGGGACTGGCGCAGACTCAACAACAGAGTGTCAGGTGCCATGGTCCCGGCGGTTCTAGATTTCCTCCAAGCCGGAGCAGATCTAAACCTTGCAGTTAGTACTCTTAAGGTTCAGGTGGCCGCCCTGTCCAACTTTTTAAATCAAAGACTGTCAGAAGAACCACTGATCAAAAGATTTCTGGTGTCCATCAGCTGGAAACGAGTCCCCAAAGCAAGGAGGTTCCCTCCCTGGGACTTATCAACAGTATTACAGGGTCTCGGTAGGGCACCATTTGAACCTATAGATGAACTACCCATAAAACTGTTAACCCTGAAGACAGTAGTTTTGGTGGCCCTAGTCTCGGCTAGGAGAGTCAGTGAGATCCAGGCACTTTCAGTGATCGAGCCTTTCTGCACCATTTTACAAGACAAAATTATCCTCTCGCTGGACCCAGCTTTTCTCCCCAAGGTATCGTCTAAATTCCATAGGTCAGAAGAAATCGTGATACCATCATTCTGCGGAAATCCAAAGAATGATAAGGAAGCAGGATTTTATAAAATAGACGTCAGGAGATGCCTGATTGCCTACATAGAGCACACCAAGGAGTGGCGACGCTCCACCAGCTTGTTTGTTTTATTCACAGGTCCTAACAAGGGGAAAGAGGCATCCAAAGGTACCATCGCCAGGTGGATGAAGTCGGCCATTGCGGAGGCATACAAGGCAGTCTCCCGCACACCTCCATTGGGTATAAATGCTCACTCCACAAGAGCGGTTTCTACTTCTTGGGCTGAAAGGGCAGGAGCATCTCCCCTCCAGATCTGCAAGGCCGCAACCTGGTCCAGTTTCCAGACTTTTGTGAAGCATTACAGACTGGACCTGCTTGCCAGCCAGGACCAGTCTTTCGGCAGGAAAGTGCTGCAGGCTGTGGTCCCGCCCTGATCAGGTAGTACTATATTGTCCTCTCTGTAAGCCGTCCTGGAAGATGACTTGGAAAAACAGTGTTATTACCTGTTAACTACTTTTTCCAGGAATCTTCCAGGACGGCGTCAGTTCCCTCCCTTTTTATGAGGTGAGTAGCGATGTAAAGCATATATAAGGATAGAGCTACGCTGATCCAGGTTTAATGATTCTGAGGCCTTCGGTTATTTGTTAAATACTGAGGGGCTAATGCATGAGTAAGACTTTTATGATGTGGATCATGTGTTTCCTGTTCTAGGTGGGAGGAGCCTAGCTCTCTGTAAGCCATCCTGGAAGATTCCTGGAAAAAGTAGTTAACAGGTAATAACACTGTTTTTATCTAGGAGCTTTAGATGCCAGAATGTCTGATATTTGGTGGGTGTGTACTTATTACACATTAGACACGTGCACACTGAAATATTTCGTTTCGGAATTTTTTCGTCCGAGAAATAAAATTATTTCGTTACTTCCGAAATTTGTTTTTATTTATTATGTTTCATTAAAAAAATGCATTAGTCTGAAAATCCGAATGAATTAAGGTCAAATCTGTCATTGAAGGCTTATGGCGTCTGTCGAATGTTCTAAGAAGATTCGACGAAGCAGCTAAACTGTGCGACACCGCAATCGTACATTTCCGGTCGAATGCTCCACCCACAAGCTATAGTAGAATTCTAACGTTGTATGACTAGTAATAATTATATTTATTAATTATTATTACTAGTCAACCAACATTCATATTCTTCTATAGCCTATGGGCGGAGCATTGGACCATAAATGTCTCGCAGCGATCGTATGTTTTTAGCTGCTTTGTCGAACCTTCGTGTCTCTATAATGTTGAATCTTTTCTCTCTATGTTGAATAATCTTGGACTAATAGAGTAAGGTTAGGCACATTCAACGGCAGGTTCCATAGACACAGATCGCTATTGTCACCGTCATGTCGAATCTTCTATCTATATCCAACTGTTGTCGCAACGAAACGAAAATAAAGCATTTTTTATGTTGGATCTTTCAGATTTCGGATTCTGCGCCTTCGTTTTCGTTTGTTAAACGAACGCGAAAATCCCAGAAATTCAGCCGAAAATGCATTTGGACGAAAACGAATGCACATGTCTATTACACATATGCATTTTTTTTTTTTTTAGATTTGAATAGAGAAGTGAAAGGTTAGAACCTGTGTCAGGAAAATATTCTCTGCTTTCAGAATATTCAGGCCGGGTTCACACTAGCTGCGGTCGTGGCTTGCAGCAGAGGGTTCGGTGCGTCCCTGTTCTCCGTTTCAGGTGCGAATCAGGTCCGAATTATTCGCCTGAATTTGGACCTGAAACGGAGCTAAAGACGCACAGGACCCTTTTCCAGTGCAGACCACGGGCACCCCGGAGGTGTGTGAACTGACTCCATTGAGAGCCAGTCACAGTCTCCTGTCATGTCATATATTTGGATGTAGGAAATTCTGCATCCAATTCGCATAAGTGTGAAAACCCAGCCTTAATGGTTTGTGGAATTTCAAAGAGTAACTACACTTTTGCTGAGGAAAAAACAATCCTCTCTGGGTGATCGATGTTCATTGCAAGGATAACAACAAACTTTGTTGCAGATTCCTACCCGTTTCTGTTCTCAAGAAATAGCTGGCTGTTCCACTTTGTCTCTTTGAATACTAATTCTGAATAGGAGCGACTTTTTCATTATTAATCAGCTGATGTACTTGCAGTGTTCTAATGAGGAAAGTTACAGTGTCAACATCCCCCTAGCAGTCAGTAACCCTTTAGGAGTATCTTACCTAAATTACATTTTTGTTGCAGAGGATGCCTAAAATCTGACTAATATCTCAGTGCAGACTTTTGGGAAAATCAGCGAGCCAACCACACTAGCAGGATATGACATTTCTGGGGGTATTCTGTACACCACCTCTAGATTGCCATTTAGCATTGAAATTTGCAGAAAATGACAGTGATGCCGATCAAAAAGCAAAGGTCATTTTTAATAACATTCAATTACAATATGGCTTGTGCTGAAATTGTATATGCTATATATATATATTTTTTTTTTGCTATTCTATTTGCCTACAAAAGTGGTGTTACCCTTTAAGTGATTGTCAGACTTAAAGTGGTTGTAAACCTCAGACATGAAATATGAACAAAGCATATACCTCTATAGTCTATACTTGTCTCAATTATTAACACTGAGCCCTCGTACACACGGCCGAGATTCTCGTTGAAAAAAACATGTCGTTTTTTTCGACGAGATTCTTGGACAAGAAACTTGTCCCGGCCGAGTGTACACACGCTCGTTTCAAAGAACCCGCGGTTCTTTGAATGGAGCGTACGCGGTGACGTCATTGACTACGACGAGCATGCGCTCGTCACATTCGATGCCGTCGCCGCCATCTTGGTATACCCTACGTATGCCTAGGAAGCTACCGCGCATGCGTCGAATTCATTTCGAACATGCGCGGGCTTCCGGGAGGACAGGTAAGTGTACACACACTCACTTTTCTCGTCGAGAAACATGCCGAGGAGAATCTCGACGAGAAAATAGAGAGCAGGTTCTCTATTTTCTCGTCAAGGTTTCTTGTCGGTTTTCTCGACGAGAAACCCGATAGCCGCGTACACACGACCGATTTACTCGGCAAGACCTCTCTGCCAGCAAGTTTCTTGCTGGTTCTTGCCGAGAAAATCGGCCGTGTGTACGAGGCCTAAGCGTAATTTCTGTCTGCTGCTTCATTCCTCTGGTATCAGCAGGAATCGCGTCTGACAAATTTACCTGACACCAACAGAAAAATGGAGACAGGGAGGGATCTCCAGAAGATTGACAACTTCAGCTCTGTTCCTGTGTGCTGTGTGAAGGGGGGCATGTCTCTTTCCTCCAATCAGCTATGAATAAGCATGTCACTATGTGAAACGCATTAGCCACCTTTATCCTGTTGTTCACTTTTCATTGTGACTGTACCATTTTGGATCATTTTTGATTGATTTTATTCAATAAAGGCGTCATTGAACAGAGTGCGGCAGTCCAGGATTTCCTTTCATCCTATGCACTTGTGCAGAGCCAGAACCTGTCGGTTTCAGTAGAGCAGGAGCATTCCAAGGGATCAGCAGCTTTCAGAGCGGTATCATTTCTCTTTCCTCCAATCAGCTGTCAGGGCTCTCCTGAGCTCTGCAGAATGTAACTTCAGCTCTCCGCCCCCTTTTTTCAGAATTCTCACACAAGCTTATAAATTCTGCACTTTGAACAGATGTAGAGGAAAGAGGACTGCAAATAGACAGATACAACTTATGCAGGAGGATTTGTTTCATTTTTGTGTATCACCCGAGGATAGTCCCTTTACTCGGTAAGTGTAAGGGTTTATAATCACTTTAGGTGACTTTCACACTGGGGCAGTGAGAGCGTTGCTAGTTTTAGCGATCTTTCAACGTTGTTTTAGCGTCGCTTTTTGGGCGCTGGCGGGGTTACTTTTAACCCCCCGCTAGCAGCCGAAGAAGAGGTTAATACTGCATGTGTAGTGTCGCTGCCGAAGCGCTTTGCAGGTGCTTCAGCAGCGCTGCCCCAAAGATGCTGCTTGCAGGACTTTTTCTAGCATCCTGCAAGCGCACCGCTGCAGTGTGAAAGCACTTAGGCTTTCTCAAAACAAGAAAACTCGCTGCTCCAGGTGAGACAGGAAACCCGATGATCTCACAGGTGCCCGCGCCGGCTCGCCTCTGCATACAACCAACAATAGAAGAAATGGCTGCACTCCAAGATCGATCAAAATTCCTTTATTCAGAACATCCCAAGTGTTGCAAACAGAAAACCTGGTAGACGCGTTTCACACACTAACAGGTGCGCTTAATCACACTGGAGTGACAGGAGAGGCGCTTTACAAGTGTTATTTTTTAGCGCTAAAATACCTGTAAAGCACCTCAGTGTGAAAGTGGCCTTAAAATGTACATTTTAACATGTGTGCAAATAAACTAATAAATAAAATGCTTTGGTAATGAAAGGGTTAACTTAATATGTAATATGCACTTTAATTACCATAACAGATTGGCGCTGCTGCAAGCCTGCAGTGTCAGTCTCCCAGGTTTATACTCTGTATTCAGATGTTGGCAGAAATAGAGCACATCTCACCCCAAAATACAATATGGCATGCAGATACCGCCGCACATAGTATTAAACTCCAGGTTATTGAAAAACTGGCTTCAGATCCCAGCCCATTGGTCACACCCCTCTGACATGTTTCGCCCACATTGGGCTTAATCGTAGAGGTCAATGAAACCAAGTACCTCAACTCAGCTTTATATTTTGGCATCATATCTGGAACTACTGATTTTAAATGTGAATGCCCGGGTGCATTTACAGGGTCCTGGTTACCACCCAAGGCACAGTTGAGAATTTTCTTCAGATTCAACTTGTACCTTCCATGTAACATTCACCAGTCAGCATTGTCAATACTATAAAAACAGACAACTCACCTGATGCACTACATTTAATAGTCACCCCCTAGGTTGCAAAATGCCAATTTGGCAATCTTTATCACAAATGAACAGTATACAGTATGTGCAAAAATAAATATTTCTTTAACATCAGACTTTATTGAAATGAAGATTAGAACATGACAGTTCATTTATGCATTTCAGACAGAAAATCCATGATCACGGCGAAGTGTCGCGTGTTAAAAGTTGGCTTGACAGTCTGGAAACGTCCCCAGCAGCACCTGTTTTCTTCAGATTTATAAATACCAGGAAATGTTGCTGGCAAATCAAAGTGATTGGGAAGTGTCTGGATTTACCCAGTCTAGATAGACAGTTTAGTATTCAGCGGGTAGACTTGTCCACAGTCCATACAAAAACATTTTGGTCATATACAAGTTTTTGATGATGTTGTAGATGTCGGATGTGGCCAGGTCCGTACGCCGTACGGACCTTGCATTTTTTTAAGCCTGTAAACTCATGGTTGCTTTAACAATCATGAAGTTATACTCAAATGGAAGCTGACACTTTATATTTTACTGAATAAATATAATCAACAGCTAACAAGCTTCTGATTACATACAAATGGTGTGTATAGTCGTCGGTTCTATCGTAGCTCCACTGCACAGCTTTGTGAATGTAATTAAACAGCAGCATGGCTGCTGATTGCATGCACATGCCGAAAGTGTGCTCTTTTCACTTGCCCCTGTCCCCTACAGTGTCCCTCTTCAGTGTCTCCATCTAGTGCCCCCATCCAGTATCTCTTTCTCTGCCTCTCCCCTATCCCCAATCACTGTTAATGTCCCTGTTGCCAGCGCCGGTTCTGTCATCCTGCCAGCGGCTGGCTTTTTTTTTTGCTTCCTTCTCGCTTTGACATCCTGCTGGCTTTTAAATTCTTCTGTTGCTCTGACCCCTGCAATGTCCCCCCCTCCCCTTACCGATCCCCTGGCATGGGTCCCGCTACGGTCCTGCTCCCACTCTGTTCCCGCTGTGATGCTGGTCGGCTCTCCCTTCTCCCCCTCCCACCGACTGCAGCTTCTCTTGGGGCACACAAACAAGGTGTCAGGATGGAGAACAATAAGGGGGGGCAAACATGTGTTTACCAGCCCCCTTTCTCTTCTTGAATGGGCACAGTGAGCAATCACTACTGATTGCTCCTGTGTCCATTCATCACTGGAGTATAGTAAACAGTGTTTACTGTGCTTCAGTTTTGTGAATGAATAGCAACCTCTATACAGACTCCTATTTATTTATGTACAGGGCAGCTCAGGCTCCTCAGTCCCTTTCTCAGTCTCCAAAAGGAGACATCAGAGGTCTGTTTAGAATATAATATACTGTATTATATAATAAAAAATACAGAGTAAGGCCTTGTTCACACAGGGCATACTACAGTGTATGCCCCTGCAAGGCTGTGTTTACCTGTACAGGGATGCACAGGTGTTCCGTGCATCCCTTTGCAGGCCATCTCATTGATGTCATTTGGGATGCAGCAACTCCACGAACACAGCCATGACTCCCAATTTGACATCCATGTGGGTCCTGGTGAATGTCCCTGAGCTCATACTGTGTGCTTTTGTGGTCGCGCACCCACACCCATACATATCAGATTGGGAGCAGCAGCTGTGCCCATGCAGCCGTTGCATCCCAATTGACATGAATTGGACTGCTTGCACAGGGATGAATGGAACACCTGTGCATCCCCTTGCGGGTAAACAGGTTCAGTATCACCAATGTGAATGAGGCTTAGGAGGAATTTAGCAGGACCTTTGTAAGTTATGTTTTGTTTGTGTCCGCTGATAATGATTTTAGTGTATTTTTTGTGAAAATAGCGATTTGACGAACATTTTTCAACTATTGCGGGGCCTAAAAAATCAGTAGCACTGTTTTTGTTATTCTACAGCTCATGTGTTTTCAGAAAATGTGTGGTTTGGGGGGTCTTTTACAAATTCTAAAAGCTGTAAGTGAAAAATAGTAATTTTTAGAGTATATTTTTTTTTTACAGTTCTGCGCACCTTACGTTTTCACCATTTCACAAAAACTCGCAATTTAAAACGTACAAATATTTGTTATGTATTAACGCAATATAGTTTTAACTTCTTTATTTAGTAGGAATTTTGTAAATGTTGCCGTGTGTGTATCCACTAATAATAATTTTAGTTTATTTTTAGTGAAAATGGTGATTTGATAAACATTTGCGCAAATATCGCAGGGCCTAAAAAATCAGTAGCACATTTGTTTTTTATTCTATAGGTCATGTGCTTTCAGAAAATATATGGTTTGGGGTGTCTTTCACAAACTGTGAAACCTGTAAGGGAAAAAGAAAAAAGCAATGGAAAAATTGCAAAAAGGTTTTGGCCACCTGAGTTTAAAAAAGTGGATCGCAGGGCCTGGCAACTGAAGTAGGCAGAGATTCTTCTGGATTATTCACTACCACATCATGTCATCTGCAGACATGTAAATAATAATAATATATATAAATATGATATAAATAAATGATATAATACATAAAAAATGTGTGTGTGTATGTATGTGTGTGTATATATTGTGACAGCAGGAAGGTAAAGTCACCTGGTTGCATCCAGGGGGGTAGATATATTTCGCCCAGATTCAGGCTTTACGCCGACTTATACAACTAGGTGGAGAGTTGTATAAGCCCAGCTGAGGCTAGTGGGCTCATGGATGACTCATACCTCTAGGGAGAGTGTGGGGCGTCGTGCAGACAGGGAGTTGATGAGACCAGCTGAAGCTTGTCAGCTCATTTAGGCCTCTATAAGAACTCCCAGCTTCATTAGATGTTAGCTCATGCCTGGACCCAGACCTGTGTGGACTGTCTAGGGAGAGTGAACCCCTGTGCGGTGAGACAAAGCCTGTGTGGCTATTTGCTTGGACATTTAAAACCAGGGACTTAGGGACTAGGACAGCACTAGGCTGATCCCAGTTGTTAGTTAGGAAACCTGTATGTTTAGTCAGAGGTCAAGTTGACCAGGATTTATTTTGTTTATGTTTCTTTTGCTTTGCTGTGTTTTGTCACTGTAAATAGAAAATAAACCGCACCTTTTTTATTTTGAAAACCACAACCTCCGTTTGCTGGGCCTGTTTTTGTGTGGGGAGCCCATCTCGGGGGTCACACACACCCGCTGCCGAGCTAACCCCCTCACAGTTGGTGGAGAACCAGTGGCAGTTTTTTTTTAAGCCAGCATGGAGGAGATACTGAAGCAGCTGGCTCTAGCAAATGCCAATCAACAGCAGACAAATGCAGGTTTGCAAAAGAGTATTGCAGCTCAACAACAGAACTTCGCAGCCCAGCAGCAAGCTCATCAACAGAGCCTTGCAGCCCAGCAGCAGACAAACGCAACTTTGCAACAGAGTCTGGAGGCTCAGCAACAAGCCCAGCAGCAATCTGAGGCCCGCTTCATAGACCTGTTGCAGAAGCAAGAGCAGAGACTACAACAACAGATGGAAGCAGTAATGCAGCAACGTCCGCAGACCAGTGAGGAAAGCCGTCCCACTAATACCGCGTCCTTTGGGGTGAGTCGTTTATTGACAAAAATGACTGGAGAGGATGATCCAGAGGTATTTTTGACCACATTTGAAAGGACCGCTGAAAGAGAAAAGTGGCCTGAGGAGCAGTGGGCTGGACTGGTGGCTCCTCTGTTAACTGGTGAATCGCAGAAAGCTTACTATGACCTAGAGCCTAACCAAGCAAAAGACTATGTGATGCTAAAAGCTGAAATATTGGCAAGGCTGGGTGTCACCCAGGCTGTCCGGGCTCAGCGTGTGCATAACTGGACTTTCCAGCTTGGAAAACCCCCCCAGGTCTCAAATGTATGATCTCATTCACCTGAGCAGAAAGTGGCTACAGCCAGAGACTTTGTCCGCACCAAAGATTGTGGAACGTGTTGTAATGGATCGGTTTTTGAGAGCTCTTCCTACTGCCATCCAAAAGTGGGTAAGCCATGGAGACCCAGAGACGGCCGATGGTCTTGTGGATCGTGTGGAGAAATACTTGGCTACAGAGAACCTGACGGCCTCTTCCAGAGACACTCGGACTTTCCACCCTAAGACCAGACCATCCCCAGGGGCAGATAAGAGGATTCCAAGGGGTGAGGGTGGAGAGAGTGAGAGGGTGGGAGCTCTACCCCAAGTTTGGCGAGAACAGCCTGGGAAATCAGCGGCTCAAGAGGCCGCAAGAAGGATCGTTTGCTACCGCTGCCGGCAAGCGGGACATATTGCAGCCAATTGCCCGGTTGTGGAGGAACCCATGCAGTGTGACTTTCTGACGGGCAGACGTCAGTCGCTGTGTGCGACAGTCGCATGCACTGCCATTCGAGGAACCGAGAAACATTTATGCAAAATGTGTGTTAATGGTAGAAATGTTGTGGTATTGCTGGATTCAGGTAGCCTTGTGACCCTGATAAAGGCTGAGTTAGTTAAAACAGAGGTCTCTGGGAATAGCAAGGTAGCTGTTACTTGTGTGCATGGGGACACCCGAGAGTATCCAGTGACTACAGTGTGTTTCGAGACCCCCAAAGGTACCCTCTCTCATCCAGTGGGCTTAGTATCTCAGTTACCGCATGACGCCATTGTGGGAAGGGATTTTCCGAAGTTCTGGGAACTGTGGGATGATCCTGAGCCCCCCACTGGTGCCCCTATGTACCAGGAATGTGATAGCCAGAACTCCCCTGAGAGTGGTGAGGACTCTCCGGAATTTCCCTTATCAGTATTGGCAGGGGAGACTCAAGAAACTGGAGAGGAGCCCACCTCCTCAGACGAAAACCTACCGTCTGTGGAGTTTTCTGATCTTGAGGTTCACAGGGAAAACTTTGCCACAGAACAGTTGAAAGACCCCGCCCTAATAAAGGCACGGGAAAACGTAGTGAAAATAGATGGCGAGTTAGTGAACCCAGATAATACCTGCACTTACCCATACTTCAGCGTAGAGAAGGACCTACTGTATCGGGTGGCAAAAAGGGCAGAAGAAACCGTTGAGCAGCTTGTGGTGCCCAAACCTTACAGGAAGTTGGTGTTGGAGTTGGCCCATGGGCACATTCTTGGAGGTCATCTGGGGACAGAGAAAACCCGAGAGAGGGTATTACAGAGATTCTATTGGCCGGGGGTGATGAAGGACATAGAAAATTATTGTTCCTCCTGCCCTGTGTGTCAGAGGTCGGCCCCGATGCCACATTTCCGTAGCCCGCTGGTCCCTCTACCCATCATTGAGGTCCCGTTTGAGAGGATCGCCATGGATTTGGTAGGTCCTATAATCAAGTCCGCTAGGGGGCACCAGTACATATTAGTTATAATGGACTATGCCACCCGTTATCCAGAAGCGATCCCTCTCCGAAATACCTCGGCCAAAACCATAGCCAAAGAGCTATCTCTTGTGTTTAGCCGGGTGGGTATTTGTAAAGAACTGCTTACGGACCAAGGTACACCCTTTATGTCCCGGGTTATGAAGGAGCTGTGTAAATTGTTCAAAGTGACGCAATTACGTACATCTGTGTATCACCCCCAAACCGATGGGCTGGTTGAAAGATTCAACAAAACCCTAAAACAAATGTTGAAGAAAGTGGTGGATAGAGATGGAAAGGATTGGGACTGTCTACTTCCTTATCTGATGTTTGCTATTAGGGAGGTGCCCCAATCCTCTACGGGATTCTCCCCCTTTGAGTTACTGTATGGGAGACACCCAAGAGGGCTGTTGGATATTGCCAAGGAAACTTGGGAAAGTGAGAGTTCTCCCCACAGGAGTGTGATTGAGCATGTCGCCCTGATGCAAGACCGAATTGCACAGGTAATGCCCATCGTGAAGGAACATTTGGCCCAAGCGCAGTTAGCACAGCAGAGAGTGTACAACCGTGGAGCCAAGACCCGTACCTTTTCCCCGGGGGATAGGATACTGGTACTTGTCCCTACGGTTGAAAGTAAATTCCTTGCCAAATGGCAAGGCCCCTACGAGATAATGGAAAAAGTGAGCGAAGTGAATTACAAGGTCAGACAACCAGGAAGGCGAAAGCCCGAACAGATCTATCACGTTAATCTGTTGAAAGCCTGGAGGGATAGAGAGTCCCTAGTCGCAGACACTTGGTCACCAGCTCAAACTGGTTGCGTGATTCCTGAGGTTGGAATAGCAGCCACCTTGTCACAACCCCAACAACAGGAGGTTAAGGAGTTTGTGCTTCGCAACAAGGAGGTATTCTCTGAGCTGCCGGGACAAACATCTGGGGTAGAGCATGACATCATTACCCCGCCCGGTGAAAGGGTGAAGTTAAAACCCTATCGGATCCCAGAGGCCCGACGGGAGGCAGTACGGGAGGAAGTACAGAAAATGCTGAACTTAGGGGTGATAGAGGAGTCCCAAAGTGATTGGTCTAGTCCCATTGTGTTGGTGCCTAAACCGGATGGGAGCTGGCGATTTTGTAACGATTTTCGTCAGTTGAACAAAGTTACAAAATTTGACACCTACCCCATGCCACGTATAGATGAGTTGATCGACCGGCTGGGAACAGCCCGATACATGACGACTCTTGACCTCACAAAAGGGTATTGGCAAATCCCCCTGGCCAAGTCGGCCAAAGAGAAAACCGCATTTGTAACCCCAGACGGGGCGTTCCAATATAAAAGAATGCCGTTCGGGTTACAGAATGCGCCGGCCACATTCCAGCGGAAAATGGACCAGATGCTGAGGCCCCATCGGAAGTATGCTGCGGCTTACCTGGATGACGTAATTGTCCATAGCACAGATTGGGCCTCACATCTGCCAAAAGTGCAAGCAGTCCTGGACTCTGTTCGGGAAGCGGGGTTTACGGCTAACCCCAAGAAGTGTACCATTGGGCAGGAGGAGGCCAAATATCTTGGGTACACCATTGGGAGGGGAGTAATAAAACCCCAACTCAACAAAGTCGAGGCCATCCAGAGTTGGCCACGTCCCAACAGCAAGAAGCAGGTACAAGCCTTTCTGGGAATCGCTGGGTATTATCGGCGATTCATTCCCCACTTTGCTTCTAAGGCTGTGCCCCTAACCAACCTGACGAAGGGGAAAGGGTCGGTCATGATTAAATGGACCCCCGAGGCTGAGGCAGCATTCCAATTCTTGAAACAAGCCTTATGTAGCCAGCCAGTGTTGTACTCACCCGACTTCTCTAAAGACTTTGTCGTACAAAGTGATGCGTCAGATGTGGGGTTAGGAGCAGTATTGTCCCAGGTCTGGAACGGGGAAGAGCACCCAGTCATTTACCTCAGCAGGAAGTTGAAGTCCCATGAGGTAAATTACGCCACCGTTGAAAAGGAGTGTTTAGCGGTGAAGTGGGCTCTAGATTCCCTTCGGTACTACCTGCTAGGTAGGCACTTTGACATGGTTACGGATCACGCTCCGTTAAAGTGGATGGCTCAAAACAAGGAAACAAATAGAAGAGTGAATAGGTGGTTCCTGGCCCTCCAGGAATTCAACTTCACAGTAAAGCATCGCCCTGGCGTTCAAATGGGGAATGTGGATGCTTTGTCTCGAGTACATGAATGCCTGATTGCTGGTGTTCCAACCCCGAGGTTAAAACAAGAGGGGGGGGTATGTGACAGCAGGAAGGTAAAGTCACCTGGTTGCATCCAGGGGGGTAGATATATTTCGCCCAGATTCAGGCTTTACGCCGACTTATACAACTAGGTGGAGAGTTGTATAAGCCCAGCTGAGGCTAGTGGGCTCATGGATGACTCATACCTCTAGGGAGAGTGTGGGGCGTCGTGCAGACAGGGAGTTGATGAGACCAGCTGAAGCTTGTCAGCTCATTTAGGCCTCTATAAGAACTCCCAGCTTCATTAGATGTTAGCTCATGCCTGGACCCAGACCTGTGTGGACTGTCTAGGGAGAGTGAACCCCTGTGCGGTGAGACAAAGCCTGT
Source organism: Rana muscosa (assembly GCA_029206835.1). Taxonomy (NCBI): domain Eukaryota; kingdom Metazoa; phylum Chordata; class Amphibia; order Anura; family Ranidae; genus Rana; species Rana muscosa. The sequence continues at coordinate 180,926,565 of CM055117.1, read as the reverse complement.
GTGGCTATTTGCTTGGACATTTAAAACCAGGGACTTAGGGACTAGGACAGCACTAGGCTGATCCCAGTTGTTAGTTAGGAAACCTGTATGTTTAGTCAGAGGTCAAGTTGACCAGGATTTATTTTGTTTATGTTTCTTTTGCTTTGCTGTGTTTTGTCACTGTAAATAGAAAATAAACCGCACCTTTTTTATTTTGAAAACCACAACCTCCGTTTGCTGGGCCTGTTTTTGTGTGGGGAGCCCATCTCGGGGGTCACACACACCCGCTGCCGAGCTAACCCCCTCACAATATATATATATATATATATATATATATATATAGTATCTCACATTTTTGTAAATATTTTATGTCTTTTCATGTTTTCATGTGACAACACTAAAGAAATTACAGTTTTATACATCTTGTATAACAGTGTAAATTTGCTGTCCCCTCAAAATAACTCAACAATAATGTCTAAACCGCTGGCAACAAAAGTGAGTACACCCCTACGTGAAAATGTCCAAATTGGGCCCAATTAGCCATTTTTCCTCCCCGGTGTCATGTGACTTGTTAGTGTTAAAAGGTCTCAGGTGTGAATAGGGAGCAGGTGTGTTAAATTTGGTGTTATCACTCTCACTAGTGAGTGTACAGCTTGTATAATAGTGTAAATTTGCTGTCCCCTCAAAATAACTCAACACAGCCATTAATGTCTAAACCAATGGCAACAAACGTGAGTACACCCCCCCCCCAAGTGAAGTACACCCCCCCTAAGTGTTAAATTTGGTGTTATTGCTCTCACTCTCTCATACTGGTCACTGGAAGTTCAACATGGCACCTCATGGCAAAGAACACTCTGAAGATCTGAAACAAAAAATGTTGCTCTACATAAAGATGGTCTAGGCTATAAGAAGATTGCCAAGACCCTGAAACTGAGCTGCAGCACGGTGGTCAAGACCATACAGGGGTTTAACAGGACATGTTCCACTCAGAACAGGCCTCGCCATGGTCGACCAAAGAAGTTGAGTGCACATGCTCAGCATCATATCCAGAGGTTGTCTTTGGTAAATAGACGTATGAGTGCTGCCAGCATTGCTGCAGAGGTTGAAGGGGTGGGGAGTCAGCCTGTCAGTGCTCAGACCATATGCCGCACACATCATCAAATTGGTCTGCATGGCTGTCGTCTCAGAAGGAAGCCTCTTCTAAAGATGATGCACAAGAAAGCCCACAAACAGTTTGCTGAAGACAACAGACTAACGACATGGATTACTGGAATCATGTCCTGTGGTCTGATGAGACTAAGATAAACGTATGTGGTTCAGATGGTGTCAAGCGTGTGTGGCGACAACCAGGTGAGGAGTACAAAGACAAGTGTGTCTTGCCTACAGTCAAGCATGGTGGTGGGAGTGTCATGGTCTGGGGCTGCATGAGTGCTGCCGGCACTGGGGAGCTACAGTTCATTGAGGGAACCATGAATACCAACATGTACTGTGACATACTGAAGCAGAGCATGATCCCCTACCTTCAGAGACTGGGCCGTAGGGCAGTATTCCAACATGATAACGACCCCAAACACACCTCCAAGACGACCACTGCCTTTCTAAAGAAGCTGAGGGTAAAGGCAGTGGCGTCACTAGGGTTGGTGTCACCCGATGCAGAAAAAATTGGTGTCACCCCCCTCCACCAACTAAAGTTCCCCCTCAGTACAGACACCCCTTCACTAACTACAGACAGCCCTCTCTGAGTCTAGACCCCCCCCACTAAGTACAGACCCCCTCCATCAGTATAGCCCTCTCAGTGCAAAATCCCCATCTTTCAGTATAGACCCCCCTTAGTGCAGACGCCCATCCATCAGTTTAGACCCCCTTAATCAGTACAGACCTCCCTCAGTGCAGACCCCCTCTATCAGTATAGACCCCCCTCAGTGCAGACCCCATGTATCAGTATAGACCCCCCATCCATCAGTGTAGACCCCCCTCCATCAGTGCAGACCCCCTCTCTCCAGACCCCCCTCCCTCCTCCCTCAGTGCAGACCCTCCTCCTCCATTAGTGCAGACCCCCCTCAGTGAGGATCCCCCCTCCATCAGTGCACACCCCGCTCCCTCCTCCATCAGTGCACAACCCCCTCAATGCAGACCCCCCTCTCCCCTCCCATGGCACCCCCCCAGCACATGTCTATTTGCATTACATTAAAAACTTTACAGGCCTCCGAACAGCGCGGAATAGGCACAGCGCTGTGTGTCCCTCGGACTCCCTCCTCCTCTGTATATGTAAATAGAGAGGAGGGGGAGGCGGCTTAGGTCTGCTCCGCTGTGCGCTGTGTAGGGGTAAGGACAGTGCTGCATGCAGTGTTAGCAATCGGTGCCGCTGCCCACATGTGTCACCCCTCTGGCAGGTGTCAGTGTGGCCCGGACCCCCCTAGCGATGCCACCGGGTAAAGGTGATGGACTGGCCAAGCATATATCCAGACCTAAACCCTATTGAGCATCTGTGGGGCATCCTCCAATGGAAGGTGGAGGAGCGCAAGGTCTCTAACATCCACCAGCTCCATATTGTCATCATGGAGGAGTGGAATAGGACTCCAGTGGCAACCTGTGAAGCTCTGGTGAACTCCATGCCCTAGAGGGCTAAGGCAGCCAAGTCACATGACATTAGAGAGAGAAATTTGGGCCCAATTTGGACATTTTCCCTTAGGGGTGTACTCACTTTTGTTGCCAGCGGTTTGGACCTTAATGGCTGTGTGTTTCGTTTTTTTGAGGGGAGAGCAAATTTACACTGTTATACAAGCTGTATACTCACTACTTTACATTGTAGCAAAGTGTCAATTCTTCAGTGTTGTCACATGAAAAGGTAAAATAAAATATATACAAAAATGTGAAGTGTGTGCTCACTTTTGTGAGATACGTTATATATAAAAATTAATGGACAGAAGCTGGGAAATCCTGGTTATTGCTTATGGCTCATCATTTTTATCATTAATGTTTTCATTGTCTACATGAAATTATGATTTTTCAGACAATTAGGAGTGACAATCAAAGCAATTTTGTCATCCCTTTCCTGTGGACTCTCCCCAGTGGCAACTGTAGAGCAAACTGAGGTGTCTGATTAATAAACAGCTTTTAATTTATCAAAAGTACCCCCACGACTGCAGAGTATATAAATCAGAATCTATATATTCAGTCAGTATTTTCTATAGCACCCACTGGAAAGGTGAGTTCCCACGGTGCTATGAATACAGCAAAACAGCAGGGTCGTAATTGTCATAAACTGAAACATGGTTTCCCATAATCCTTTGTGGCAAACATACAAAATTCCTGCAAATCTTTTATTCCATGTGTTATTTTTTTCTTCACATTAAAGAATGAAAGCAATAAAAAAAAAAAAAACAGAGTGAATAAAAGGACTATTGTGATATTGTCCTCTCTTATTTTTTTACTTGTGAATATACAACCTTGACTGCACAAGACTAGACAATGACTAAATAAGTGGTAAAATTACTTACTGCTCGGTACTCTGTATAAGGAAAGTTTCTTACAATGAAGACTCACATACATACAGTATATATCGTGTGTGTTTATATATATATATATATATATATATATATATATATATATATATATATACATATAAAACACAAGCGATATACCGCGCTAAATAATAAATAAATATAAATGTATAAAAATAGACTGCTGCGATTAACCAAGTGATATCAACAAGGCAAAACAAATCCAAAAATAAAAATTGCGCTAATCGATATGCTGCTTAATGGATAAATAGTGACCACATTAACAATTGATGAAAAATGTTGAAATAACTAGACTAATCTAATGATTAGATGGATAAAACAAATAAACAATAATCGTTATGAAACTATTAAATAGGAAGTGCTGACAACACACTATAAGGATAATAAAGTGGATAATAAACCTTTATAAATAAATAAATGTAAATAAATTAATTATAAGTCCATTCAAAGTGGAGTTCCACCCTAAAAAAAAAAAAATCACAAAAAAACTGCAAAAAAATTGAAAATAAGAATAAAAAATGTACTCACCAGAAATACCGGTTGCTATGCGGAAGTCCCTAATCTGCCTCTTCCTTATCCACGGCTGGTCTTCTTCTGCATCCTCCTTGCGTTGTCTTCTGGTGAATGGGGCACGCTGACTTCTGGGAACTGTGTGTATCCCAGAGAGCAAGCCGCCCATTCAGAAAACAATGCGAGACTCGTGCATGCACAGTAGGAAACGGGCAGTGAAGCCGCACGGCTTCACTGCCTGTTTCTCTTACTGAGGATGGCGGCGCCGGGAGCTGCCAGGATCGAGGGATCGGCCTGGGGGGGGGGGGGGCTGACATCGCGGGCGAGTAGGACAGGTAAGTGTCCTTATTAAAAGTCAGTAGCTACAGTGTTTGTAGCTGCTGACTTAAAAAATAAATAAAAATTGCAGGTGGAACCCCTCTTTAGGCTAGGTTCACACTGCTGCGAATTTATTGCGAATTTGAGTGGTTGCGACTGCTTAAATTCGCAAGTCATTTAAATAACATTGTTTTACATTAGTGCCGTTCACATCAATGCGTTGCGAATCTAAGCTGCGGAAAAAAGGGTCCTGTGCGAGTTTGATCCGTGTGCGATGCGAATGTAGCTCTATAGACAGGGATTCCCGGAAATCACAGCCGCGAATCGCAGTAGTGTGAACCCAGCCTCAGGCACAATTCAAAATTGTGCGATTTTGCAGCCGCGATTTTGCCGCGATTTTGCCGCGATTTGCGGCCGCGATTTCAGGGAATGCCAGTCTATAGAGCTGAATTTGCATTGCACAAGGATCAAACTCTCACAGGACCCTTTTTTCCCGCAGCTTAGATTCACAACACATTGATGTGAACGGCACTAATGTAAAACAATGTTATTTAAATGACTTGCGAATTTGAGCAATTGCAACGGCTCAAATTCGCAATAGAATTCGCAGCAGTGTGAACCCAGCCTTTAATGATGAAAATTCATGATGAGTAAAGTAAAAACCTCCACCATATCTATATGGGGCACTCAAATCAAACTGGGACTTTTGAGTTTATATAATAAAAGAACAAATTTCAAGGAGTGGAAACTGCATTTATTTTTTGGCATACTCCCATCCTACACTTATACATTTATCCCAGCGTTTAACTAATGCCTGAAAACCTTTGACTTGGAAAGATTTTTCTGTACACCTAAACTATCCTAGGACAGGATGCTTCACTTTGTCATCAGTGCTGAAATGCTGACCTCAGAAGAACTCTTTTAGGGGTCCAAACAGGTGGAAATCACTCGGATTGAGGTCTGGGCTGTAAAGGGGATGTGGCAATACCTCCCAGTTGAGTTGCTGTAATGTGCAGTGAGCAGTATGCTCTGGTGCCTTGTCCTGGAGAAACAGGACGTCCTTAGTGATCAAACCAGGCAGTTTTTTCCACAGACAACGTATGCACATCACTCAGAACACGACAGTAATATTCACTGTTAATAATGGCTTCATGGGAAAGAAAATCCACATGTATAACGCCATGTTTGTCCCAGAAAACACTTACCATCACTATACCTGCAGACGCAATTGTTCGAAATTATTTTCATGGTGGTGGATGCTTCCACTGCTTTGATGCTCATTTTGCTTCCGTTCACATTTCTTTTTTGGAGTCGAAAGGCCATAGCAGCCTCTTATTACAAACCACAATAAACATACAAAAACTCTGAACATACCATGTAATGCATCTTACATAACCAGTTAAACCAAATAAAAGTCAGTTTAAACCTGCCCGGTCCAGAGATCTTTGAAGGGAAAATATTTTCATTAAGTAGTTGTATCTCTAGACCCCATGAAGGCCCAACGCCGCATATTACGCCAGCTCAGGGACAATTACCACTTACCTCCTTCAGATACAACCACTACCAAAAACCATTGCTCCCATTGTCTTGTCCTATCTCTGTGGCCACCAGCTCCGACTGAAGTTGGTAGCCAGACACGCCCCCTTACTATACTCCTGGCAACCTCCCCCCACACCCAAAACTACCCAATCCCCCAATACGTGCCCCAGTAACTCCCCCTACTACCATCTCTTCCTGCGCCTCCCTGCCCACCTCAGTCATGCTGGCCCTCCTCCTGGTTGCACTTCTGTTCCAGGCCATTACTTTCCCAAGATTAAAGACAACTTATTTCCTGTTAAGAAGGCTAACTACATTGATCATGGTTCCATTAGTATTCAGCAATTCCATGCTGAAGCTAAAGCTAAAGCGTAATTGTTCAGGGTTTTACAGTTCTTACCACAGGCCACAGCTATGACAACGGGCTCTGTATCTGTGCATTGGATTTACTTAATGGGAGAAATGAGGTTTCGAGGAAGATTTTAATGGGGAGGGAAGGAGATATAAATTCAATCAGCGAAATTGCTAAGATTAAAGTAGAACTATAAGAAAAACTTATTTTTTTCAATTTGGATAGAGCAGGGGAGGGCTGTAACCCCTGTCAGATTTCTTTTTCACCATCTGTGTACCATTGCAGAGATTTCCCTTCACTTCCTGTCCCATAGCCAAAACCGGAAGTGAGAGGAAATCCCTGCAAATTGAGGGAATTCCTTGGGGACCCCCAGGTCACCAGAACTAATGTCTCCATTGGAAGATTTCTCCTCTATTACTTTTCTGGGGACAACCCAAAGTTGTGATTTTCTTTTAGTTTTAGTCTCCTTAATGGGGGCACAGACCACAATAAAAACGTAGCCATCTCCCCCTATATGCAAAATTCAATAGAGTCAGTTCACACAGCTCCGAAGCGGCCACGGAGTGGATTGCAAATAGCTTCTGTGCGTGATTGGGTTCAGTTCAGGTGTGAATTCAGGCAAAAATTCAGACCTGAATTGCACCTGAGCCAGTGAACAGACACGCACCGGACCCCAGGCACAAACCCGCAGCCGCACATATGTAAACCCGGCATAATTTAAGCAGCATCTGCATAACCCTATTATATCAGTTTTGTATGGATTGACCCTACACTGTCTGTTAGCAAGTGTGTAATATGGGTTATATATAAAGTTTAATTTCTGCATTAATATTAATTGCGTTGTTTACATGTATGGTATTTAAAATAATAAATTTGATCGGTAGAAGATCTGCAATAGTGGAAGATAAAGTTGTAAAGAAATAAAGCTTCAATTTGTCAGGCTAAATGTATCAGGGGCAGCAAATTTGCTGTCAGGAGGATGTAGCTTTGTATTTTTCTATGAGCTAATGGCAACTCTGCTTAAAATATAGCTTTTCTCGTCTAAAAAGAAAAGCGGCCCTGTGTATTGTATTTTGGGTTTTACCTTATGCTAATTGCAGAGGCGTATTTGAAGCTTGTGGGCCCCGATGCAAAAGTTGTCCTGCCCCCCCCACTACCACTTCCACCGTGCGTGCAGATACATCGACCGCACGCCAAGATACTCAAAGTGGTTTAAGAGTTTTGAGTTCCCAGAGTTCCTCTTTACATCAGAGGACAGGGATTACCACTGGAGAATCAGAGGACAGGGACCCCTGGCAGGTCACTTGGCAGAGCTCCTTTCCCATCCCAGCACTGTATACAGCTCCCCCCCCCCACACACACTACACAGAGCTGAAATCACATTCCTTTACACACAGTCTGTCAGTCTTCACAGGCTGTTTCTAGCTTTTATGTTGCCCTTCTGACCTGTGAAATTCTCTGGTCCTAATGGCAGTGTAGTTGCAGTAGGCAGATACACCCTGTGCAGATCGTGGCTAACTGGCTGTGTTGTAAAGGGATGTAATTTCAGCCCTGCAGAGGAGGAACAGTAAAGAGTGCTGTAATGGGAAAGGAGCTCAGCAGCCGGGCATAGTATCCACTCCAGGGCAGAGGGGGTGGTCAGGGGGCTTAAGGGGGGGGGGGGGTTGGGGGGGAAATTTGGATCTGGGAAGGCAAAGCCATGTGACACAAAATCTGTATCCTGCAGCCCTTTAGGGGCCCCCTGAGGAGGTGTTAAGGGATTTGTTTTAGCAATTTCTGAAGGTTTCTCTGTCAGTGTTGGCAGGTGTTGGGTGAAGATCACCTCTCGGAGGTGTGTGTCTTTTCCTCAGTTGTCAGGAAAGTGGGGTAAGCGGACATCCCGGGTGGGGGGGTACAGAGAATCCCAGCTGGTGACTTGGAGACACTGAGCGGTGTCTTACCTCACCAGTGACATCGGTCTCATCGTGGCTATAGGACGGCACTCTCCTCCTCTTGCCTCGCTAAGCACGGTTACCATTCCATGTTGCCAGTACACAGCACAGACACTTCCCCATCCTGGGCTGTTCTCACCTCGTGCTCCTCTCCATTCAGGAAATGCCTCACAGCTTCTCCCCAGCCAATGAGATTGGAGGGGTGTGGACTGTGGAAGGCAAAGTAGAAGCCCACTACTGAAGTGTGGTTGTGGGGCCCTAGGGCAGATCGGCACTGGACTTTGTGGAGGATATGATAATATGACAGGGAGGCTGCTGGGGCCCCCTGGAGCTAGGGGCAGGGTTGTGATTGTGACCCCTGCAACCTCTTATGCTGCACCCATGGCTAATTGTGTTGAAAATATTGTTTAATTCTTGATAAATGGAAACCACAGTATGTTAGGATGGAAAAAGCCAAACTCCAAATTATTATTATTATTATTTACAGGATTTATATAGAACCAAAAGTTTGTGCAGCACTTTACAAAATAGACAGTACAGTTACAATACAATTATTTTTCAAAGCAACTAGCGTAAATAACTGACATTGATTTGATTTATAGAGTTAGTTCACCTTTTCAAAAAAATATGAAACTGTACTTCCTCTCCACCCTCCTGGTCAGCACTGTACTTACCTCCAAGGGTGATGAGATGTTAATTCCCATGCAGCTGGGAATTGAAATCCCAGCTCTTCCCCCTCTTTTATGTGCAGCACTTCTAGGATGGATCAGAGTAATTATGATTGGTTAACGCTGGCACAGAACATTGCTCTGATCTGTCCCAGAAGCAATGCACAGAGAGAAGGAAGAAGAGTGGAGATTTCAAACCCTCGGAGTACAGCATGTACAGGGAGGAGGGTGTCTCTGGTGTTGGTTCACCTTTTCATTTTTTCTGAAAAGGTAAACTTACAAATTAAGCCTTCTGTAATTCCTTGAATAACAGCACTGGGAGCAGGAAGATTAGTACTTAGGGTTAATCGTGTGTCCTGCCTTCACTTATTTTGACAAGGAACATGCTGACAGGAGGATAGAGCAGTACGATGAGCTCATTAATCTACTGGAGTTCCTTACCTGTTTAGTCGCTGTAGAGAGAAAACAGGGTAGCTGTGCTGTGTGGCAAATCTGTGTACCTGTATATACTCGAGTATAAGCCGACCCGAATATAAGCCGAAGCACCTAATTTTACCACAAAAAAATGAGAAAACGTATTGACTCGAGTATAAGCCTAGGGTGTCCATCTGCATGCCTCATTGTGCCTCACTTTGCCTCAATGTGTCTATGTACATGCCTCACTGTGTCCATGCCTCACTGTGCCCATGCCTCACTGTGCCCATGCCTCACTGTGACTATGCCTCACTGTGACCATGACTAGACTGACGTTTAACATGGGAGTCTATGGAAGGGGTGCCCTGGTTTGAAAAATCGGTGCTCCCCGGCCGGTACCGGGTCCCCAAAGTCCGGGAGATCAGGCGCAAAAAGGTGACTTGAGTATAAGCCGAGGGGGGCATTTTCAGCAATGTGCTGAAAACTCGGCTTATACTCGAGTATATACAGTAAATGTCAAGATTGAATATACAGACATACACATCTTTGGCAGGTAAGACAACCCCTATATATGTATTTTATCTGCATACAGTATATAGCTTTTTGCCTGGAGGTTAAAGGTACACCTGTAAGGAAATAAATATTGGAGCAGTAATGCTGGCTTATTGCATTCCATACTCAAAGCAAGCATGCAGCAAATGAAAGTCAGATTTGTTTTCTTTTGTACTTGTTTTAGGACTGTGATGCATGAAGCATTAAAGATGCCAATATGGCAGCCAGGCAGCTAGAATTTTCAGAAGGAAGCCAACAATACCAGGCTGTATAATTTTCCCATGACAAACTGTATTATCTTTTAAAATGCTATAGATTTTAAATTTTAAATGTTAGGTACAGTATGTAGAAGGAATCCCATGTACTCCACAGTAAATGATTATGTCAATGCTCTTCAGATATCAAAGTCACATCTGCATTCACTATTAACTATTGGTAAAAATGTTCTTACCAATTGTTAGTTGTTAGTCCAAGCTCATCAGAATGGGATTTATATACTGTCACATGTCATACACGTGTTACAAGCAGAATTGATAATGCAGAATTTATCTTTCAATTAAGAAAATTAGACTCCATGATTAGGAGCTTATTTCCTTGGCTGAAAGTTGGAACTTCTTCATCTGATCGCATCCCTTGCTATTAATAACAAGACAAGGAATGATTAAACACACCAAATTGAACCAGAATGTAAATAATATTAAGGTGTACATTAAATTGGTTACACAATTAAATTAAATATAGTTTACCATATTTAGTAAGCCACATGGACTTTCTTAACCCTTTAGTATATTGACTGCAATATTCAAAGGGAGATTACTTTGATAGGAATATGGACAGTGAAAAAACATTTCTAACCCTTGTGTAAGCTATCCAAAACTAAAAAAATATATATATTTTTGATGGAGTTTCATTTTAAAATGAACTCCAAAAAATACTGCATTAGGATCCCAACAAACAATACAATCTGACTATACAATCTCCTTTAGAACTACCAACAACTATGTACTGACTGGATACAAAGTGATTATATGGATTAGGTAGGTCATTCCCAGATTACCCTACTTTGCTTTGGACGGCTTAATTCATTAGACATGATGTTAGTGGATGGGTGGGGCCAAGCACTTCAAATATCTGGGGCCTATGACCCAGGCAGGAGGTACAAAGGAAGTTTTACTGAAACAGAGAGGTAATAGCAGATGGTATCGGGATTGATTTACTAAAAAAAATATGGTTCATCTATGCAAAGAAACCAATCAGCTTCCAGTTTTTTTTTTTTGTCAAAGCTTAATTGAAAAAGCTGAAGTTAAAAGCTGATTAGCTACCATACGCAGCTGCACCAGATTTTGCACTCTCCAGTTTAAGTTAGTCAACCCCTTTGTGTTGGTTACTCTTTGGTAGCATTTTTAGTTTTAGAGTGGATAGCATGTTCATTGTAAGATATTGATACTTAAGGTTTTTTTCAGTTTAAAAGAGGACCTATACATACTACAGTTTTACCAACTCTCCTTAGATTAGCTAAATACATAGTACAGCGTTGGAATGCCTGCCCACCTCGATGAGCCCGGCCTACACTATGAAAAACCCTACACTTCTACTTAGTGATTAGTGGCACCTCTATACACAGTTGTAGTGATGCAGTTCTTACTACATCACTACAGTCTTCTGAAGTAAGAGATACGAGAAGAAACTCAAGGCAAGTTATAGAACTGGCTCATGTCATCCCAAGTGGACACTATCTTTTCATTCAAATTTAAATTTTCCCTCATGGAAGGACTAACTCATGGTTCACACAATAAAGTGGTTGTAAAGCCTGAAGTTTTTTCACCTTCATGCATTCTTTGCATGAAGGTAAAAAACCTTCAGTATGTAGCTCCCACCTCAGCCCCTTCTAATACTCACCTGAGCCTGATCCTGATCCAGTGATGTGCACGAGAGCAGCTATCCTGGTTCTCTGCCTCCTCATTGGTTCAGAGACAGCAATCACAGCCAAGAGTAAATGAGTGGGGGCCCAGCCCAGCTCTGGGTGTCTTATGGACAAATAGAGCAGGGGTCAGGAGCGAACACTCTCAAGTGCTCCCATAGCAAGAATCTTGCTGTGGGGGCACTCATCAGGGGGGAAGGAGCCCAGAGCGCCAGCAGGGGGACCCGAGAAGAGGAGGATCAGGACTGCTGTGTGATTAAGCATTTAGTAGCACTTTAGGCAGGGGGGGCTGGGCCAGGGGGCAGGGTGGCAATTGCCTCCCAGGCCGCCCTAACTTATGTTCAAAAGGGCCGGCAGCCGCTGCCAGCTACCATTTTCTTTTTTATTCTGGTCTAGGAAGTCAGGCCGGGGGCATGGCCATGGCGGCCAACCACTAGCTGTTGCATTCCGGGAGTTGAAGTCCGCACTCAAGCTTCTGGTGGGTGGAAAACACAGCAGCGCAGAGGAAACTACAACTCCCTGGGACCGGATTCTTGGAAGCAGGCAGAGGCAGGGCGTGCCAGGGAGTCGGGACGCAGGGCTGCAGGGCTGGGCGCTGGCTGCAACTGGACCCCAGGATCAGGAGCGTTACCCACCCACCCCCCCAGGAGACCGTGGTGTGCAAGGACCTGCTGAGCTGAGATCGCTGAGGTGAGAGACCCTGACACCCCTAGCTGACCCCCCATCTCCCCACCATACACCCCATGTAACCTGCCCCAGTGATCAGGCTGCACTGATGGGCACTGGTGAGGCTGCATTGAAAAAACAGGTGGACCATGGATGATGAGCTGATTCGGCGGTTCAATGGGCCACTTGACTGGACTTGCCCCCCAGGCCTAAGGCCGCCAGACCTCCCCTGACTTTAGGCAATATTAGCCCTAAATCCCACCCTGTTCTGCATGAATTCATGTGCGCGGTATTACCATCTTTTGACTGGATGAAAACACGATACATTGTCACGTGGTGGATCTTAGTGGTTGGCATTGTATATTTAATTTGTGAACTGAGTTTTTTATTTTTCCTTAAGTGGACACCAGTGAGCTGAATATTTATGAGAAATAAATTGGCACACTTTTCTTAAAAGGTCTTGTTTTTTCCAATGCCTCTCCATGGATTTCAGTTTCTCCTCATGTTGCAAAATGCTTACAGAGTTTTTTTCTTTTTTTTTTTTTTCTTGAGTGGACACCAGTGAGCTGAATATTTATGATAACCAAACTGGCACACTTTTATTTTAAAGGCCTTGGTTCTTCTAATACCCCTCCATGGATTTCAGTTTCTCCTCCTGTTGCATAATTCTTAGAGTTTTTTCTTTACTTGAGTGGACATCAGTGAGCTAAAAGTTTTTCCTCCTGTTGTATAATGCCTAATATTCAATAAATGAAACCATTGATTAGAGAGAATAATACATCCTTATAATGGCTGCTTTAGATTAGTAGATCTGAGATCTCATATGTTCTTATCATAGTCCCCAGGAAATAGAAATCCAGCAAGTGATTCTGCTCACCGCCATTCCCCTAATCTGTAAAAGAAGATTCTACCTTTAACACAGCAGATCCTGCAGAGTACTGATTTTGGTATGGGTAAGGAAAAAAGACAAATCAGCTAATTAACAAAAGGGGCATGAGCACCTTTGTTTATGAGAAGCAATCTGCTCCCTGTTCTATACAGTGGTGATTGTGCTATATTTTTTGGGGGGGGGGCGGCAAACAATCCACATGCCACCCCCCCTCGTCGGTCGGTCACCAGTTCCTCACCCGGTGTCTTCTCCTCGGCTTCACGACGGCTTCCCCTGTGTCTCGTCCTCCTCCTCTACCTCTTCTCCTCCAATACGAGTGCTTCTCCTCTCAGCCAATCGGGTCTCAGGATCCACTTCCTGATTGGCTGGGAGGAGAATCAGGAAGACAATAGCCGATATTAATTTGCTATTGTCATACAAGTGGGTGGGCTCGGGCGCTGAGCTCTGTGCCCCGAGTCAACCGTTTTTCTTTTAGCAGAAAGAATGTTTATTTAGATATTCAATTGGTTACATGTTAACCATAGCAAGAGTTACAATGAAAGACAATATGCAATGTAACGTTGGAAAAAGTCAAACAACAGAACCAAAGAAACAAAATGCATCAAGCAAGCATAATACAGTAGGGTATATTCCAGATTAACTTGGGAATAGGGTAACATCTGTAACGAAATCTGGGTATACCTTAACATCTTGCACTGTAGACATGACATGGTCAGCGCAGTCAAAAAGTGTAAGTATTGGAAGTGTTGTGTGTTATCAATGAGGGAATGAGAAGGGGGGGAGGGGGGGAAGAGGGGAGGGGGGGAGTAAAACACGCCTCTGTCCGGTGCTACCAGACAGGGGAGCCGAGAAGGTCATCAAGAGGGGTAAGTAAGGGTGAGGTGGGATGTGGTCCACCACCTGAAGCTACAGCGTAGTCTGGCCGTCGCCCCTGCCGACCAAATTTTCAGAAATTTCTTGGGGCAGTTACGTCCCATGTACAGTGGGGCAAAAAAATATTTAGTCAGCCACCAATTGTGCAAGTTCTCCCACCTAAAAAGATGAGAGGCCTGTAATTGTCATCATAGGTATACCTCAACTATGAGAGACAAAATGTGGAAACAAATCCAGACAATCACATTGTCTGATTTGGAAAGAATTTATTTGCAAATTATGGTGGAAAATAAGTATTTGGTCAATATCAAAAGTTCATCTCAATACTTTGTTATATATTCTTTGTTGGCAATGACAGAGGTCAAACGTTTTCTGTAAGTCTTCACAAGGTTGTCACACTGTTGCTGGTATGTTGGCCCATTCCTCCATGCAGATCTCCTCTAGAGCAGTGATGTTTTGGGGCTGTCGCTGGGCAACATGGACTTTCAACTCCCTCTAAAGGCTTTCTATGGGGTTGAGATCTAGAGACTGGCTAGGCCACTCCAGGACCTTGAAATGCTTCTTACGAAGCCACTCCTTCATTGCCCGGGCGGTGTGTTTGGGATCATTGTCATGCTGAAAGACCCAGCCAGGTTTCATCTTCAATGCCCTTGCTGATGGGAGGAGGTTTGCACTCAAAATCTCACGATACATGGCCCCATTCATTCTTTCATGTACGCGGATCAGTCGTCCTGTTCCCTTTGCAGAGAAACAGCCCCAAAGCATAATGTTGCCACCCCCATGCTTCACAGTAGGTATGGTGTTCTTCGGTTGCAACTCAGCATTCTCTCTCCTCCAAACACGATGAGTTGTGTTTTTACCAAACAGTTCTACTTTGGTTTCATCTGACCATATGACATTCTCCCAATCCTCTTCTGGATCATCCAAATGTTCTCTAGCAAACCTCAGACGGGCTCAGACATGTACTGGCTTAAGCAGGGGGACACGTCTGGCACTTCAGAATCTGAGTCCCTGGCGGCGTAGTGTGTTACTGATGGTAACCTTTGTTACGTTGGTCCCAGCTCTCTGCAGATCATTCACTAGGTCCCCCCGTGAGGTTCTGGGATTTTTGCTCACCGTTCTTGTGATCATTTTGACCCCACGGGGTGAGATCTTGCGTGGAGCCCCAGATCAAGGGAGATTATCAGTGGTCTTGTATGTCTTCCATTTTCTAATTATTGCTCCCACAGTTGATTTCTTCACACCAAGCTGCTTGCCTATTGCAGATTCAGTCTTCCCAGCCTAGTCCAGGTCTACAATTTTGTTTCTGGTGGCCTTTGACAGCTCTTTGGTCTTCACCTTAATGATGTTTGGAGTGTGACTTTTTGAGGTTGTGGACAAGTGTCTTTTATACTGATAACAAGTTCAAACAGGTGCCATTAATACAGGTAATGAGTGGAGGACAGAGGAGCCTCTTAAAGAAGAAGATACATGTCTGTGAGAGATAGAAATCTTGCTTGTTTGTAGGTGACCAAATACTTATTTTCCACCATAATTTGCAAATAAATTATTTCCAAATCAGACAATGTGATTGTCTGCATTTGTTTCCACATTTTGTCTCTCATAGTTATACCTATGATTACAATTACAGGTCTCTCTCATCTTTTTAAGTGGGAGAACTTGCACAATTGGTGGCTGACTAAATACTTTTTTGCCCCACTGTATGTCAGCTTATAAAGAGGGAGAGCTGCGTTCACTAAGTCCTTCCAAGTAGCGACCTGAGGAGGCTCCGTTGCTTTCCATTGGAGTAGTATTGTTTTCCTGGCATAGAAAGCAGCATAAAGGATAAATAGCTTCTTGTGGGTAGTTGTAGGCAAGCCCGGGGGAGGGGGGGTCAAGCCAGACAGATACAGGGGCAGGCATGCATTTGCCCCCTGGGCTGCTCTGATAGGCTGTGCAAAGGCCGCTGTATTACCAGCTAGGAACCGCAGTTCTTGAGCTGGCCGAGTGCAGAAGCTCCATGAAGTACTGTGAGCCAGCGATGTCTTTGTCAGAGGGCTGAGCTGACAGTCTGTTACAGAGCACAGCACAGCCCCGCCCAGCCCCTCCCTCCTCCACATGAATGGCTGGCAGAAGCTGGACATGCTCTGTTTCCCTGCCCACACTCCAGGCAGCCTGTGTGCTGTCTGAGAAGAAGATGTGTGGGCAGGAAAGTTCAATCTGAACAGTCAGCTCAAATGCAGTGAGTCTCCTGGAGGTTGGGAGTGGGACCATACAAGTAAGTGAACTTCTCCTCCCTCACCCTCTCTGCAGCTAAATAATATTTTCTAGCAGCCTGTGACACTAACTTGCCCTCCTAGATGTTATAATGTGGGCTCACACTGGCATGCTGCAGTTTGGCTTCAGTGGTGGTGTACTGGCAGTCTTCCTGCATGTTGCCCCTGGTCCCATAGAGGTTGCACATTTTTACTGCATGTTCTGAAAGTGCACAAAATGTCCCGCATGCTGCATCTTTGGTGCACTTTCAGAAAATGCAGCAAAAATGTGCAACCTAAAAGTGAGGGACTGCGGCTAAAAAAACCCGCCAGTACACCAGCACTGCAGCAAAACCGCAGCACACCAGTGTGAGCCCAAAGGCTTGAATTCACTTGCAGCAGGCACTGCCACTCCTCTGAAAAGTGATCCATGCTCAGGTCACTTTTCAGAGGCATTTGACAGGCAGTGAGTTGATATTACGATACATTTCCTTCCTGCCTGTTTTAGACCCCTTTCACACTGGAGCGTTTTGCAGGTGCTATAGCGTTAAAAATAGCTCCTGCAAACCGCCCTTAAACAGCTGTTACATTCACTGCAGTGTGAAAGCCCGGGGGCTTTCACACTTGAGCGTTGCGGCAGCAGGATGGTAAATAAAGTCCTGCTAGCCGCATCTTTGGAGCGGTGAAGGAGCGGTGCCCATTGAAATCAATTCAGCAGCGCATTGCGGGCTGTTTTAACCCTTTCTCGGCCGGTAGCGGGGGTTAAAAGCTCCCCACTAGTGGCCGAAATGCGCTGCAAATCCGCCCATAGCATCGGCTGTAAAAATAGTGGCGTTTTACTGCCGACGCTATGGGCGGCTCAGTGTGAAAGGGGTCTAGCCCCTAAATGCCAATCCCTCCAGGTAATGGCACGGTTCACTTTGAACTCCATATTTCCATTACTCTCTGTAGGTATTAGATGTGCTCTCACCTTATTTTTTGCACATCTAATGCCGTGTACACACGACAATTTTTCTCGTCGGGAAAAAGTAAATTTTTTCTCTTTGACGATAAAAACGACCGTGTGTGGGCTTTTGGTAATTTTTCCCGACGAGAAAAACAGCATTAATCACGATGAGAAAAATGAGAACATGCTCTAATTTTTCTCGTCGTGATTCACGGCATTTTTTTCCGCGGCAGTTTTCCCATAGGGAAAAACTGCCGGGGAGCCTACACACGGTCGTTTTTCTCGACCAAGAGAAAAAGTGACGGGAAAAACGGCCGTGTGTAGGGAAACAAGCCGTTCCTCGTTTTTCCCATCGATTTTCTCAACGGTGTTTTCACCGTCGAGAAAATCGATCGTGTGTATGCAGCATAATACTTAAGGGTACTTTCACACTGGGGTGGTAGCGGTAAAGCGATGGTAGTTTTAGCGGCGCTTTACCATCGGGTTAAAACCGCCCGTGCTGCATTCATTTCAATGGGCAGGACGGTTTGGGAGTGGTGTATACAGCGATCCCAAACCGCCACAAAGATGCTGCTTGTAGGACTTTTCAGAATGTCCTGCAAGCGCACCGCTCCAATGTGAAAGCAGTCAGGCTCTAACACTGAGGTGGCATGAGAGGCAGTTTACAGGCGCTATTTATAGCGCTAAAACGCCTGTAAAGGGCCTTCAGTGTGAAAGTACCCTAAAGAGAGTTCTGGCAATAAGGTGGAGTTCAAAGTGAATTTCTACACCTAGGTGGAGCACCCCTTTCAGAAGATTTGAGGATATTATTAAACCCAGAGACTGGTGAACTTAGGCCACCATAGACAGATTGAAATTCTGCCGGTTCAGCAGAAATTGTAATCTATCTATGTGCAGACTGGTTGTACAGAATTCGATCTATCAACTGACTTCAGTACAACCAGCATGTCTCCTTTTTTGGCGATGACTGCTGGCTGCTATAGCTGCCAGCAGTGATCACTGTATTCTGATGACTTGAAAACTTTAATCTAAGAGCACACACCGACACATGGCTCTTACGGAAGCTTGGTAAGTCAAATGCCAGGCTTCCCTAGAATTACACCTGTGGGGCTGTGGCCAAGCCTGGGCATAAGCCAGCACAAGCTCCTGGAAACACAGGAGGGTGGCCATTAAGAGGAGAGCTGGGATATGACATTACTTACCCCATATCCCTGCCACTCCTAAACCTGGTCCACTGCAGGCCCACAATGTCCTTAAACTGGCCAGGGCACCAGTGTGCGCCTGCATGTGCTTTTCTCACTACCTGCAATTGACACAGGATGAGCCTGCAGCCTGGGGAATCTGGTGGTCATGTCGGGGAGACAGCAGGACTTGCATGTTTAGCCTGCTGCGCTTACTGTGACTCTCGGCTACTCTGCTTAGCTTGCCCAGTGGTGTGGTGCTCACTCACCATAGAAACTCCAGACTCCACAGGTAGCGCTTAGTGTGGCAGCACAGTTTTTAGTCTTCATCTTTCTGCAGTTTTATTGGTCTGTGTACTGGGTGTGGGGAATGTGCAAGCTCTTGTTCTCAGTCTCTCTGGGGGTAATCATGCAGTCTCTCTCTGAGAGACTGCTCCACAATGATTGCCCCCACAGAGAGTGACAGCTTCACACTGCCCCCACAGAAAGTGACCGCCTCTCTGTGCAGGCAGTGTCAAGCGGTCTCTCTCTGTGCAGGCAGTGTCAAGCGGTCTCTCTCTCTCTCTGTGGCAATGTGGAGCAGTTTCCCTCCCTCTCTCTCTGTGCGGAGAATGTGGTGTAGATGGATGGTGAGCCGATTCGATGGTTCAATGGGCCACTTGACTGGACTTTCCCCCCAGGCCAAAGGCTGCCAGCCCTCCCCTGGACAGATACCCCACTTATTGAACCCATATCAGCAGCCACTGCCCGCCAAAACTCCTGTACTCGTGGGCAAAGCCAAACCATGTGTATATAGTTGCCAACCTCTCGTTTGCATTTAGGGCATTGATCATCAGAGATATGATACATTACTGCAAGCCTTTGAGGCGTGTAATACACTCTGTGGAGAAATTTTAGCTGTATAAATCTGTCCCTTGCAGAGATCATAAGGGGGATAAACTGTTGCAGGCCCTCAGACCAATCCTACTTAGTTAGCGCCGGGAGGTCCCGTTGCCAATCCGAGAAGGCTCTAGTAGCCCCAGAGCCGCCCGCACAGGTAAGTCTAAGATAAATGGAGGATAGTGTTTTGTCCATGAAGCGGGATGTAAGCAGCCTCTCTACCGTGTTAGGTTCAACCTTAATATAACCCTGGAACTGCGCCCTGAGGGCGTGCCTCAACTGCAAGAACCTAAAATACATCCAGGGGAAGCCCAAATTTACCCTTCAGCGCTCCAAAGGAGAGCAGACTTTCCTCAGGCATAATGTCTCTCAGTGTTCTCACTCCGTATCTGGCCCACAGAGGGTTGTGGGGAGAGAATGTCTGCGGCTCCTTCAAAAGCTTTGAGACTTGTTTCCACACCCATACCGTGGTCCTCATGAGGGTAGTAATTTGCTTGGTGGATCTAGGCCCTCTGTAGACTAAATTGCTTAATTCAGAATAGGATCCTAAGATGGCTGCCTCTAGGTTAACCGAGGGATTAGATTGATCCTGCGTAAACCACCACCTCACTGATACCAGGACTGCAGCCCAATAATATTTTTTAAAGTTGGGAAGAGCAAGACCACCCCCTGACAGAGAGAGCAGAAGCGTGGACCTAGCTACCCTCGGTACCGATCCCTGCCAAATAAATGAATTGACCGTTTTTTGATTTAGGGAAAATAAGACCGAGTTGTCCCAATTGATTCTAATCCCTGAGAATTTGCCAAAGGAATCAATCAGTTCTAGGGCTGCCGACAAAGATTGGTGGGGATCCTTAAGATAAAGGAGGGTATCGTCGGCAGACAAGGACACTTTCTCGACAATGGCCAATGGGGTAGACTGATATACCGGGGACCGCCAAGGAGGACCGAAGGAGAATAGCCAGGGGCTCGATGGCAAGAGCAAACAGGGCTGGGGAGAGGGAGCAGCCTTGCCTGGTGCCCCGGTGGAGCAAGAATAGGGCAGAGAGAAGGCCATCTGTCCGGACCTGAGCAGTCGGGGCAGAGTATAACATCCGAAGCCACGATATAAAGGTGGGATCCAGGCCAAATCTCTGAAGTATATTCCACAGATAGTCCCACTCCACCAAGTCAAAGGCCTTTTCAGCATCCAATGACGCTATCACCTCCTCCCCCCCCCGGCAACCCGATCGATCACCGTAAACAGCCTCCTCAGATTAATATCCGTACCCATGCCTGGCATGAAGCCTGTCTGATTCCCATGTACCAAGGAAAGTATCACTGCATTAAGACGATTAGCCAGTACTTTGGTCAGGATTTTTGCATCCACATTTAACAGTGAAATTGGCCTGTAGGATGGGCAAAGCTCTGGGTCCCTCCCAGGCTTGGGAAAGACCACGATCACTGGGTCCGATAGCAACCTCCCTGACCCGTCCCTAATGTTAGCAGAGTGGGTGGTATCTGCAGGCTCTCTGGAGAGCGAGGCGAGCATACGACCCGACCTCTCTCCCTGCTCTAATACCCTTTGGGATTGATATAGTATTTGCTTATTCGCTGCCGAGAGCCTGAGGAGCTGAACCAAAGCAGGTTCATCCTCTGACTCTCATCCCCAGTTTCAACATAACCAGCCTCCAATCTCTGGGCAGTAGCCTCAGCCTGGGCAAGTGAAGCCTGGGAGGACGAGCATGCCGCCCCAATAGTGGACCTATACTGCTGCTAAATATAACTTTTAAATTCTTCCCAACGGGCAGGCTTCTCCATCCCAATAGGGTCGGGGGCCCAATATTCTGTAATGGCCAACTCCATCTCAGGCTCGACTTGCTCATCCGAGACCCAATATCTAGATAAGCGCCACAGGCAGCCACCCGAGGCCGCCCTGGTGTGTAATTTCAGGAGAATGGGCGCATGATCCAAAATCCCCCTAGGGAGAGCAGATATTTCCCGTACCTTGGACAAGACAGTGCTGCTGACATATATAAGGTCAATGCGTGACATAGCCGTGTACGTAGCAGAGCTACAAGTATAGCTCCTCACCCCGGGGTACTTCCATCTCCAAACGTCCGTGAGGCCCATAGTCATCGCCCAACGGGAGAGTGGAGAGTCCACAGCTGGGTCAGGAGACAGTTTGTCCATATGTGGGCATGGTACCATATTGAAATCCCCAGCTAAGATGACCGCAGTGACCGAGTGTGGCGCTACTATCTGTGTGATCTTATTGAGGAGTCCAATGGAAGCTGAGGGAGGGTTGTACAGTCCCGCCAATAGCAAATGCCATTAACACTCGCGTGGAGCACCACGTATTTACCCTCGGGATCCAGATACAGGTCCAGAAGTATAAATTGGAGGGACTTACGGATCAGAATACTAACCCCCTAGCATGGGTGGAATGGGTAGCATGGTAGTACTGGCCAACCCAAGGCTTTTTGAGGCTAAGGACCCGACCGCCCACAAGGGGTGTTTCCTGCAGAATGCAAATATCAGGGGAGTATTGTCTGAGGAATTTAAAGACCAGGGCACGTTTTATTTTGGAGTTCATCCCCCGGACGTTCCAAGAGATTACTGTTAGGGGGGCCATAAGGGACTGTATGGGAACATAATGGAGGGCTTCAGCCCTGCATCAAGGAAGACAGCCCCCAGGGGGGATTTCCACCATTGACAGCCTTCCGGCAGCAGAAATGTCAGCAGAATCAGCGTTACATGCAAAAACAATATTCCTTCATAAACTAACTTAGAACTTAAAAAACATAAAACAAAGACAACAAAACAAAGAGCATAAACCCCAACTCCCCCCCACCCTGTGCATCCATTCCAACTTGGGAGCACCTGGATCCCCCCAACAAGCATGGTTAGGAACCACATAGGGTCGTGAACATAAGTCAAGTAGGTGATGAGCACCCGGGCACTAGGTGCATAGGGGTGTAGCAGAGATGCCGCCAACAGAGCGGGAGAAAAAAAAGAATCAATGATCTCCTAGCTGAGCCAGGGGTACAAACTTGAGCTGCTTGTGTGTAGCGCCAGGCTGCATAAACAAACAAGGTAAGGCAACGCGGCCATGCAGGATGGCCACATAACTGGGTGCCTTGGAAGGACCAGGGAGTGACTGCAGTCTGGGACGGTGGTACAAAGATGGGTGTAAAAGAAAAGTCCCAGGGTCCCAGGGAGGGGCGCCAGACCATCATCTGCAAGTTCAGGTTTCAAGTAAAGCAATTACCTGTGTCCAGCAGCCGGTCCCCTCCCCGAGCAGGTTCAGAAGGTCCCGGGAAAATGAGTCCAGCCTGTCATCAGGATGAGGGGCAGGAAATGAAAAGGGGTGACACTGGACTCTCGGCAGAGAGGTCCCAGCTCCCAAGGGCAGGAAAAAAGTAAAAAATCACAAAGCAGGTAGTGACTGACATGGTGCGGACCCGGCCTAGGGTCGCGAGGTCTCCGTATCATCCACGTGGGAGGGTATTCACCCATTGCGCTGCTTCCTCGGGTGCGGTGAAGAACCCAACCGATTCGCTATCAACCACCTGCAAGCGTGCCGGGAACAACATACTGTGCTTGATGTTGCGAGATCGAAGGGATTGCTTGATCGCATCAAATGACTTCCGGGCCTCTCGCAGTATGAGATCCCGGTCCCTAAAGTTCATCAGTTTAAAGAGGAATGTGCGTGGGGGTGTACCCGGAGGCTCGCATGTAGGAGGCATCCTATGAGCCCTCTCCACAACAAAGTGAGATGAGAAGGACGCCTGGGGGAAGAGTGTGCGGAGGAGGTGTTCGGTGAAGGCAGGGGTGTCGGGGCCCTCAGTCCCTTCAGGGAGGCCGATCCATAAATGATTGCGTCGATTACGGTTCTTGGCGTCCTCTGACTTCGCCTCCAAGTGTTTTAGCTGGACCTGGACAGTACGCAGGGTGGCAGTGTGGTCTCTCACTGTGTCTTCCGTGTCCCCCACGCGACGTTCGGCCTCATCCACCTGCCGGCGGATCTTTTCATAGTCTTTTCCCATAAGGCCCATCTCGATCTGCAGAGAGTCAATCTTAGTGGTGAGCGCTGCCTGGCATCCATTAATGGCCTACATGAGTGCCACAAAGTTAGCATTTTCTGTGAGAGCTGGGTCAGCCTCAGAGGTTTGCGTCGCCATATTGGAAGTCTCCTCCACGTGCGCAGCCGTTCCAGAATATCGGGCCCGGGGTTCCCCCGCATTGTGATTTACGAGTTCCCCCTTTGTTCTTGCGAGGCAGGACCATTGACACAAGCCGATAAGGAAGGTTAGAGGGGTCTTAGCCAGGTCAGGGTAAAGTAACAGGATGATATCCCCTCTGTTGGTGCAGAGCTCCGCTCCTAGACGTCCAGCCCGGTCGCCATCTTGGTCACGCCCGGGCCAACCCTTTTTAAAAGTCAAAAAGCCTCAGGCCCTAATCATGTCTTCTAAAAAAAGAAACTCCCCATTGGAATCCATCCATTTGGTGCCCTGCATGTAGATTAGGGGCCGATTTGGGGGGGGGGGCGGCGCTCCTGCGCCCTGTATGGACAGGCCGGAACTGGTTATATACTGTGTCTGTGACAGACACAGCACTGAATAGTTCAGCGGAGCTGCATGCATTGGATTCCTCTACCCTCCCCAGCCCCGTGATCAGCTGAAACCACAAGGGAGGAGGAATGATGTTAGCTTGACTCATGCAGTGTAATTACTGCATGAGCAGAGAGAGGAATGTGAACTGTCTGCTGATAACTCTCATCCCTTTGCCAGGATCTGCAGCAGTTTTATATAATACAAGATGTTGTAATGGTGCGGGAAACTTAAATAATTTAAATGAGCTTGGTGGAAATCACATGTTAAAGCCAGGGGCAGCTGTATGGAGTTACTCACTCCCCCCTCCTTTGTAGCCATAGCAGCCTCCACTCTTCTGCTGAGGTTTTCCACAAGTTTTGGAATATGTATGTGGCAATCACTCCATATTCAGCCAAAAACATTATTTTGGTCTGCTGCTGATGTTGAACGATGGGACCTGGTTTGCAATTAGTGTTTCAGCTAATCTCAAAGATCTTCATTAGGGTAGTGGTCGAGGCTCTGTGCAGGTTGTTCAAGTTCCTCCACACTAAACTTTTCAAACCATGTCTTTATGGACCTGGCTATGTGCACAGGGGAATAGTAATGCTCTAACACACAAGAGCCATTCTTAAACTAATTCCCACAAGGTTAGAAGTGCACAGATGTCCAAAATGTCTTTATGTTGTGTGTACTGAATGCTATTTCATTAACTGTACCATTCACTGTTTGGAGGAGTATCCCTGTTCTTTTAGCCGTACCTTGTACACCAACAAGTAGCATTTAGACTGAATTCGTTAATCGGTGCATATATGAATTGATGAGCTGCACCAATTTAAGTAGCAGCACAGGAAAAAATAATAACACTGGTTCTTCATAAAAAAGTCAAGTTTAATGGAAACTATTAGACAACATGAAGGATAAAAAGGTTATAGCTAAAGGTCACACGTGCCAAAGGGTAAATGATCCCACCTGTCTTTAAAGTATGAGATGAGACCCATGTATTACGTATTCATTATATCCTGAGTAGGGATGAGCTTCGAGTTCGAGTCGAACCCATGTTCAACTTGAACATCGCCTGTTCGGCGAATTTAGAACATTATGGGCCGTTCGCGACAAATTCGAGTGGCGCGTCACGGCCCATAATTCACAGCGGCATCGCATTGCTGGCTGATGATTGGCCAAGCATGCACTATGACCCGCATGCTTGGCCAATCACAGCACCATAAGTACAGAGACCCGTAATTGACCAAAGCCAGGGTGGCTTTGGCCAATCATGGCTCAGAGGAGTAGGTACATGCCCCACACTATATAAGGCCGCCGGCTTGGCGGCCTTGTGTAGTGTGTTGGCGTTGGTTAAAGGAAAGAGACAGAGAGAGAGACAGTGTAATTTGATTTGAGTTAGCAGGCGAGTCAGTTAGCTGCAGTTACAGTGTGTAGAGGATATATATGCATCCTAGGTGTTGTATATATATTTACACACTGTATTCAGTTTAGCTAGATCCGTTCCTGTTCTTCTCTATGCTGACAGGCAGGCAGGTGATTGTGCTAGCTGCAGTGTTTCACTTAGTGTACTGTGTCCTTTGCACAGTGTGCACCAAAAGCTTACCTGAATACAATTGCTGGTGTTCTGATACAAATACATGCAGGGAGCTGCAGGATTTTGCTTTAGTGTCCTTTGCACAGTGTGCACCAAAAGCTTACCTGAATACAATTGCTGGTGTTCTGATAAAAATACAGGCAGGGAGCTGCAGTATTTTGCTTTAGTGTCCTTTGCACAGTGTGCACCTAAAGCATACCTCAATACAATTGCTGGTGTTCTGATACAAATACAGGCAGGGAGTGAAATTCTCTCCTGTAAGAGTTAATATGGGAAAAAGGTGTCTCCTCTCCACTGATGCTTTATCACCAATCCTTGTTTCACTAAAAACCCCAAATTTTCAAAAAACATTTGTCATTGGGATGGAAAGTGAGGTGAAATGTTCTGAACAGGTGCACAGACAGCAAAACAAATGTTACAGGGGTGATAACCCTTTCCTATGTTTTCCAAAAAGCTTAAAACTTTTTGGCTGGAGCTACACTTTAAAAATGTACCAGTTCAAATTTACAAACAGATTCTACGTTAAAACAAACCTACAGTCCCTGTCTTGTTTGCACCACCTGTATACTGCTGTTCAGAGTATCGTATTTTTCGCTCCATAAGACGCACTTTTTATCCCCCAAAAAACGGGGGGAAATGTGTGTGCGTCTTATGGAGCGAATACTAATCAGGAGAGCCGCTGATAGGGGGATCGTTTCGACGGCAGAACGATGCCCTATGCATCACTTTGCCCCAGCTAGATCCTGTTTCTCTAATGCTTTCAGCTGCTACTGGGAGAGAAACAAAAGGGTATTGTTCTGTATTTAACCCCCACAGGATCGGCATTGATATGTAAATCGCGCGGGCATTGTTATGTTAATGAGGTCGACCGCCGCGATTCATATGCTAATTACGCCCGCACCTCTGCATGCCGCTCCACCTAGAAGGTGTGAACAGCATACAGGTGAATATAGGGGGCATGTAGAGGGGATCAAAGAGGGGGGTTTGAGGTGCAGAGGCTGCAGAGTTGAATGGGAAGGAAGGGTTGGAGTGCAGATGTTAGAAGATGAGGGGTTTGGGGGACAGAGGTTAGCAGATGAGTTAGAGGGGCAGAGTTGTACTGAGAGGGAGATAAGAATGCAGAGATTAGTAGAGAGATGGGGGAGGGGGTTACTGTAAATACACCATTTACATCACTGGTCAGTGTAAATGTCTAAATATGCAAATACTCCTGTTGTATTGAGGTCATGTAAATGTCCCAGTTAAATTGGGGATCAGTGTAGGGTGCCCCCTTACATTAGTTGTTAGTGTAGAAATATTATTCTGTTATTCTGTTTTTTTTTTTTATATTTTCCTCCTCTAAAATCTAGGTGCGTCTTATGGTCAGGTGCGTCTTATGGAGCGAAAAATACGGTATATAGGGCCGTTTAAAAAAAAAATAATTGCATTGATACATGTCCCCTGGGGATAATAACTTGCACATTGGCCTCTAAATATAGCACTTTTGATTTCGAATGTTCGAGTCCCATAGATTTTAATAGGGTTCTAAAGTTCACGCAAACTTTCAGTCCGTTCGCAGGTTCTGGTGCAAACTGAACCTGGGGGTGTTCGGCTCATCCCTAATCCTGAGATAAAGCACATATAATTTATTTTCCAGGTACAAACAAAAATCGTACATTTCAGCTTGTAGAATATTAACTGCAATGTGTCAATTAAAATGGATTTGTAATGGGAGATATAATTTATTGTGAAAGCTGTGTACTGTAGATGTCTTTCAGAACTGACATGTATTTGGTATTGTGCTAATTACTGTCATCTCCAAATATAAAGACTAATTATTTTTGCAAAGCTTCCCAAAAATGACTGGATTTACAGAACACACCATGCGAAAGGGTGAATCAAAATAATACTTTCCACAGCATACAAGTCCTATATTCACTTCCCATTATAGAAAAAACAAAATTTAGTTGGACGGCACCTTTGTTCTTGGTTGGGGTCTGTTTAACAGGTATGGTCACTGGAACAATTCTGAGATCAGTTATTTTACAATTTTCTTTTCCAATGAACACTTACTGAAAGTACAAATAGATAAAGGATCAGCATTACAACCAGGCAATTAGCAATTTTACAAGGTTAGAAAGAGCAACCCTGAATGTCTCCCTAATAACAGGATGAATTTAGCTTTACAGTTGTCAAAGTATTTAAAAAAAAGTCAGCAGCTAAAAATACTGTAGCTGCTGAATTTTATGAAACAGAAATTCACCAGCCCAGGAGTTCAGTGTTGTCTTTAAAGAGGTAACTTCTTTGCCAATCTTTGGATCCCTGGTGCTGACGTAGAAGTAGAAGTTGAAGTTGGCTGTGACTTCCTGCTGTTTCACAACCGACTCCCCACTGCGCATGCATGGGAGAACATGCTGTCCCAGTAAGTTTTGGGTGGGTGGGGAGCGGACCAAGCTTACGTAGTTCTCACTTAGGCAAAAACTGCAGGAGCGGGAGCAGGTACCCGTCAAAAAATATACCTTCTCCCAGAAAAAAATAAAGTATGCTGGGGGAGAGAAGGAAGGTGGATGAGCAGCAATCCCTCGTGCTAAGGGTACCAATTTGTGATTGGGCCTGCCGCTGCTGTACATGACATAGGTCAAAACATGGAAAAAAGGGTATGAATACCACATGGCTGACAGCCTAAATAAATACAATAAAGTGAAACTGTAGTGCATACAAAACTAATTGAAAAATTAATCCAGCAATACAAAAAAATATATCAAGCATGTAGCCAGTGAAAACGTAAAAAAACACGTGCAAATAAGCTTAAACTTCTAGTTGGAAAGTTCCTTTCACAGGTACCTTCCACAGGTGCTGCTGTGCTAGAAATAGTGCAAATCAATATTAAAGTGGTTCTAAAGGTTTGATTTTTATTTTTTTTAAATAACAAACATATCATACTTACCTCCACTGTGCAGTTAGTTTTGCACAGAGTGGCCCCGATCCTCCTGTTCTGGGGTCCCTCTGCGGCTCTCTCGGCTCCTCCCGCTTCAGATAACCCCCTCTGGGAAGCGCTCTCCCAAGGGGGTTACCTTGCGAGCGCTCTCACGAGTCCTGTATTCGGGCGTCCATAGCCGCCAATTGCAGGACTTGGCCCGCCCCCCGGCGCCCGTGTCATTGGATTTGATAGACAGCAGCGCGAGCCAATGGCTGCGCTGCTATCAATCTATCCAATGAAGAGCTGAGAAGCCCGGGCAACGATCAAGCGCGTTCGCGACGCAGGACTTTCCACGGCTCAGGTAAGTAAAACGGGGGGCTGGGGGGGGGGGGGGGCGATAATCGTCAGATTTTTTTTCACCTTAATGCATAGGATGTATTAAGGTGAAGAAACATGAATCTTTAAGCATGTGATCAGTGAAAGTCCAAAATGACGTGCAAATAAGCATATAGCAATTCTCAGTTTATAAGTTCCCTTCCCAAGTTCCTGCTGCTGTGCTAAAAAAAACATATGATGCTGTAAACAGGTGCATACAGGATCCACACCCCTCCCCCCTTTTTGGTTGAACTCACCTGATCAAATAGACCCCCAAGCAGTACTGCGTTGCGGGTCAAGTAGGCTTATTATGATGAGCGGGGTGATGAAAACGCCAACTCCTGGTTGTGATCCTTCCTGGGGTGTTTTCAGGCACAAACATATGGAGAAAGAGCCCGCATAGTAAAGTAAATCTTGTTTAACTCATTAAAATCAAACTTTACAGAGTTCCAATCATAAAATTCTTACAAGGTTCCAAAGTGGAGGGCAAACGGATGAACATCAATTAACAGTCCATTGATCAATAGGTTCTCTCACAACTTAACTCCAATCAAACGGGCATCGGGCGTTATGTTGGCTTTTTCATCACCCCGCTCACCATACTAAGCCTACTTGACCCGCAACGCAGCACAGCAGCACTTTTGAAAGGAACTTAAAGAAAGTTTGCCATGAGAGAAGTGCTAGTATTCTGACTCTTATGCCGCGTACACACGACCGTTATTCATGTCATGGAAAAAAACGAAGTTTTTCTCGACGTGATTTTTCGTGTTTCCTCTCAAGCCTGCCTTGCATACACACGTTCATGAAAAAAAAAACGCTTGAGCAAAGCGCGGTGACGTACAACACGTACGATGGCACTATAAAGGTGAAGTTCCATTCGAATGGCGCCACCCTTTGGGACGCTTTTGCTGATACTTGTGTTAATAAAGTTTGGTGAGAGACGATTCGCGCTTTTCAGTCTTTGTGCTTTTCAGTCCGTTACAGCGTGACGAATGTGCTATCTCCATTACGAACGCTAGTTTTACCAGAACAAGCGCTCCCGTCTCATACTTGATTCTGAGCATGCGTGTTTTTTTCCCCCTCGTAAAAGCATACACACGACTGTTTTTCACTACGTTAAAAAGAACGACGTAAAAAACGGCGAGAAAAAATACAGCAGGCTGTAATTTTTTTTCTGCCATTTTTCTCGTTGAGAAAACTGCTCTGGAGCATACACACGACCGTTTTTCACGACCATTTTTAAAAAATTGCATTTTTCTCGTCATGAAAAACGGTTGTGTGTACGCGGCATTAGTAGGAAAGCCAAAGGATCAGTAAGGAAGGCAACTATGGTGGTAAGCAGTGGCAGCAGAGATATCTACCTTATGATAGG
Source organism: Rana muscosa (assembly GCA_029206835.1). Taxonomy (NCBI): domain Eukaryota; kingdom Metazoa; phylum Chordata; class Amphibia; order Anura; family Ranidae; genus Rana; species Rana muscosa. The sequence goes on along the minus strand of CM055117.1, from coordinate 180,896,375 downwards.
TTCCTGCTAAAGAAGTTTAATTTGTTATATATGCTGGGACTTCTTTTGTTTTTATTAAGTACCTTTCGTATTATGTGTTTTACAGTTGGTAATGAAGTTGCTTCACCCTATTCACTACAAGCTACCAGGGTCTTATCTTCATACTTCGGTTACTATTCTGAAAAAAATATTCGGCCGGTGAAGGTTGAACTCTAAACCTGCACGCTTGTTTTAGGAGCTTTTAAAACAAACAAAAAAAAAAATCAGCGATGGTAATTTCTACATTTCTAGTATAACAAGGTCACAAAAAAACAACAACAGCATAAAGCAAAGTTTGAGAATAATTGCTATGCAATCTCTGTGACAACCAATGGACCAATAAAATTCTGTCTGATGGATGTGCTACTGATGCAGTATAAACTATTCTACAATGGTAGAATATCTAAATATCATGGCACAGTGCGGCTTGCTTTTCAATCAGCAAAGTAGTTAACATCCCCAGTAAACAATAAAGTTGATAAATGTGCTATATTGATAGCAGCGTGAGTTTTGTAGGAGCTGAATTTAAACAGCTGTTTTCAAAGGGATTATTATTTCAACTGCAGTCCATCCTGCTAAGAGCAAGGGGCTGTTTCATTATTGCAGAATCAAGAGACAGATTACAGTGATGAAGGTCTGTCCTGAAAAGTTGATGTGCGCCAGGGCTGCAAATTGCTTAGCCAATTACAGCAAAGGGCTTAGATCTACTGCCAGATTATTTTCATTAAAGGTATTAGGGTTTTAACTGTATCCTGGCCACAACTATTGAGATGGATACAGATTACAATTATAACCAATTAAAACTGAAATTGAATTGTTGTGTTGTTTTTGGGCAGTGGCTCTTTAACTCAAATTGCTTTAAAGTGGGATCTTTAGGTTTTTATGGAGCCAGTTTAAAAAAGAAAGAGGATATGGTTTACTCCACAACTAGGGATGAGCTTCGTGTTCGAGTCGAACATACGTTCGACTCGAACATTGGCTGTTCGATCGTTCGACGAAGATCGAACGATTTGGGCCGTTCGCGCCAAATTCGAGTGACGCGAACGGCCCACAATGCACTACGCCATCGCAGTGTCATCCAGGCGCTGTGATTGGCCAAGCATGCACTGTGACCCCGCATGCTTGGCCAATCACAGCGCCGGCAGCGAGGAGAGCAATGATTGGCCACAGGCAGGATGCCTGTGGCCAATTATTGCTGAGGGTGTTTAGTACACGCCCCACACTATAAAAGGCCGCCAGCACGGCGGCCTAGTGTAGTGTGTTCCGGAGCAGGGATAGAGTAGCATAGGCAGGGACAGTGACTGTTATTTCTTTCTTGCTTAACCTGGATTCCTTTAGTTTAGGGAAAGAGAAGGATAGGTAGGGAGAGTGTCAGTGTGTTTTGTGCTTCTGCTATAGTGTGCTTAAAAAAAACATTTATTCTAGGGACAGAAAACTCTAGGTAGGGACAGTGTCAGTTTCTTTCACTCTGCAAGTCCTTGTTTCCAGGGACCTGTAAGGACAGTGAGTTAATTGTCCTTGTGCTATATTGTGCTTAAAAAAAACATTTATTCTAGGGACAGAAAACTCTAGGTAGGGACAGTGTCAGTTTCTTTCACTCTGCAAGTCCTTGTTTCCAGGGACCTGTAAGGACAGTGAGTTAATTGTCCTTGTGCTATATTGTGATTAAAAAAAACATTTATTCTAGGGACAGAAAACTCTAGGTAGGGACAGTGTCAGTTTCTTTCACTCTGCAAGTCCTTGTTTCCAGGGACCTGTAAGGACAGTGAGTTAATTTTCCTTGTGCTATATTGTGATTAAAAAAAACATTTTTTCTAGGGACAGAAAACTGTAGGTAGGGAGAGTGTTTTTTTTCTTTCACTCTGCAAGTCCTTGTTTCCAGGGACCTGTAAGGACAGTGAGTTAATTGTCCTTGTGCTATATTGTGCTTAAAAAAAACATTTATTCTAGGGACAGAAAACTCTAGGTAGGGACAGTGTCAGTTTCTTTCACTCTGCAAGTCCTTGTTTCCAGGGACCTGTAAGGACAGTGAGTTAATTTTCCTTGTGCTATATTGTGATTAAAAAAAACATTTATTCTAGGGACAGAAAACTCTAGGTAGGGACAGTGTCAGTTTCTTTCACTCTGCAAGTCCTTGTTTCCAGGGACCTGTAAGGACAGTGAGTTAATTTTCCTTGTGCTATATTGTGATTAAAAAAAACATTTTTTCTAGGGACAGAAAACTGTAGGTAGGGAGAGTGTTTTTTTTCTTTCACTCTGCAAGTCCTTGTTTCCAGGGACCTGTAAGGACAGTGAGTTAATTTTCCTTGTGCTATATTGTGCTTAAAAAAAACATTTTTTCTAGGGACAGAAAACTGTAGGTAGGGAGAGTGTTTTTTTTCTTTCACTCTGCAAGTCCTTGTTTCCAGGGACCTGTAAGGACAGTGAGTTAATTGTCCTTGTGCTATATTGTGCTTAAAAAAAACATTTATTCTAGGGACAGAAAACTCTAGGTAGGGACAGTGTCAGTTTCTTTCACTCTGCAAGTCCTTGTTTCCAGGGACCTGTAAGGACAGTGAGTTAATTTTCCTTGTGCTATATTGTGATTAAAAAAAACATTTATTCTAGGGACAGAAAACTCTAGGTAGGGACAGTGTCAGTTTCTTTCACTCTGCAAGTCCTTGTTTCCAGGGACCTGTAAGGACAGTGAGTTAATTTTCCTTGTGCTATATTGTGATTAAAAAAAACATTTTTTCTAGGGACAGAAAACTGTAGGTAGGGAGAGTGTTTTTTTTCTTTCACTCTGCAAGTCCTTGTTTCCAGGGACCTGTAAGGACAGTGAGTTAATTTTCCTTGTGCTATATTGTGCTTAAAAAAAACATTTTTTCTAGGGACAGAAAACTGTAGGTAGGGAGAGTGTTTTTTTTCTTTCACTCTGCAAGTCCTTGTTTCCAGGGACCTGTAAGGACAGTGAGTTAATTGTCCTTGTGCTATATTGTGCTTAAAAAAAACATTTATTCTAGGGACAGAAAACTCTAGGTAGGGACAGTGTCAGTTTCTTTCACTCTGCAAGTCCTTGTTTCCAGGGACCTGTAAGGACAGTGAGTTAATTTTCCTTGTGCTATATTGTGATTAAAAAAAACATTTTTTCTAGGGACAGAAAACTGTAGGTAGGGAGAGTGTTTTTTTTCTTTCACTCTGCAAGTCCTTGTTTCCAGGGACCTGTAAGGACAGTGAGTTAATTTTCCTTGTGCTATATTGTGATTAAAAAAAACATTTTTTCTAGGGACAGAAAACTGTAGGTAGGGAGAGTGTTTTTTTTCTTTCACTCTGCAAGTCCTTGTTTCCAGGGACCTGTAAGGACAGTGAGTTAATTGTCCTTGTGCTATATTGTGCTTAAAAAAAACATTTTTTCTAGGGACAGAAAACTCTAGGTAGGGAGAGTGTTTTTTTTTTTTCACTCTGCAAGTCCTTGTTTCCAGGGACCTGTAAGGACAGTGAGTTAATTGTCCTTGTGCTATATTGTGCTTAAAAAAAACATTTATTCTAGGGACAGAAAACTCTAGGTAGGGACAGTGTCAGTTTCTTTCACTCTGCAAGTCCTTGTTTCCAGGGACCTGTAAGGACAGTGAGTTAATTTTCCTTGTGCTATATTGTGCTTAAAAAAAACATTTATTCTAGGGACAGAAAACTCTAGGTAGGGACAGTGTCAGTTTCTTTCACTCTGCAAGTCCTTGTTTCCAGGGACCTGTAAGGACAGTGAGTTAATTGTCCTTGTGCTATATTGTGCTTAAAAAAAACATTTATTCTAGGGACAGAAAACTCTAGGTAGGGACAGTGTCAGTTTCTTTCACTCTGCAAGTCCTTGTTTCCAGGGACCTGTAAGGACAGTGAGTTAATTTTCCTTGTGCTATATTGTGATTAAAAAAAACATTTATTCTAGGGACAGAAAACTCTAGGTAGGGACAGTGTCAGTTTCTTTCACTCTGCAAGTCCTTGTTTCCAGGGACCTGTAAGGACAGTGAGTTAATTTTCCTTGTGCTATATTGTGCTTAAAAAAAACATTTTTTCTAGGGACAGAAAACTGTAGGTAGGGAGAGTGTTTTTTTTCTTTCACTCTGCAAGTCCTTGTTTCCAGGGACCTGTAAGGACAGTGAGTTAATTGTCCTTGTGCTATATTGTGCTTAAAAAAAACATTTATTCTAGGGACAGAAAACTCTAGGTAGGGACAGTGTCAGTTTCTTTCACTCTGCAAGTCCTTGTTTCCAGGGACCTGTAAGGACAGTGAGTTAATTTTCCTTGTGCTATATTGTGATTAAAAAAAACATTTTTTCTAGGGACAGAAAACTGTAGGTAGGGAGAGTGTTTTTTTTCTTTCACTCTGCAAGTCCTTGTTTCCAGGGACCTGTATGGACAGTGAGTTAATTTTCCTTGTGCTATATTGTGATTAAAAAAAACATTTTTTCTAGGGACAGAAAACTGTAGGTAGGGAGAGTGTTTTTTTTCTTTCACTCTGCAAGTCCTTGTTTCCAGGGACCTGTAAGGACAGTGAGTTAATTGTCCTTGTGCTATATTGTGCTTAAAAAAAACATTTATTCTAGGGACAGAAAACTCTAGGTAGGGACAGTGTCAGTTTCTTTCACTCTGCAAGTCCTTGTTTCCAGGGACCTGTAAGGACAGTGAGTTAATTTTCCTTGTGCTATATTGTGCTTAAAAAAAACATTTATTCTAGGGACAGAAAACTCTAGGTAGGGACAGTGTCAGTTTCTTTCACTCTGCAAGTCCTTGTTTCCAGGGACCTGTAAGGACAGTGAGTTAATTGTCCTTGTGCTATATTGTGCTTAAAAAAAACATTTATTCTAGGGACAGAAAACTCTAGGTAGGGACAGTGTCAGTTTCTTTCACTCTGCAAGTCCTTGTTTCCAGGGACCTGTAAGGACAGTGAGTTAATTTTCCTTGTGCTATATTGTGATTAAAAAAAACATTTTTTCTAGGGACAGAAAACTGTAGGTAGGGAGAGTGTTTTTTTTCTTTCACTCTGCAAGTCCTTGTTTCCAGGGACCTGTAAGGACAGTGAGTTAATTTTCCTTGTGCTATATTGTGATTAAAAAAAACATTTTTTCTAGGGACAGAAAACTGTAGGTAGGGAGAGTGTTTTTTTTCTTTCACTCTGCAAGTCCTTGTTTCCAGGGACCTGTAAGGACAGTGAGTTAATTGTCCTTGTGCTATATTGTGCTTAAAAAAAACATTTTTTCTAGGGACAGAAAACTGTAGGTAGGGAGAGTGTTTTTTTTTTTCACTCTGCAAGTCCTTGTTTCCAGGGACCTGTAAGGACAGTGAGTTAATTTTCCTTGTGCTATATTGTGCTTAAAAAAAACATTTATTCTAGGGACAGAAAACTCTAGGTAGGGACAGTGTCAGTTTCTTTCACTCTGCAAGTCCTTGTTTCCAGGGACCTGGAGAGACATTGAGTGAATTGTCCTTGTGCTATATTGTGATTAAAAAAAACATTTATTCTAGGGACAGAAAACTCTAGGTAGGGACAGTGTCAGTTTCTTTCACTGTGAAAGTCCTTGTTTCAAGGGACAGAGAAGGACACCTGAAGGTAGCCCTTATTGCTTTTTTCCCATCTCCCTGCAGGCCATCTATTAGAATGTCTGGAAGGCAAACAAGGAGAGGCAGACAGTCAGGAGGCAATAAAAGAGGGCAAGCAGGCTCTGTGTCTGGGGGCAACAGTGCTGGTCGTGGACGCGGTGCATTGTCATCAGCACATGGCCATGGGACACGCTTGTCCTTCTTTTCGGCAGCTGGACATGTTGAGCCACATCATGCCGAAGACTTGGTAGAGTGGATGACCAAGCCCTCCTCCTCCTCCTCATCCTCTCTCACCCAGGCTCAGGGTACTGGAAAAGCAGCTGCCAAAGCGTCGTCTTCCCTGGTATCAATGTCAGACAAATCATCAGTCACTCCTTCCCTAGACCCACCATGTCCTCCTCCTGAGGAGTCCCCCGAACTGTTTCAGCACAGTGTTGGGTACATGCTCCAGGAGGATGCCCAGCGTTTCGAAGGGTCTGATGATGAAACCCAGCTAGAGGAAGGCAGTAGCGTGAGAGCAGACAGAGGGGATGCTCAAGAAGGACACCAATCTGGCAGTCATGTTCCAGCAGCTGCAGCATACTGCCAGATTGGCTCCAGTGATGAGGAGGGAGGGGATGATGAGGTCAATGACTCCACGTGGGTGCCTAATAGGAGAGAGGAGGAGGAGGAGGATGAGGAGGAGGCACATCTCCAACGAGGCAGGATGCCCTTTGGTGGCCAGCGTAAGGGCAGTACACCGACGGAATCACACCGCAGAGCTCCGCCTGTGCAGGGCGCTGCCTCTGCCCGTCATTCAAAAAGTTCTTTGGTGTGGGCCTTTTTTGAGGCTAGTGCATCAGATCGCACAGCTGCTGTTTGCAACATATGTCTCAAGCGTATATCGCGTGGCCAAAACATCAGCCGCTTGGGTACCACATGCCTGACCAGACATATGTTGACCTGCCATGCAGCTCGTTGGCAAGCCTACCTCAAAGACCCACACCAAAGAACAAAGCGGACCTCTCCTTGCACCGCATCAGCTGGGATCTCCAACCCCACTATAACTTCAGTCCTCTCTGAAACATGCACTGAGAGGAATGAAGGTGTAGAATTAGGTGTGTCACAGCCAAGTACTTGCGCCCACTCTGCTAGCAGTACACCGACGTCCGATTCTAGCAGGCAAATTTCCCTGCCCCAGCTGCTGGACCGTCGAAAGAAGTTCACTCCCAGCCATCCACATGCCCAGCGGTTGAATGCTAGCTTGGCTAAATTGCTAGCGCTTCAACTGCTGCCTTTTCAGTTGGTAGACTCGGCCCCCTTCCGTGAGTTTGTGCAATGTGCGGTTCCTCAGTGGCAGGTTCCCAAACGCCACTTTTTCTCACGGAAGGCTATTCCGGCTCTCTACCGGCATGTGGAAGGCAATGTCTTGGCCTCGCTGGACAGGGCGGTCAGCGGTAAGGTGCATATTACCGCTGACTCATGGTCCAGCAGGCATGGACAGGGACGTTACCTTTCTTTCACGGCCCATTGGGTCACTCTTTTGGCAGCTGGGAAGGATTCAGGACAAGGTGCAGTAGTGTTGGAGGTTGTCCCACCGCCACGCCTCCAAAATGCTACTACTGGTTGTGACACACCTCTCTCCTCCACCCCCTCCTCTTCTTCTTCCTCCATGGCCTCTTCCTGTGGTTTGTCCTATGAACCAGCGGTGCTCCGTAGCCGTTCACGGGGCTACGCAAGTACGCAGGCAAAAAGATGCCATGCCGTGCTTGCGCTGGTGTGTTTGGGGGACAGAAGCCACACTGGGGCAGAGGTCCTGTCTGCTCTGCAGGGCCAGGCCGAGAGGTGGTTGACGCCACGCCAGCTTAACCTCCCTGGCGGTATGATTCTTTCTGGAATTATGTACCAAAAGCGGTACAATTATTTTGCATGAAAATTTGGTGTTATGTATTATAGGCCTGCGATTCTTAGTAATTACTTACTTAAACCTAAGCAAACCAGAGTCTAGTAGACATCCCGGGTATGATAAATATGAAACACAAAATTATAAATTATAATATAATAAATAACTATAAATAATTATAAAAAATAGTAATCTAATTATAATAAAAATTATTCAATAATGTAATCAAATCAAAAACACTGAAATTTGCTCAGTTGCAGAATTGTCGCTGTCATTAGATTTAGTGTTTGATGACGAATTTCCCCACAAATCGCTATCGCTCAATTCTGCGAGTGATTCTAATTTATTATCGCTGCTTTCTAGTTGGTCTAAAACCACTTTTGACATAAAGGGACACTTTTTGGTTGCTATGGACAATCTCCATTTTCCAGGCAGAAAGAACGATTTTTATTATATAAAAGTGCATGCAGGACACTGGACAGACCACTAGGGACCAAGGGGGTGTGTAATTATTACATACAGTACTGTAATCTGTAAGATTACAGTATACTGTATGTATACTATGTGTTTCACTTTTTGAATTTGGCGCCCAGTTCCGCTCCCTTGCGACGCTGCGGCTCGCAGGGAACGGAACTAGGAAGTCAGATGGGGACGAAAGTGCCGACACTCGCCGGAGATCTCGCTGGCGATCACAGCAGAGGACATCATCGCTGGATCGCCAGGAGAAGGTAGGGAAACTCCGCTGCGAGCTCTGCAATGTCTACCCCGAGCGTGACTCGGGGTTACCGATCCTAGCATAAAAAAACAACCCCGAGTCACGCTCGGGATTACCGCTAGGGAGGTTAAGCCAGGAATGGTGGTTTGCGACAATGGCACCAACCTCCTCTCCGCCCTCCGACAGGGACAACTGACCCATGTGCCCTGTGTGGCTCACGTCCTTAACCTGGTGGTGCAGCGCTTCTTGGGCAGGTACCCGGGCTTACAGGATGTCCTGAGGCAGGCCAGGAAAGTCTGTGTGCATTTCCGCAGATCTTATAATGCCAGTGCTCGCCTGGCTGAGCTGCAAAAGGAGTTGAACCTGCCCAAGAACCGCCTTATATGTGACATGCCCACCAGGTGGAACTCAACGTTGGCCATGCTGCAGCGGCTGCACACGCAGCAGAGGGCCATCAATGAGTACCTGTGCGACTACGGCACCAGGACAGGGTCAGGGGAGCTTGGTTTTTTTTCTCCACGCCAGTGGGGCATGATCAGGGATGCATGCACTGTCCTGGCACCATTTGAGGAGGCCACGAGGATGGTGAGCAGTGACAGTGCATGCATCAGTGACACTGTACCTCTTGTCCACCTGTTGGAGCACACGCTGCGTGGAATAATGGACAGGGCACTTGAGGCAGAACAGAGGCAGGAAGAGGAGGACTTCCTTGCCTCTCAAGGCCCCCTTTACCCAGACAGTGTTCCTTCTGTCCCACCCATCGCACAGGAAGAGGAGGAGGAGGAGGAGGAGGAGGAGGAGGATTGTGTCAGCATGGAGGTGGAGGCTGGCACTCAGCATCATCAGCAGCAGTCTTTTAGGGATGATTTACAGTCCCAAGAAACCAGTGGACTTGTACGTGGCTGGGAGGAGGTGGCTGCGGATCATGTCGTCCTTAGTGACCCAGAGGACTCCGGAGCGAATGCCTCAGCAAACCTACGCTGCATGGCCTCCCTGATCCTGCAAAGTCTGCGGAAGGATCCTCGTATTCTTCGGATCAAGGAGAGGGACCATTACTGGCTGGCCACTCTCCTTGATCCACGGTACAAGGGTAAGGTTGCGGACCTTATGTTACCGTCGCAGAGGGAGCAGAGGATGAGACAACTCCGGGAGGCCTTGCAGAAAGGTCTGTGCAACGCGTTCCCAGAGACTGGGAGGTTGCAAACTCCTGGTCCTGGACAACGAGTTGCTGAGGCTTCGGCCAGTCAAAGAAGGAGCGGTGGGGAAGGTGGCCGTCTGACCGATGCGTTCAGACAATTCTTTAGTCCGCAGCCCCAAAGTATGATCGGTTCCAGCAACCATCGCCAGCGTCTGATAAACATGGTGCAGGAATATCTAGGGGCAAGGTCAGACTTGGACACCTTCCCCACCGAAAATCCTCTGGCTTACTGGGTCTTGAGGATGGATCACTGGCCAGAGCTTGCACAGTATGCAATTGAGCTACTGGCCTGTCCTGCATCCAGCGTTCTTTCGGAACGCACATTCAGTGCTGCTGGAGGATTTGTCACGGATCACAGGGTGCGCCTGTCCACCGACTCGGTTGATCGACTGACTTTCATCAAGATGAACCAGTCTTGGATCACCACCAGCTACCACACACCTGATGCTGATATAACAGACTAATTGATTTTAAAATGTCACATCCCTTCAAGACTGATGCTGATGCTGAGTGCCTGTGCTGTTATGTTGACTGGCTATCCTCCTCCTCCGAGTCCTCAATGATACGATTGATGATGATAGCTTGGAAGATCATTTTTGTTTATGGGTGCCGCCACCAGTGCCTAACGCCCAATTTTTCAGCCCCTGTTTAACAGGGGCGTGTAATTACAATTTTTGAAGCAATACTTTGCAACAGGGCTCATTGCTGTGCTCCAAGTACAGTATCTGTGAGGAGTTGCAGTGTTGTGCCACCAGTGCCTAAGGCCCAATTTTTCAGCCCCTGTTTAACAGGGGCGTGTCATTACAATTTTTGAAGCAATACTTTGCAACAGGGCTCATTGCTGTGCTCCAAGTACAGTATCTGTGAAGGGTTGCAGTGTTGTGCCACCAGTGCCTAAGGCCCAATTTTTCAGCCCCTGTTCAACAGGGGCATGTAATTACAATTCTTGATCTAATAATTCACAGCAGGGCCCATTGCTGCACCCACCAAGAGTAACTGTCAGGGCTTACAGTGTTGTGGCACCAGCACCACCATCAAAGGCCCAATTTTTACTACCACTGTTCAACAATTATATGTAATTAAAATTCCTGATATAATAGTTGACAGCAGGGCGTTCCAGCACCAACCAAGAGTAACTGTGAGTGCTTACAGTGTTGTGCCAACACCAACAACTAAGGGGCCTATTTCTGCAGAGTATATACGGCAGGTCCCTACTTTCAAACATCCAACTTACAAACGACTCCTACTTGCAAACGCAAGAAGACAACAGGAAGTGAGAGGAAATCTACCACTAGGAAGGAAAATTCTCTCCTGTAAGAATAAATATGGGAGAAAGGTGTCTCCTCTGTACTGATGCTTTATCAGCAATCCTTGTTTCAAGAAAAACACCACATTTCAAAAACAGTTGTCATTAGGACGGAAAGTGAGGTGAAATGTTCTGAACAGGGGCACAGACAGCAAAACAAATGTTACAGGGGTGATAACCCTTACCTATGTTTTCCAAAAAGTTTAAAAATAGATTTTTGGTCTGGAGCTACACTTCAACAATGTACCTGTTCAAAATTACAAACAGATTCTACATAAGAACAAACCTACAGTCCCTGTCTTGTATGCACCGCCTGTATACGGCTGTTCAGAGTATATAGGGCCTTTTTTATTTTATGTGCGGGGTTCCCCTTAATATCCATACAAGACCCAAAGGGGCTGGTAATGGGCTGGGGTAGGGGGGGGGTCATGGGGTAGCTATGCCATTTTTCTTAAAGATTTTCATCCATATTACCGGGACCAGACATTACATTAAAGCCGCAAGCAGTTTTAAATGGCTTTTTTTTCCTTTAGAAGTGTCATTTTGTGCAGGGACAGTTCTAAACACGGGAAACACGTGGCACTTCACAGGCATACTTTAGACACCCCCCAGGTACGATATTTAAAGGAATATTTGACTTTTTTTTTTTCACTTTATGCATCATTAAAATGACTGCTCCCGGAAAACGACCGTTTTTAAAACTTATTTTTGCATTGATACATGTCCCCTGGTGCAGAACCCGGGTTCCCAAACCCTTTTTAGGACAATAACATGCATAATAGTTGTTATAATTAGCACTTTAGAATTCGAACGTTCGCATCCATTGTATTTAATAGGGTTCTAATGTTCGTTCGAACTTTCGGTCCGTTCGCGGGTTCTGGTGCGAACCGAACCCGGGGGTGTTCGGCTCATCACTATCCACAACATAGTCTGGTTTCCCTGTTCATAAAATGCTGGCCATGGTGTGGAGCCAGCGGTGTCCCATGGAGTTCTCTTTGTGCAGAGAATTCAGTGATTGGAGGAGAATTACAAAAGAAGGCTCTATTGCTGTGCACCAACTGCTGCCAGGTTGTTCATCCATGAGTGAGCATAGTTCAACACTTGTTTTAATACAGTATAGACCTATAAAGTCACTGGTTTCTCTGATTCCACCCAAGTTTTATCAGGTGTTGAGCCCTGATGAAGTGAGAGGCGCTGCCCTAGAAACACGTTGGCTGTTTCTATGACATTGCTGTCAATGATTAAAATTTTCTTGGATTCCTTTATCCAATTTTGGTTTGGCACTCCTTTTTTTTATAGTTATAAGTTACTGTTGGGTACCCATCTAGGGAAGCTTTGCTGTGTGGGAGCCGCCTCAACAAGAGCTATTGACCTTGTTTGAAGTTTCCCTTCATCTAACTGACTAAAAGTTCCCAGCATCTCTTTGAGTAGGTTGTTTTGGAGCAAAAAAAAAAAAACCTGACAGGGGTTTTAACTCTCAACCTCATCTAAAACAAATAAAAAAAGTTTGGGCTTTACATACAGCTGGTGGCAAATGTCTTGAACCCAGCTCTATCCAAGTGAAAAAATAGATATGTGCATCTGCAATGTTATTTAAAATGGACCTTAATCTCTCCCAGGAATATAATTCCCATTATATCAGTTACCTTAAGTGCAGTAAATGTTCAAAAACTGTGAGATTCTTGAAAGAATGCAGATCCAATTAGGTCTCCACCACCAACACACGTGAGATCACCAAATAAGTATGCGCTTACCACAAAGCAAGCAGATAGAAGCTTGCGGCTGTAAACCCCAGCCAGGGCCTTTGCCAGGATCCCCCTACTCTGCAACCTCTTCAGCGCGGAATGACCGGAGAGCTGAGGACAGGAATCTCCTACTCTGCAACCTCTTCAGTGTGAGATAACCAGAGAACTGAGGACTTGGTGGATACGTATCAAACAGGATGGTACCGAAAATGAAAAAGGCTCACCATAGTGTAATACCGTAAATATAAGGTAGTTTAATATAAAAAGAGTACACTTACATCAAAAAGGATAAAAAACAGTATTTATATATGTTGCCGGCCGGCATTGGCGAACGCCCGTTCGCCCAGGATCAGATGCGATGACGTCAGCAAGTTCACTCCACCCACTTATTTGGTGATCTCACGTGTGTTGGTGGTGGAGACCTAATTGGATCTGCATTCTTTCAAGAATCTCACAGTTTTTGAACATTTATTTGTCACTATTTTGGATACTATTTATACAGATTGTGTCAATAATCTGAAGACAAAATTTCAAGTTTATTTTCTTGTCTTTTTTCCTGTGGTTTATATCACATGTTATTAATGTACTCACATATGCTATGTTCATTTTTGATGGCACATATTATTTTTGCATTTGTGTTTTATTGATTCATTTGTGGGTTAAGCGCGGCTACATCCTTTGTATTTGTAATTTTGGTGTGTATTCTACTATTTAGCTGCTGCTATTATATTTATTATATTTGTTTTTACTGGTATATAATTTTAGGGTATTAGCGCAGTATTATTTCCATATTTACCTTAAGTGCAGTGTTATGCCGGATAAACATACCTACGCGCTAATTGCATCCTGCGTTGTTCTCTTCTCATCAATCGCTCTTCTGCTGCGGATCTCGTTCACCTGCCGATCCCGTTCACCTGCTGCAGAAGATATAGAAGATCTAACGCCACGTTATTCTGTTTACATGTTGCCACAGTGTTAGAGCGAGATATGATGAGATTTCACAGGGACAGAACCTACAGGCTTCAAGGATATGCTATGTAGGTATCCCAGGAGACGGCAGTGGATAAACTACATGTCACACTTGCCTAGTTGAGGAATGAGAAAGTGGAAGGGAGGCTATGGAAAAATCCAAAAGGTAATTGTAATTGATAAAAAAAAAACTGTGTTTTACAAAAGGGAGGGATGGGACATGATTTATTTTTGCTGAAAGTTCCACTTTAAAGTAACCAATGGCAAAGCAATCCAAAAACAACATAAAAACATGAATTTCAAGAAAAGTATTAACCTAACCTAGGAAACAATTTTGTTCACCAATAAAGGACAGCTGGAAGTTGCTTGTGCCTTTCTAGAAGAGGCACCTGTGATTTCCCCATCAAAAAATACAGCATGTCCCATTGTTCCGAATGGATGGATTAAATTGTACCATCTGGGATGCCTAAAAAATTACACAGTTTCATGCTGAGTTGTAAATCTGCTCATTAGCAATTAAATTATTTAACTATCTGCTATAATACAGTCTTGATTAGAAACTGATTTATTACATTCATTTCTTTAACCACATTTTTGCAGAGTTCAATAATGTCATTATAAGGAAACAACTGGAGCCCTAACTAAGATGAATTTCTAATGTTTTGAGACAAAGTGATATTTCCATATTTTTACTATTTATTGATAATGAAGTCAGCTGTTTGAACGTTTTATCACTGCGTATCATTAGCTGAAGAATGCATTTTATGGAAATCTATTGGTAATGCTTGGCAGTGTAATGGGGCATTAATGTTTAAATATCCTGGGCTGTGTTTATTATTAATGCAACGCTATTCAATATAATTCTCTTTGTATACTATATATTATAATGTTTATATCGCTTGGATATTAGGTGCTAATGTATTCTATTATAATGTTTCAAATTAATATGCTGCGTATCCAGATTGCTTATGTTGTTAGATAGGCTTACTTACAATTGGAAGAATCCAGTTTACAATTGGAAGATTCAGAAAATTCTTACTAGTTTTCAACTGAATCATTGTATTTGTATGTTTGTGTTATTTGAACAACCAGTTAAAAAAAAAAATGATAGTTACACTTACATCCAAAGAGACTGAAATAAAGATTTTTTTTTTTGTAAGGTCATCTTTTTGTTATATACATTAATCCTTGATCATCAAAACTGCAAGCACTGTACACTTCAGTGAAAATCTTGCAGGACCTTTACATGGTTGAACATGGCCTATGGATCCAAGAAAGAGTTTAATTTTACCAAAGAACTGTCTGTGTGACATAATATATGGCCGTCAGTTTCAGTCCTTTACCTCATCACAGTCTGTAATATTTTTAAAGTTCAGTAAGGAATAATAAAACCTGCTCAATAAATGTTGTACAATAGGTTGTTAGGATATCCCCCATGTTCTTTGACTGTTATCAATTCATTTGACCTGGGGCCTCTTATGCCTTGTACACACGACCAGACTGTCCGTCGGAATAAAATCCGACAGATTGTCCGACGGAATTCCACTCAAGCTGTCTTGCATACACACGGTCACACAATAGTTTGGTGAACTGTTGACTGCCAAGAACGCGGTGACGTAAAAGACTACGACGAGCCAAGAAAATTAAGTTCAATGCTTCTGAGCATGCGTCGAATTGTTTCCGAGCATGCATGGTTTTTAGTCCGTCAGAATTGCATACAGACGAACGGACTTTCCGATAGAAATTTTTGTCCGTCGGAAAAAAAGAGAACAAGTTCTCCATCTAAGTCCGTTGGAATTTCCGAAGGAAAATGTCCGATGGGGCATAAACACGGTCGGAATATCCGATGAAAAGAGCCCGTCTGACTTTTTCCATCGGAAAATCCGGTCGTGTGTACAAGGCATTACAGTTATTATTATTGTTACTACACTTCACATATGTTTTCTGACACACCAACCTTTCACGCAGATGCCGAGGTTGCTAGATTGCCAGTATTGACCTAAATTAAACATTACACTTTTATTTCATCTCTACTTCAGTATTTGATACTTCACTATGAACGACTGTTATTCTAAGGGTTGCATGTTGTGTCTAGGTTGACCTAAACATGTAGCATTAGGTTACACTAGAATATTATTAGAAATGGACAGATGTTGACTTGTAATATTAGCATGGATATGGGTCAGTGGTCAGGAGAAGCAGAAAATTACAGATAACCAGCGAGAGACTTAAAAGGAAAGGGTGAAACATAGGAGCCAACAACATCAATTGGGGATTTCTCTTTAAAGACTAGACATTTACATTTAATCCTGAGGCTTAATGTAACCAGAGTAAGGATTTGCAGAGACAAACTGCATTCAAATTGGGTTAGGAGGGTGGGTTATAGTTTGGAAAGAAGAATTTTCAGTAACTTGAAGACATAAGGTTGGCCTTTCAAGAAATAAATATCCAACCTAACACTTCTTCTAAAAGATCAATGAATATATTCCATTTAACATGGAGCTATTTGATGTGATTTATTTGTTGTAAATCAATTAAATCGAATTAGAATATTGTATACAGATACCACCGCACACTGTATTCAATGCATGGTGAATGGAAAACTGGCTTCAGCTCAGATCCCAACACATCATTTACGCCCCTCTGATACATTACACCCACATTGGGCCTAATTGTAGATATACAGTGAGGGAAAAAAGTATTTGATCCCTTACTGATTTTGTATGTTTGCCCACTGACAAAGAAATGATCAGTCTATAGGTTAAATGGTAGGTTTATTTTAATAGTAAGAGACAGAATAGGAACATAAATATCCAGAAAAATGCATTTAAATTTTTTTATAAATTGATTCGCATTTTAATGAGTAAAATAAGTATTTGATCCCCTATCAATCAGCAAGATTTTTGGCTCCCAGGTGTCTTCTATACAGGTAACAAGCTGAGATTAGGAGCACTCTCTTAAAGGGTGTGCTCCTAATCTCAGCTTGTTACCTGTATAAAAGACACCTGTCCACAGAAGCAATCAATCAATCAAATTCCAATCTCTCCACCATGGTCACCATGGCCAAGACCAAAGAGCTCTCCAAGGATGTCAGAGACAAGATCGTAGACCTACACAAGGCTGAAATGGGCTACAAGACCATCGCCAAGCAGCTTGGTGAGAGGGTGACAACAGTTGGTGCAATTTTTCCCAAATGGAAGAAACAGAAAATTACTGTCAATCTACCTTGGTCTGGGCCTCTATGCAAGGAGAGGCCCTCTATGGAACTCTATGGAGTTTCAATGATCACGAAAACAGTGAGGAATCAGCCCAGAACTACACGGGAGAATCTGGTCAATGATCTCAAGGCAGCTGGGACCATAGTGATTAAGAAAACAATTGGTAACACACTACGCCATGAAGGACTAAAATCCTGCAGCGCCCGCAAGGTCCCCCTGCTCAAAAAGCACATATACAGGCCTGTCTGAAGTTTGCAAATGAACATCTGAATGATTCAGAAGAGAACTGGGTGAAAGTGCTGTGGTCAGATGAGACCAAATTGAAGCTCTTTGACATCAACTCAGCTCCTTGTGTTTGGAGGAGGGGGAATGCTGCCTGTGACCTCAAGAACACCATCCCCACCATCAAACATGGAGGTGGAAACATCATTCTTTGGGGGTGTTTTTCTGCTAAGGGGACAGGACAACATCACCGCATCAAAGGGACAATGAACGGGGCTATGTACCGTCAAATCTTGGGTGAGAACCTCCTTCCTCAGCCAGGGCATTGAAAATGGGTCGTGGATGGGTATTCCAGCATGACAATGACCCAAAACACACGACCAAGGAAACAAAGGAGTGGCTTAAGAAGAAGCACATTAAGGTCCTGGAATGGCCTAGTCAGTCTCCACAACTTAATCCTATAGAAAATATGTGGAGGGACCTGAAGATTCGAGTTACCAAACCTCAGCCTCAAAACCTTAATGACTTGGAGAGGATCTGCAAAAACGAGTGGGACAAAATCCCTCCTGAGATGTGTGCAAACCTGGTGGCCAACTACAAGAAACGTCTGACCTCTTTGATTGCCAACAAGGGTTTTGCCACCAAGTACTAAGTCATGTTTTGCGGAGGGATCAAATACTTATTTTACTCATTATAATGCAAATCAATTTATAAATTTTTTTAAATGCGTTTTTTCTGGATATTTTTGTTATTCTGTCTCTCACTGTTAAAATAAACCTACCAATAAAATTACAGACTGATCATTTCTTTGTCAGTGGGCAAACATACAAAATCAGCAGGGGAAAAATACTTTTTTCCCTCACTGTGCTATACATACAGATTTGGCTTCAGTAGCATGTACATCCTAAATACTGGTATCAGAAAAACACTGCCATAGCCAAATGGAGCTAACCAATCTACACTGTTTAAAATGTTCTGAGATGGTTCTGAGTGCTAGACAAAAATAGACAACCCTTGTGTCCTCTTGTGAGTTTTTTTTTTATCACATTACCATTATCCCCCCCCCCCCCACACACACACACACACGCACGCACTCCCCTAAAAATGTTTACACTAACAAAACATTTATAGCAGTTAATAATTGTATTCTGATTGATGAATGGTTGACATCTTGTTTCCCCAAGGTAACATTATACAATCATCATTTAATGCGTAATTGGGGCAGTACGGTGGCTAAGTGGTTATCACTTCCGCCTGGCTGCACTAGGGTCATCGTCAAATCCCAACCACAGCACTACCCATACGGAGTTTGAATGTTTTCCCTGTGCCTGCGTGGGTTTCCTCTCACACTCCAAAGACATACAGGTAGGTGAATTGGCCCTAGTATGTGTATGTATGAATGTGAGTTAGGGGCCTTAGATTGTTAGCTCCTTAAGGGCAGGGACTGATGTGAATATACAATGTATATATGTAAAGCGCTGCGTAAATTGATGTTGCTCAATAAGTACCTGTAATAAACAAATAATTTACTTGTCCTCTAATTATATAACCTTAAAGAATCATTCCCGCCAAAAGTAATATTTCACTTTTTGATAGAAGATTGAGAGCTAAGCCATCTGACAGTTTCTTATACCTCTTTGTAACACTATAAAATTTTGCAATTGGATTCCTGGATTTACACACCTGCTGTAGCCACAATGAAGAGACCCTTTTCCCTGTTACGTTTTCCATTTCTTTTCTATTATAGCGAATAGAACAGTTGGCACTAGAACACAGAGAGGGAAAGTAGCAGAAATAGGAACCGCAACAAAGAGATCTCGCCATTAGCGAGTATGCCAGGCAAATTAGAAACCAGAGGCTTAAACTGGCCATAGATCTTTTTTTTTGTTTTCAGTCATCTGTCAGATTCCTTCAACCACACAAGTGGCCGATTGGTTGCAACAGCTGATCAAGAAAAGTTTTGATCAAGAAAATGCTAAACTGTGGGAATTTTTGTTTCAATACAGTGAGGCTGTGCCAGCACTACATGGTTTGACTGCTCGTTTTTGTCTAGAGGATTGGAGAGCTGAGATATATTCACCTAATCCCTCTGATCCTCCTAGTGCAAGACTGGTCCCTGCTGCTTACGCCCCCCCCCCCCCAGGTGGACTGTTCCTGATATCATCACACCCATAGACTGACTTTGGAAGTGAAGACGCCAGGAACAGTGGGGGAGCAGTGCTTTCTGGAGAATCAAAGGATTGGGGGAGTATAAGCCCTGTGTTCAGCCCCAGACAAAATGAGCAGGTAACTATTGCAGTGCGGGCACAGCCCACTGCATAGGGGAAAAAAATGCCTGGAGTTGGTCTTTAGACATTCGACAGAGGTCGATCTAACAATTGACTTCTGTCAAATAGGAACAGCCACACTCTTATCAAAATTCTGATGGTCCTTGCTAAACCTGCCGAATTTCGATACATGTATTGCCACCTTTACTTAGCCTACCTGGCCCAATCTGTAACTAAATATTACTTGTGGGTATACCTGCCTTTAAAACAGACCTTCTAAGAAAATGGAAGGTCCACTCTAATGAAAGCCCCATCTTTGGCTTCAGATGTTTCCAGGAGATGCGGGTGATGTCATTGTATCTAACCGCTGCCTCCTGGGATAGCTGAGAATGCACTCATGTGTGAATTTGAGCACATAGCTTTCACAGGAGGCAGAAATGAGGCATAGTGATGTCACCTGAACCTGCCGAAGATGTTGAAAGCTGTGGCAAAGGTAATACATTTTTAATTTTTTTATCTTAGTAGCTTGATCTGGGATCTCATTTTGGGGGGTGGTCATGGAAGGTCTGCTTTAAAGACACAGTTATCGAATTGGCTCCCAACTAAAAATAATTGTGGGTAAAGGAAAACGATACAAAATAATAATATCTTTAAGTAGATTATACAGCAAGGAATAAGATCTACATAAAACATATTTGTATGTGCCCACACACAGGTGGATTTTGAAGCTGGTTTAGTGGTATGCTAATCACCTTCAGAATGTTCTGGCCATGAAAGTTAAATATCCATATGAAAAGTTTGAGCATACTCTAAAGGTCCGTACACATGATCAGAAAGTCGGAAGTAAAATTTTGTCCGATGAACGATCAGCCGATTCCGAATTTTGGGACAACAAAAACTGGATGTGCAGGCTATAACATTTTTGTCGTATGTGAACACAACGTCTGATTTTCGTTTAATTAGTCCGAAAAAAATTGCATGCTCAGAAATAAAAGAACAAAACAATTTAACATATTACATCACTTCTGAAGTTGAATTCGGTAGTACGAGAATTTCCGTATGTTGAGTAACCTCTTCACTTTTGATATGAGACTAGCATGCAACAAAAAACTGACGAAAATTTGTCCGATAATCTGATCGTGTGTTCCAGGCTTAAATCAGTTCTTCTCTGATGGCACAGGGTACTTTCCAGGTGCTGCTGACCTTCATCTCCTTTCATGTTTATCCTTCAATTAACACTTAGTTCTGAAATAAAAATTGCCTGCTTTCATTTAAATCTAATGCCAGGGACCATTTGTTGGATTCTCCAATAGGCATCCATGCTTGCAGGATAGCCAGTCATTCAAAAATATAGGCTGTCTATAAAATTTCCTTATCAGCGCACATCAGTGAAGGAGAAAAATTACTTACCGTATATACTCGAGTATAAGCCGAGTTTTTAAGCACAATTTTTTGTGCTGAAAATGCCCCCCTCGGCCTATACTCGAGTCACCTTTTTGCGCCTGATCTCCCGGACTTTGGGGAGCAGGTACCGGTCGGCCCTAGGTCCCCTGGACCCCAAACTTGGCACACATATAGCCCCACTCTTCCTCTACAAGTTTGCAAAGTTTCTTGTCCGGGGGACCTACGGCCGGGGAGCACTGATTTTTCAAAACCGGGCACCCCTTCCATAGACTCCCATGTTAAACGGTCATTTCTCTGGTGACTTTGTGGACCCGGTACCGGCCGGTCGTAGGTCCACTGGACCCCAAACTTGGCACACATGTAGCCCCACTCTTCCTCTACAAGTGTGCAAAGTTTCTTGTCCAGAGAACTTACGGCCGGGGAGCACCGATTTTTCAAACCGGGCACCCCCTCCATAGACTCCCATGTTAAACGTCAGACTAGTCATGGACACAGTGAGGCATGGACACAGTGAGGCATGGACACAATGAGGCAAAGTGAGGCACACCCTAGGCTTATACTCGCGTCAATAAGTTTTCCCAGTTTTTGTGGTAAAATTAGGTGCCTCGGCTTATATTCGGGTCGGCTTATACTCGAGTATATACGGTATTTAAAAAATTTACTGACAGAAACTAAGAAAAACTTTTTTATTTTTTATTTTCTGTCTTTTTTTTGTAAAAAATAAAAAACCCAGCAGTAATTAAATACCATCAAAATAAAGCTCTATTTGTGTGAAGAAAATGATAAAAAAAAATCATATGGTTACAGTGTAGCATGACCGTGCAATTGTCATTCAAAATGTGACAGCGCTGATAGCTGAAAATTGGTCTGGGCAGGAAGGGGGTATAAGTACCTAATATTGAGGTGATTAATATACTATCACTCCTAAAATACAGGTACACAAAAACTGACCCAATACTTGAACCACAGCACTAAGCGCACACAGAGAGAGAAGTGAATGAAATTAACACTCCCTTTTCGATAGGTGGGCTGCTACTATCATTAAAACAAACAAAACAAAATAAAGTGCAAAAACTTTAAAACACTCTAGTAGTGGTCCTCCACTAACATTCCCATATATATGTGTAGCGCCCTGCTCCTATTGAGTAGGCGCTAGTGTAAATTTAGTTGTCTGAGCTGCAGTTAGCTCAGAATAATTGTACCAAATTATGGGTCTCTGTTCCAGTTCAGCTAGGTTGCACATTTTCCACCTGACTGTGGGTGTTGCTGCCACCACAGGTCAGGGTTGGAAATGCAACAGGCTGAATGTATTGGGTACCTCTTGCCCAGAAGCAGCTCAGTGGGATTGGTCACCCCGCTGTGCATTCTGGGAGAGGGGAAGACACCGGTTTGACGGGGTCTTCTGATCCTGACCTGACGGCCCTCCTGGCCTCAGGAATGTGTTAGCAGTTTTTCTGCCTCGGGGCCTGCAGACCCCCGAGGCTCCGTTACTGAGAGTAGGCCCAGGAGTTGCTGGGGCCTACTGATCCAGGGATGATCCTGTGTCGCCTTGCCTGCGGGAAGGGACCGAGCAATTGAGGACTCAAGAATCTAACTCACAGTGCTGCCGGCCTGGCTGAAAGATCCTGGCACTGTGTGTTGTGTTCAGAACTTTACCAAGTGTGTGGTTACACAAGTCTGTGGCAGAGACTTTTTGAACGAGCTCGTACCGGCTGCTAGGTCAGTAAGAGAGGCCTATCCGGTGATGGTTATAACCAGTGTGGAAGCTGTTGGTCCTCTGGTTTAGGAAAATACCCGTGATCCGCAAGCAAGGAACCTGAAACTCCCCTAACCCTCCATCCCTCTGTCTGGAAGTTCTTTAATAAAACCCTTGAGAAAAAGAGACTAAGTGTTTGGTGCAGACATTTGTGAGAAACTCTTCCAGGAAGACCCCTAGGACGGACGTGGTGAACAGTAAGGTAATGGCAGGCCCAAATCTTAAACCAGCGGCCCCTGCGGGGGTATTGCTACATATATATATATGACACCCGCCGACATTCAATCCGATCCCGTCTGCCAAAAACAGATGGATGGGGGATCCATTACCCATATGTATGGTAGATCAGATCAGATTACAGTCATATAGAAAGTGACAGGCAGTCCGTTTCCATCCGACCGTCCCATATAGGACAGCGGGATTGTATTCGTGTCCGCTCTGCATAGTGGAGTGGACACGGACCTGTCATTCACCTGCTCAGCAGGGATCAGTGGAGAGATAGATTACAGAGTTCACCCCATGTGGAAGGGTCCTTTAGATTGTAAACTGGGATCTTAATGTTCAATTGGTCCCCTGAATCCAATCACCAAAGCCACACCAAGTAAATGCCACTTTCCTTTGACACTGCACTCACCAGAAATAGCTGGAAAAAAAAATAGATGAAATTTTGATTGTGATATAGACGGACTGCTAATTTTTCACCTATTTCCGGTGAGTGCGGTGTCATTGGGAAGTGGTATTCACTTGGTGTGGCTTTGGTGATTGCATTCATGGGACCAATATTGAACATCAAGATTACAGTTTACCATCTTAAGACTTCTAACTCTCCTAGAGACATTTCACTTATTTGATTAATGGACCTAATTTACTCATAAATTATCAACGGGTGATTTTATGTGATGTGAATGTTAGTGGAGGAGCGCTACTAGAGTGTTTTAACATAGTAACTTTGTTTTTGCAATTATGTTTTACTCCTAAAATACTAAAACTAAAAAACATCATTCTTAAAAAGTATTGCTGTTGTTGTACTGATATGTCCCCAATTGTTTGGGCCCTGGACTGTAAAGTTTTACATCTTGGTTGGTCATATGACACTAGATTATCTCAGCTGAATTATTAACAAGCAGTAAACAACTGGAAAAATCTGTAAAATTATTGGTATTATGGGCCAATAATAGTAAATACAGCTACAGTTGGGATCGAAAGTTTGGGCACCCCAGGTATCTCTTTATAGTGGAATAGTGGACCACAACTCCAGTGTCTTCCAGATCTTTCTGGAGGGATCGTGCACTCAAACGTGAGTTTTGAATTGCTTTTATCACAATCCTGCGAGCTGTTCTGTCTGATATTTTTCTTGGTCTTCCAGATCTTGCTTTAACTTCCACTGTTCCTGATGACTGCCATTTCTTAATTACATTCCGAACAGAGGATATTGAAATCTGAAAACGCTTTGCTATCTTCTTAGAGCCTTCTCCAGCTTTGTGAGCGTCAACTATTTTCAGTTTCAGTTTTCTAGACCAGGGTTTCTCAACTCCAGTCCTCAAGGCGCCCCAACAGGTCATGTTTTCAGGCTTTCCATTATTTTGCACAGGGGATGTAATCAGTTTCACTGCCTTAGTAATTACCACAGCTGTTTCATCTGAGGGAAATCCTGAAAACATGACCTGTTGGTGCGCCTTGAGGACTGGAGTTGAGAAACACTGTTCTAGACAACTGCTTAGAAGAACCCATGGTGCTGATTGTTGGGGCAAGGTCAGATGAGTCTGGCCATTTAAAACCTTTGAGATTGACATCACCTGGTCTTCCCAGGCGATGATTGAGAACAATCCATAACACTGGCAGGTCTCAGCTTTGCAAAGGGGGCAGTGCATGCTATAAATTCTGCAGGGTGCCCAAACTTTTGCAGACACCATTTTTTTGTTTTCTGTAATTTTGAAAGTGTAAATGATGGAAATAAAATCTAATCTGTAATTTGATGCCATTTGGAGATTTTTCCATCTTTCCTTGGCTTCATTATGCACATTAATACACCATTTTACCTGGGGTGCCCAAACTTTCGATCCCCACTGTATATGCATAAAACATACACTAAAGCCCTGTACACACTATCGGTTTTACCGATAAAAACAGTCCGATGGACTTTTTTCATCGGACAAACCGATCGTGTATGGTACCCATCTGTCTTTTTTCCACCGGTTTTTAAAAATAGAACATGTTTTACATTTTTCCGATGGATCAAAAACCAATAGCAAATTCCGATCGTCTATGGGCAAGTCCATCGGAAAAAAAAACCACGCATGCTCAGAATCAAGTCGACGCATGCTCAGAAGCATTGAACTTAATTTTTCTCTGCTCATCGGAGTGTTTTACGTCACCGCGTTTGGAACGGTCGGTTTTTTGACTGATGGTGTGTAGGCAAGACTGATGGAAGTCAGCTTCATCAGATTTCCGATGGACAAAACCATCGGATTAGAATCCATAGGATATCCGATCGTGTGTACAGGGCTTAACTGTGTTCTGCTGTATTTCTATAGGGTCTAGTAGTGGCCCTTATTTAACACCAGTCTTTGTCAGCCCTACCCTGAAAATTAAGTTACTAGCGAGTTAGTAAATCTGGGAACTAGTGAATTTGAGAACCTAGACCATGATCCTAGCAGATCTGGCTTTCTGTGTATCAAGCCAATTTGTTGTCAGATTTGAGCCCATGAGCTATAAAATCAAGATGTTCTACATCCGCAGTTCTACATTTCTGTTTATTCATCTCACAGTATCTATTGTCTACTATCAGGTAATGAACACATCAGCACATATTTCCAGTAGGTATTTCCTCCTTACCATAGTCACATCCTTAATAAGACCTTGCCAAAATGTGCAACTTTTACTCTTAGGAGAGCATAGATACCTGTAAGAAGTTTTGGCTTGCAGGTTTTACGGCTTCCTCCAAATTTACACAGGCCTTATGCCAGATCTGTTTTTTTTTTACTGCCTTAAAACCTACTTCCTGCACAACCTGTTTCTTGTGATCAGCCTTGGAAATGGTCCCACCCTTTTAACACTTAAGGCATCAGCTGCTAGACGGGAGTTCAGCTATGAGCAGGTAGAGCTGCCAGGTGTGTGAATGTGTGTACGGCTTGGCAGCAGCTTGTCTGCTGACCCCGGAGGCGGGATTCCCTCTTCCTATTTTTTTTTTTTATGTTCTTGGTCCAGGAATCCTGATTGGAATCATGATGGGGTTCTTACGGAATTTCTTGGTGAGTTACGTATTTTCTTTTTTTTGTAAGGTAATCATGTTTAATAGAACTACATGTTAAAAGCAAACCTTTTGTTTGCTTTTCTGCAGGCTGTGTCAACATAACTACTAACTTGTTCCTTGAAGGGTTTAAAATGGAACACTCTTCCAGCAACTGAGTACTTGTGCAATATTTAGTAATATTCCTAAAACTTTTTTACTTAATACATGTGAAGAGCTTTGATGGCATATACGCAATGCAGAAACCCATAGCATGTTTAGGTTCCACATTTTAAGTTTACTGAACTTAGTTATGGAAACCTTTAAATAAAAGAAAATCTGAAGTGATAACTCATAGCAACTGAACAGAATAAATTACATGTTAATTTATCTTTTTAAAATACATTTGTTATATATGATAGGATGAGCAGAAACTTTTTTTGATTAACACATGTTTATGGTTCAATACTAAGCAGAAGAGATACAGAATTATGTTACATTTCATTCCTGCATATGTTCTTTAACACATACAATATTCAAATTACTAAACGTATTATTTTACCTACTTATTACGATTTTCCATAGCACAGCAATCTGTAAATCTCTCTGCAAAAGCACATGTATGCATTAATGCTTGAGCGGCGAATGTCATGGGATGTTTGAAATATTATAGCTTCCATTGGCAGCGGTGCGCTGATTGGCTGAAAGAAGTAGACTCACCTTTTGACACCTCTGATCTCGGATGAACTTATTCTTTGCTCAATCAATAGTTTCTTGTTAACTGATCCTTGTTGACACCTTTTCAACTACATGAAAGCTTAGAAATAAAATCTGATAAAGTTTTTCTTTATTATTCCCCCAATGATGTCCTCAAAATAAATATTAATGATGTTCATTATTTCATATTTATATTGACTGTGGAACAAAAACCTGGCTGATCCTGACATTGTATAATAACATAAATATATAATATATATATGTAGCGCCCTGCTCCTGTTGACCAGGCGCTATTGTGTAAATTTAGTGGGTCATCTGAATTGTACATAGTTCGGAATGCAATGTTATGGCTAAATTAGCCTCTGTTCCAGCTTTGGCTGTGTTGAGAGCATTTCCCACTGTCGCCGGTAGGTGTCGTTGTCACCACCGGCCAGTGTTGGAAATACAACAGGCTGGAGTGTATTGGGTGTCCCTTTCCCAGAAACAGCCCAGTGGGAGTGGTCTACCGCTGTGCGTTCTGGGAGAGGATACTTAAGGGGCAGACGCCATTTTTCTCTCTCTCTGACCTCATGGCCCGCCTGGCCTAAGTTATGTGACAACTCCTCTTCTGCCTCGGGGCCCTGCTGGCCCGAGGCTAAGTTACTTTAAGTAGACCCAGAAGTCTGTCTGGGGCCTACTGGTTCGGGGATGGTCCTGTGCTGTCTTGCCTGCGGGAAGAAGCCGAGCAATTGGAAGATCCAGGGGAGGACTCTTCTTGGAGAGGACCGAGCAAAAGGGCTGGTATCTCAAAAAGAGCCTGGTGACTCAATTGGAGGATGCATCCTAACCAATCTCCCTCACAGTACTTCTGGATGGGCTTAAAGGACTTTGATACTGTGTAGCTGTGTTCCCTCAAGCAATTACTGATTTCCAAATCCTGTGGCAGAGGATTGTTCAACAGTTAGTACTATCATCAAGTCTGTGGCAGAGGATTGTTCAAAAGTTAGTACTATCATCAAGTCTGTGGCAGAGACTTTTGTCCGTGCATCATTCCGGCTACTAAGCCGGTGAGAGAGGCCTATCCGGGTGAGCAAGATCCAGTGACAGAAAGTGTACTTGTCTCCAGGATCTCAAGTTCCTCAGTGATCTGCACAAGGTATATGAACTTTCCCCTAACCCTCCATCCCTCTACTGCTGCAAGTTGTGTTTAATAAAAAGCATTGGAAAAAAGGCTAAGTGACTGGTGCATACATCTGTGGGCACATTGTCCAATTTAGAGCCAAGCAAGTTTTGATAAGTTGAACTGTGGGGTAACGGCAGGACCAAAAATAACCAGCAGCTCCTACGGTTAAAGTTAATTTATTTCAGTAATTTCATTAAAAAAGTGAAACTCATATTTTTTATAGATGCGTTACACTCAGAGTGATATATTTCAAGCATTTCTTTCTTTTAATTTTGATGATTATGGCTTACAGTTAGTGAAAACCCAATAAAGGAAATCAGTATCTCCATAAAGCTGATCAGCAGAGGGAAGCATGAAGTGCTCTAGAATTTCCTGGTAGAGGCTGCGCTGACTTTGGACTTGATAAAATACAGTGGACCAACACCAGCAGATGACATGGCTCCCCAGATCATCACGGACTGTGGAAAATTTAGCATTTCATTTGGAAATAAAGGTCCCAGAGTCTGGAGGAAGAGTGGAGAGGCACAGAATCCAAGTTTCATGAGGTCCAGTGTGAAGCTTCCACAGTCAGTGATGATTTGGGGAGCCATATCATCAGCTGGTGTTGGTCCACTGTGTTTTATCAAGTAAGCGCAGCCTCTACCAGGAAATTCTAGAGCACTTCATGCTTCCCTCTGCTGACCAGCTTTATGGAGATGCTGATTTCATTTTCCAGCAAGACTTGGCATCTGCCCACACTGCTAAAAGTACCAATACCTGGTTTAATTATCATGGTATCTTCTGACCTAAACCCCATAGAGAATCATTGAGTGCATACTGTACTGTACATGGACATACTTTTCAGTAAGCCAACATTTCTATCGTAAAAATCTTTTTTTTTATTGGTTTTTATGTAATATTCTAATTTTCTGAGATACTGAATGTTGGGTTTTCACTTGCTGTTGACCAAAATCATCAAATTTAAAAGAAAGAAATTCATGAAAAATATCACTCTGTGTGTAACGCATCTATATTAAATATTTAAGTTTCACTTTTTGAATTGAATTACTGAAATAAATTAACTTTTTGATGATATTCAAATTTTATGAGATGTACCTGTGTGTATATGTGTATATATATATATATATATATATATATATATATATATATATATATATATTATTTTTTTTTATATATATATACAGTATGTATATAAAGGTTAATTATGGTTTAACCCAGTGGCGCCTCTCTCCTTGTGTTTTTTTTATTATGGTTTAAGTGTTATTTTAGTATATGCATATTATCATGCTCCTGTTTATGTCTTTTTTTTTTTGCTGGTGTTTGTTCATTTTTTAGGATTTGTGTTATAATATGTACATATTTATTTACACTTGTTTTTTTAATTCATTTATTTCTTGCTAGTGTTGGCATGTTTTTGTTGACTGACCAATACTCTGTGGTTTATTTAAATAGCAATACTGACTGTAAGCTGTTTACTCCTCCTTCTGTAATGCCCTTGGCGACTTTTTATCCCTTTTGTACTATACTGTACTGTAAAAGTTGGCGGTCGCACAGGAATGTGCTTTATACAATAATTTTTGCACTACAAGTTTATGCTTTGTATGTAAATGATTAAACAATGCTAATAGTATTACCTAAACACAAATTATGATTAGTTTGGGACATTCATAGAGTTCAAGCGTCAGTTTGTTCCATGTGCATGACAGAGTAAAAAGGTGACTACTACTTCCAATCCTGCTTATTCACTCCATATGAATTTTAAACCATGGAAGTGGCATGCACAAGGCAGCCCTGGCTATAAATATATGTATACAGAATCTACCATACTGAATGACAACACGACATACCAACACATTCATCACTGCTTGTTCCCACTGCCCTCAGACAAGTTTTGTTTTTTATGTTTGCATACAGCGTTGTATTTATCAAGACCTGTCTGACA
Source organism: Rana muscosa (assembly GCA_029206835.1). Taxonomy (NCBI): domain Eukaryota; kingdom Metazoa; phylum Chordata; class Amphibia; order Anura; family Ranidae; genus Rana; species Rana muscosa. The sequence continues at coordinate 180,867,051 of CM055117.1, read as the reverse complement.
ACATTATATGACAGTTATGCTATAAGCTACAATGTAGCCAGATTATATTGTTCCTTTTGTTTGTCAAAATAAATTATCATTGCAACTGTAGTAGATAAAATCTCCAGACTTGCTGGTGCATGTGTGCGAGTATGATCTCTAGTGTATTCTTCTGAGATCCATTTATCATTGTTTACTGTTTATTTCTTGGGGTCATTTGCTTTTGCTTTATTTCCAGCCATGCTTTATTCATGTGTGTGTGTGTGTGCGTGTAAATATACAGTATCTCACAAAAGTGAGTACACCTCTCACATTTTTGTAAATGTTTTATTATATCTTTTCATGTGGCAACACTGAAGAAATGACACTTTGCTACAATGTAAAGTAGTGAGTGTACAGCTTGTATAACAGTGTAAATTTGTTGCCTCCTCAAAATAACTCAACACACAGCCATTAATGTCTAAACCGCTGGCCACAAAGTGAAAATGTTCAAATTGGGCCCAAAGTGTCAATATAAGTGTCAATATTTTGTGTGGCCACCATTATTTTCCAGCACTGCCTTAACCCTCTTGGGCATGGAGTTCCCCAGAGCTTCACAGGTTGCCACTTGAGTCCTTTTCCACTCCTCCATGATGACATCACAGAGCTGGTGGATGTTAGAGACCTTGCCCCACAGATGCTCAATAGGGTTTAGGTCTGGTGACATGCTTGGTCAGTCCATCACCTTTACCCTCTTCTTTAGCAAGGCAGTGGTCATCTTGGAGGTATATTTCGGGTCGTTATCATGTTGGAATACTGCCCTGCGGCCCATTCTCCGAGGGGAGGGGATCATGCTCTGCTTCAGTATGTCACAGTACATGTTGGCATTCATGGTTCCCTTAATGAACTGTAGCTCCCCAGTGCTGGCAGCACTCATGCAGCCCCAGACCATGACGCTCTCATCACCATGCTTGACTGTAGGCAAGACACACTTGTCTTTGTACTCCTCACCCGGTTGCCGCCACACACGCTTGACACCATTTGAACCAAATAAGTTTATCTTGGTCTCATCAGACCACAGGACATGGTTCCAGTAATCCTTGTCCTTAGTCTGCTTGTCTTCAGCAAACTGTTTGCGGTCTTTCTTGTGCATCATCTTTAGAAGAGGCTTCCTTCTGGGACGACAGCCATGAAACCAATTTGATGCAGTGTGCGGCGTATTGTCTGAACACTGACAGGCTGACCCCCCACCCCTTCAACCTCTGCAGCAATGCTGGCAGCACTCATACGTCTCTTTCCCAAAGACAACCTCTGGATATGACACTGAGCACGTGCACTCAACTTCTTTGGTTGACCATGACAAGGCCTGTTCTGAGTGGAACCTGTCCTGTTAAACCGCTGTGTTGTCTTGGCCACCGTGCTGTAGCTCAGTTTCAGGGTCTTGGCAATCTTCTTATAGCCTAGGCCATCTTTATGTAGAGTAACAATTTGTTTTTCAGATCCTCAGAGAGTTTTTTGCCATGAGGTGCCATGTTGAACTTCCAGTAACCAGTATGAGAGAGTGAGAGCGATAACACAAAATGTAACACACCTGCTCCCCATTCACACATGAAACCTTGTAACCCTAACAAGTCACATGACATTGGGGAGGGAACATGGCTAGTTGGGCCCAATTTGGACATTTTCCCTTAGAGATGTACTTACTTTTGTTGCCAGCGGTTTAGACATTAATGGCTGTGTGTTGAGTTATTTTGATGGGACAGCAAATTTACACTGTTATACAAGCTGTACACTCACTACTTTACATTGTAGCAAAGTGTAATTTCTTCAGTGTTGTCACATGAAAAGATATAATAAAATATTTACAAAAAATGTGAGGGGTGTACTCACTGTATATACTGTATGTATATATATATATATATAAATATATATAACAGCGGGTAAAATAAGTATTGAACACGTCACTATTTTTCTAGGCAAATATATTTTTAAAGGTGCCATTGGCATAATTTTTTTTTTACCACATGTCGGTAACAACCCATGCAATCCATACATATAGAAAAACGAAAACAAATAAGTTCAGAAATGAAGTTATGTGTAATAAAATGGAATGACACAGGGAAAAAGTATTGAACATGCTAACTGAAATGTATTTAATACTTCATATGGCATCTAAAAAGTTACATTTTTCATCTGACCAGAATATATTCTTCCAGTATTTCACAGGCTTGTCTAAATGTTGTGCAGCAACCTTTAACCACTTAAGGACGAGCCACTATACATTTACGTTGGCAGAATGGCACGGACAGGCATAATCACGTACCTGTACGTAGCCCTTTTAATGCCTGCCGTGTGGTCGCGAGCGCGCCGCCGGTGGTGCGCTCACGACCCTGCCGCCATCCCCGTGAGACGGACTGCGGATCCCGCAGACTCGATCGCTGCGGGGATCCCCACGATCGTCTCACGGAGGTATAGAGCAGGGAGATGCTTGTGTAAACAGGCATCTCCCCGCTCTGACTAGTGACAATGACACTGATCTCGGATCCGTGTACTCGGAGTGGAGATCGGTGTCATGTGACACAGAGCCCACCCCCCTACAATAAGAAACACTATGCAGAGAACACTTAACCCCTACAGAGCCACCTAGTGGTTAACCCCTTCACTGCCAGTGTCATTTTCACAGTAATCAGTGCATTTTTATAGCACTGATCGCTGTGAAAATGACAATGGTCTCAAAAATGTGTCAAAAGTGTCCGATGTGTCCGCCATAATGTCGCAGTCATGAAAGAAATCACTGATCACCGCCATTACTAGTAAAAAACATAATAATTAAGAAAAATGCCATAAAACTATCCCCTATTTTGTAAACGCTATAACTTTTGCGCAAACCAATCAATAAACGCTTATTGCGATTTTTTTTTACCAAAAATATGTAGAAGAATACGTATCGGCCTAAACTGAGGAAAAAAATGTTTTTTTTATATTTTTTGGGGGATATTTATTATAGCAAAAAGTAAAAAATATTTCTTTTTTTCAAAATTGTCGCTCTATTTTTGTTTATAGCGCAAAAAATAAAAAACGCAGAGGTGATGAAATACCACCAAAAGAAAGCTCTATTTGTGGGAAAAAAAGGACGTCAATTTTGTTTGGGAGCCACGTCGCACAACCGCGCAATTGTCAGTTAAAGCAACACAGTGCCGAATCGCAAAAAGCAAAATCGTCCAGGGCTTAAGTGGTTAAACAGCATGTGTGCTACACACATGCTGTTTAAACTGGTCTATCTGAGCACCAGATCTCTTCCCAATGTGGTGATGTCACAAGCCCCACATACTCCGTGTGACAGGTCAACTTCCTCAGGAGTGACATAAGAATATTGAAAGTGAATTAAACTGGAAACTGGTCAGGACACTATGGGGTTTATTTATGAACAATTTGCTATGCAAATGTATCAAGCATTTGCACAAATGTTACAAATCTTTACAGTAATTTGCCTAAAATGTTAATTTTGTCAACTCCATCTAACAGACACAGTGGAAGAAAACCCATGAAATTCTTCCCCGTAAACACAATTCATGGCTTTATGCACCCGAGTGCCTGACAGCAACCCCTCTTTTTCTGGTTTGGATACTGGAGAAACTGTTGAGGGATGCACATTTTTAGGCGAGGTTTCCTGGTGTCCTCACTAGAAAAAGGCTTCTGGAATGAGTCTGGTTTCTAGCTGTTCCTAGAGCAGCCTTCTGTAGACAAGATCTTCACCTTGTTTTATGACAGAAACGGCCCTTGTAAATTATATTACATGGATCAAGCCGTTACAAAAATGTTACGAGATATGATTATGGTGTGTTTTGTAAACTGTTTCAGATGATTAAATAATAATTATGTCTAACAGGATCATTAGCAATGCCATGTCTTTTTTATGTAACTTGATAATGACAACATGACTAAATGGCTGTCAGCAGCCTTTGATATTCTCAGCAGGGATGAGCTTCGAGTTCGAGTCGAACGTAAGTTCGACCCGAACATCGGCCGTTCGACCGTTCATCGAATTACGAACATTATGGGCCGTTCGCACCAAATTCGAGTGGCGCGGCACGGCCCATAATTGACTGCGGCATCGCAGTGCATTGCTGGCTGATGATTGGCCAAGCATGCACTATGACCCGCATGCTTTTGCCAATCACAGCGCAGTAAGAACGGAGAGCCATAATTGGCCAAAGGCAGGGTGGCTTTGGCCAATTATGCCTCAGGGGATTTAGTACACGCCCCACACTATATAAGGCCGTCTGGAAGTCGGCCTTGTGTAGTGTGTACCGGCGTGCTGAGAGATAGAGAGAGAGAGAGACAGTGTCATTTCATTTGAGCTTGATAGAGCAGGCAGGCCAGTCAGTTAGCTGCAGTCAGTGTATTTAGTATATATATGCATCCCAGGTGTTGTGTATATATATATATATATATATATATATACACTGTATTCAGTTTAGCTAGATCCATTCCTGTTATTATCTTCCTAATAAACTTACAGGCAGGCAGCTGCAGTATTTTCAGTCAATGTACTGTATCCTGTGCACAATGTGCAACTAAAGCTAACTGCAGACAATTTCTGGTGTCCTCTTCCTAATATACTGACAGGCAGGCAGTTGATTGTGGTAGCTGCAGTATTTTCAGTCAGTGTACTGTATCCTGTGCACAGTGTGCAACTAAAGCTAACTGCAGACAATTGCTGGTGTTCTCTTCCTAATAATACCACAGGCAGGCAGTTGATTCTGGTAGCTGCAGTATTTTCAGTCAGTGTACTGTATCCTGTGCACAGTGTGCAACTAAAGCTCACTGCAGACAATTCCTGGTGTTCTCTTCCTAATACCAATCCTTATTTCCCTAAAAAAAAAAAACTTTTCAAAATCTTATTGTCATTGGGACAGAAAGTGAGGTGAAATGTTCTGAACAGATGCACAGACAGCAAAACAAATTTTACAGGGGTGATAACCCTTCCCTATGTTTTCCAAAAACGTAAAAATAGATTTTTTGGCTGGAGCTACACTTAAAAAATGTACCTGTTCCAAATTACAAACAGATTCTACTTAAGAACAAACCTACAGTCCCTGTCTTGTTTGTAACCCGGGGACCGCGTGTATACTGCTGTTCAGAGTATATAGGGCCTGAGGGCCCCACGCCTTTCCTTTTTTTTTATTTGGGTGCGGGGTTCCCCTAATATCCCTTAATACACAAAGGGGCTGGTAATGGGCTGCCCTTTTTCTCAATTATTTTCATCCATATTGCCGGGACCAGACATGACATTGAAGGTTCAGAAGTAACAGGCGATGATAAAAAAAATTGGCGTTTACGTGTATATTTTTGTGTTGGTTTAAAATAGAAGTAAAAAAAAAAAACATTTCAATGTATAGAGTAGTGAGGAGTTTGAAGCTGTAAGATGTTTTCATTCCTCTCTGTGGCACCCTTGGGGAGATTTGCCCAGATATCCTGTCACAGGTGGTGGGCGTAATCTTCCTGATGGGTTGACAGTGCAATGTGGAGGTTGTAACCCTTTCCCACTCCAAAAGGTGTTTTTATGGCTGTTTGTCAGAGGGAACAATCATTAATGGCCCGCAAACACGATCTGAATATCGTACGAAAAATATCGTCCGAGGAAGAATCGTACGATAATCGGATCGTTAGTACAGGGCTTCCGTGAGCCAATCATGACAGTTCATCTGATATTATTTTATCGGACATGCACGAAAATGTTCCTCGTACGATACCTAATTGTACGATTTTCGTTTAGTCAGTACAGTTGTTGTCCGAAAATACAACACAAATACATTACAACAGGACGTCACTTCAGTTTTTTTTTTTCTGTCGTACGAGAATTTTCGTGACTTTAGTAACCTATTCAATTTCTACTCGCGACTAGTAAACTAAAAAAGTGGGACGATCTGTCGTCCGATTTTCGGATCATGTGTTAGGGGCATGATCACTCTGACATTGAAAGCAGGTGTTTGAGGGGCATTTTTTTGAAAATGATACTATGGACAGCACACAGTGCTGTTCACATTATCAAAACATGAAGAGTTGCATCACTTTTCTTCAAAATTGAAGTCTCATGTCGAATCTGGAGGAGTTTGAAGCCTTTCAACCCCTCCCATTCAAGTCTATGGTAATGCTCCGCAAATGCACTGGCAGGCAGTGTGGTTGCGGTTCTTTAAAATTAGTTTTAAAAAAAATCATGTAGTAGGAATATAATGTCCCACAATACCCTGTAATCATAGAGGAGAGCATAGAGTGTCCTGCAGTCACTTCCTTCTATGCACTTCCTGTTTGTGCTGCTTGAAGATCGCTGACATAAACTTCTGAGGGTATGTGCGTAAATCATGACACAGGGTATGAATCTACACTTCAGAATGTCACTGAGAGACATTTGGATGTACCCAATAACACCTGCATGCCTATCTCCTCTTCCTCTTCTCAGCCAATTGTTCATACATCACCATCACCTGCAGGAGGCCAAACATGAGATAAAGCAAAGTAAAGAAATTCATGCTGCTGCCTTCCCTACTAATGTAGTATGCACAGGAAACATTCACCATGACAAGCCAAACCTCAAATTGTTTATTTCCTTTGGCTTTAAAAAAAACAAATAAATAGGCATTTGTGGAGCGGTTTTAACGCACCTTAACACGCATGAAATGCATCAAAACCCTGCATAGGGCGTTTGGGGAATGTTTTTAAAGCTTCATTATTGTCAGTTTAACACCCAGAGGTGGCTCTATAATAATGAAATTAGGTCTCGCACTTGCAGGGGCCCTGCGGCCGCCTAATTTGCCTATTGCAGTGTTTCTTAACTGTGGTTAAGATGTTCTTCCACCACGCCGCAAAGTCACCGGGAGGTCCGCGGCCATCTACCCGTTAATCACAGACAGCTGACGGGTAGATGGAGTATCAGCCGACATACAGAGTAGCACGGGAAGCGGCTGTAATAAGTCCTCTCTCATGTCGCGCTGCTCCCTGGCACCCCTCCCCTCCTCTCCTCTCGAAGTATGCTTGTGACATCACCTGGGATGGAAGAGAGGAGAGGAGGGGAGGGGAGAGACCACAGGGGAGCAGCGTGAGAGAGGACTTACTACAGCTGCTTCCCACGCTACTCTGTATTTGAAGGAAGCTGATAGGAAAAAGTGTGCCCTGCTGTGCCCCATACCCTGTGCCCTGCTGTGCCCAGTACCATGTGCCCTGTTGTGCCCCATACCCTATGCCCAGTACGTTGCTGTGCCCCATACCCTGTGCCCAGTACCCTGTTCCCTGCTGTACCCCATACCCTGTGCCCAGTACCCTGTGCCCTGCTGTGCCCCATACCCTGTGCCCAGTACCCTAAAGTACCCCATACCCTGTGCCCTGATGTGCCCAAACCCTGATGTGCACTGTGACCTGCTATGCCCATACCCTGTGCCCTGCTGTGCCCGTACCCTGATGTGCCCTACCCTGATGTGCCTCGTAACCTATACCCTGATGTGCCCCATACCCTGTGCCCTGCTGTCCCCCATTCCCTGATGTGCCCCGTACCCTGTGCCCTGCTGTACCCTGCACCCTGATGTGTCATGTACCCTGATGTACCCTGTACTCTGCGGTGACTTGTACCCTTCTGTGCCATGTGCTCTGCTGTATCATGTACCCTACTGTGCCCTGTACCATGTACCCTGTTGTTCCCAGTACACTGCTGTACCATGTACCCTGCTGCACCCCATACCCTGCTGTGCCCTGTAAACTGTGGTGCCCTGCTGTGCCCCATACCCTGTACCCCGATGAACCCTGTACCCTACTGTACCATGTACCCTGATGTGCCCTGCTGTGCCCCATGCCCTGCTGTGTGCACTGTACCTTGCTGTGTGCTCTGCGGTTCCCTGTACCCTGCTGTGTGCCCTGTACCACGCTGTGTGTCCTATACTCTGCTGTGTACCCCATGTTTTGCTGGTTGCCCCACATCAAGGGGCCCTGCTGTGAGCCCCATGATGTACCTCATGTTCTGCTGTGTACCCAAGGTTCTGCTGTGTGCCCCATGATGTGCCCCATGTTCTGCTGTGTGCCCCATAATGTGCCCTGCTGTTCCCCATGTATTGTGCCCTGCTATGCCCCCCTGTAATGTGCCCTGATGTGCCCTGCTGCCCCACCCCCCTGTATTCTATCCTGACCTTCGTGCTCTGCCCTGCTGCCCCCTGTACACTGCTTATCTCAAGTTAAACACAGAACTGAGCATCTGTGCAAAAAAAACAAAAAAAAACAGCACAAGTTTCACGTAAAATAGATAAGTTCTAATATTTGTTTCTATTATTTAATGCTATTTCTTAAAATAATTGTTTTATATCACAGTTTGCTGATCACACCAATGTTCCGTGAGCTGTAGATCTGAACACTATAAGTTACAGCACACCTAAATTGTTAGCTCCACTCCTGAACCCCCATACCCCAGTTCATTTTTATCGGTTGAATTATTTTTCACATTATGGGCGTAAGTGGGGCCTCATGTCTAAGTTTTGCCTAAGGCATCACAGAGCCTAGAGCCGCCTCTGTTAACACCCATACTAAAGCGCATTAATGCTAGTCTAACACCTATACTAAATCACATTAACGCAAGTCTAAAACCCATGCTAAAGCGCATTAACGCTATAGGGGCTTTTGTTAATAGTTAGAAATTTAGTCAATGTGAACTAGCCCTAAAAAATTGTACACAACAGTACAAATCAAAGAGAGGCACTTACTTTTTCGTAGTCTTTCAATTTAAGACACTGTAGCACCTTCTAGAGCCATTTAGGGACCCTCCAGGCAGCTTGGTGGGCTAATGTCTCAAACCTCATGCCGCGTACACACGACCGTTTTTCATGACGCGAAAAATGCAATTTTTTTATTTGGTCATTAAAAACGATCGTGTGTAGGCTCCAGAGTATTTTTCGCGACGTAAAAAATGGCCATTAAAAATTTGGAACATGCTCTATTTTTTCTCGTTGTTTTTCACGTCGTCGTTTTTCTCGTCGTGAAAAATGGCTGTGTGTAGGCTTTAACGACGTGAAAAAAACGCACATGCTCAGAAGCAAGTTATGAGACGGGAGCGCTCATTCTGGTAAAACTAGCGTTCGTAATGGAGATATCACATTCGTCACGCTGTGACGGACTGAAGAGCACAAGGCTGAAAAGCGCAAATCGTCTCTCCCCAAACTTTACTAACACGAGGATCAGCAAAAGCAGCCCAAAGGATGGCGCCATCCGAATGGAACTTCCCCTTTATAGTGCCGTCGTATGTTTCGTACGTCACCGCGCTTTTTTCGAGCATATTTTTTCACGATCGTGTGTAGGCAAGGCAGGCTTGTGAAGAATCACGTCGAGAAAAACGTTTTTTCAATGACATTAAAAACGGTCGTGTGTACACGGCATCAAGTGTGTAATTTTTTACTTTTTGTGGAGTGGAAGAAATTGGGTGTCAGTCACTTTAGACCATTTAATATTATTATACAGGTTTATTAGAGCTTATTAGACACAATACAATTAGGGAGAAAGTGGTAAGGGCACATGATACCAGAATTGTAAACTCCAGTCCTCTACTCTACAGTGAATACAGAAGAAAGGGCCTTTAAGTTGCAACTCGCAGTCAAGTAGACAAGAACCTCATGCACTGTCCACTGGCAGCAGCTTATACTCAGCACTTCAACACAACAGGACACATTGGTTCCTACCGTGTTTCCCCGAAAATAAGCCCGGGTCTTATATTAATTTTGGCAACAAAAGACACAGTAGGGCTTGTTTTCAGGGTAGGTCTTACCATGTAATGTGATGTCTTCTCTCCCCCTCTCTCTCCCTGCCTGTCAGGAATCCCCAGTGTGAACTATTACAGTAGTATATAATGTACAATGTGTGTGTTTCTGTAATATAATTTTGCCAAATACCTTCGTTATAACGCCGCTTTGCACTTCTGTGAGCCGCCAGATCTTTCTTTCCCACAATTATATTACAGAAACACACACATTGTACATTATATACTACTGTAATAGAGTGGATTATAGGATTTAACAAGCATTTTAAACTAGGGCTTATTTTCGGGGTAGGGCTTATATTGCAGCTCTCCTGGAAAATAGCGTTAGGTCTTATTTTCGGGGTAGGTCTTATTTTCGGGGAAACACGGTAGATGCTCCAGCAAGGTAGCTCAGACTCTGCCAGGCCACACACCCTGGTCTTTCTTCCAGCCTTAGTCCTCACCTAGGCAGCAGGCATGGCAGGCATAAGCTTCCGACATACAGCCTTCACTCCTGACAAATGCGCAGGTGGCAAGAGAGGTTCTACAAGGTCACCCTAAAATATTTATAATCTTCACCACAGCCAATAAACCTCCTAGTGGTTGGCCATGGAGACATAAATATTTATTACTCTGAATTATTGTACCTTCTCACACTATTGTAGAGGACACCCCTGCTTATTGCAGGGTGAACTACAGAACACCTCTCCCTGTATTACAGAGAAGAAGAAGGGGGTGAAGAGTTCTGTAATCCTGTCCTAGCGGGACAGAACTGCTCCTTTATAGACACAGTGTGGTAAATGAGTGTTGTCACCCTATGACAGAAATCATGTTACTGACAGGATCACCAGATGAAAATCAAAGTAAAAAAAGCCCTTCAAAAAAGAAAACAAATTCAGCCACCACATCTAAGAGTTAGTAAGTTGTAATATATTACTAAATTTTTGTTTTTGGATTCACTGTAGATACATGTTAATGAGGACGCGGCTCTGTCTCTGGCCAACTGGTAGCTTATTTATGTGTCTGGTTTCTGTTTGGACACTTTTAATGTGCCTATATTATGGGCTAAAGTCCTAACATGCCAGGTTGCACTGCATGGTTAAAGTCATGGAATACCTGGGAACGATGCTCCATACTTTCTGAAGTTGTCCTAAGCTTGGGCCTTTTAAGCGTGGGGTGACCTACACAATCAAACACCTAACAAATATTGACATGGCAGGGAACCCAGCGGCCTGTCTACTTCACCTTTCCGAGAGACCTATCAAGAAATATAAGCCCTCCCTTACAATCCAGCTGCTGAATGTGGCCAGGGCATGCATCCCCCTCTGTTGGAGATTGGAGAACCCCCCATCGAAATCTCTGTGGTTCTCTAAATTGAATGAATTGAGAGACATGGGGGACCTCACAGCTACCCTGAACAACTGGGAGGAGACTTTCTGAGAGACCTGGCGTCCTTGGAACCATTTTGTGAACACTGGTGCCTATCTCAATGAGGTGGCACAATCAAACTGACCTCCGGGATTCAACTCCACTCTCTGGGCGAGGGGCCCTCTCTGTACACTCTGTATTCTTCCCTCCCCCCCATACCCCTTGTCTTACCTGCTTTGGTGACACTTAATCCCTTAATTGTTTCCCCCTCTGGCTGCTCCCCTTTCCTCCATTTCTCTGACTCAGTGATGGGATATATTTTTCTGATATGGTGTATATCCCTGCCTACATTTTGCCTTTTATTTTATCCCATTACTGGGCAAGACAGACCCTAGGGAAGCATTATGTTCCGTTATGTTGAAAAGATTCTAATCCAAGTTTCACCAAGTTACTCCACTTTATTGTACATGCAACATTCTAATATATATGTTTTGGGTCTCCCATATAATTGTCTGCTGGGTTTCCCAGCATGATGCACTGATCCGTTCAACTGTGATAGCGGTCATGAACACCTATGTCGTGCAGCTTTGGACAAGTTGTTCTATGCCTCTGCTTTTGTGACCATTTCTGTGCTTTTTGACTGTAATATTGGTTATTACTGCATCCTTTGACTGTTCATTGTAACTTTCTTGAGAAATAAAAGCATTATAAAAAATAAAAAAGTCATGGAAAACCTTTAACTAGTTTTAGCAAATGTGAACATTTTAATGACAGAGCACGTAGGTCTAAATAATTGTGTAACCCCAAAGGTTTATTCTAAGGAGCAACTGGAAGGATTGTTCTTATAGGCTTCCCCACTGGCTATCTGATTCTTCTGCATTTTTGAACACTTGATAAACATATAGGGATCTTATGTGATTCATTTTATATGTGAAGGAGTGTAAAGTTGTATTTACACAGCAAGTTAATTCTGTCAGCTTTCTTTCTGCTGTATCCTCTGGAGACTTGTATTCAATGTATCCCTTTTGTTTAGGGAACAGCTTTGTAAATTTTAACCTCTCCCGCCCATGCTATAGCCAAAAGAAGGCTACAGCGCGGGTCTCAATTGCCACGGGGCAATGAGTCAATGAGACTCGGCTGATAACAGATCGGAGAAAGGGGCCGATCAAGGCCCCTTACCATGTGATCAGCTATCAGCCAATGACAGCTGATCACATGATGTAAACAGAAGATCGGTAATCAGCTTTTTTTCCTGAAGCTATCACCGGCTTCTGTCAGAGGGACATCGGTCCCGAAAAGGGAGAACCGCTGCCTCATCTGTGCCCAGCGGTGCCACCTGCCAGTGCCCACCAGTGCATATCACTGATGCCTATCAGTGCCCACCAGTGCCACCTACCAGCGCCACCTATCAGTGCCCATCAATACTGCCCATCAGTGCCTTTTGACCAGTGCCACCTATCAGTGCTGTCTATCAGTGTCACCTATCAGTGCCCTTCAGTGTTGCCCATCATTGCCACCCATTAGTGCCCATCAGTGCCACCCATCATTGCCACTTCTCAGTGCCCACCACTGCAACTTTATCAGTGCCCAACAGGGCCGCCTATCAGTGCCCATAGTGCCGAATACCAGTGCCCATCAGTGCAGCCTCATAAGCGCACATCAATGAAGGAGAAAAATGACCTGTTTTAAAATTTTTATAACAAACCATGAAACTGTTTTTTGTTTTGTTTTTTTCAAAATGTTCAGTCTTTTTTTATTTTATTTTTTTACAAAAAATAAACAACCCAGCAGTGATTAAATACCACCAAAAGAAGTCTCTATTTGTGTGAAAAAAATGCTAAAAATTTAATTTGGGTACAGTGCTTCATGACCGCGCAATTGTCATTCAAAGAGTGAAAGCGCTGAAAGCTGAAAATTGGCCTGGACGGGAAGGGGGTTTAATTGCCCAGTAAGCAAGCGGTTAAATCGAAGATAGTATGGTGATTATTTAAAATAATTTTTAGGCTTGATACATGGGGAATGGGTGGTTTTATCTTCTTTGGATCTGTACTTTGTTTACACATTTTATTTACAATATTTTGTAGAAAATTTATTTTGTGGAGTTTTTTTAATCTGTTTTATGTTATTTTTATTTGAAGTCATATGTGCTTAACTGTTGCCAAATGTAAGTCCTATCTCTTTTACAGAAATGCAAATGAATTATGATGATCATCAACAATAAGGGCCAGTTCACACCAGACGCAGTTCCGTTCAGTTCCGTGTGCTTCTTTTCTGCACAACATGCATGCACAGTATTTCTTGTTCATACATCACGGGACACAGAGCGGCATAGTCATTACTATGTGGTTATATAGAATTACCTTCAGGTGCTGGCACTGGCAACTTCCAAAACAGGAAGTACCCTCCCCTATATAAGCCCCTCCCATCCAGGAGCACCTCAGTTTTTTGCCAGTGTCTAAGGTGTTGGCCAAGGTTAACATGTATTCATCTGGGCTTGTGTACAGGTTCTCTGGGCCTTAGCAAGCTATTCCGGATCCGACCAAAAAAGCTTCATAGCTAAACGGTCGGTACCCGGGCCTTGCAGAGAAGAGCAGGGTTTTGCCTGTAATGCCTCTCTTAGGAGGGCTGGACCCTGGGATCCAGAGCTCTGGTCATACCCAAAACCAAGAGGCTATCTGTGCAGGGTGCTATACAGGTCCAGGGGAGTGGAATCCTTGGGAACCCGGTCCCTGAAGGTCTAGTACAATGCCTGCCGTGAGAGGTGAAGTTTGGGCTTCTGTGGACCAAACAAAGTCCTGCGGCGGGGAAAAGGTAAGTGGGGGCCCCTCAGGAACTTGGTTCTATTGAGGGGACCCCCAAGCCTAATATGTCTTTCTGCCTGTTACCTAAAGGTATTCCCGCTAATAGCTGTATATGCCTAAGAAATCCTAGAAATGTCTTTTCATAAAGGAAGTTTTAAAAACTGTAAACCTAGAAATGTTTTTCATAAAGGAGGTTTTAAAAAAAAAAAAAAAAGACAAAAGTGCGGTACCTGTGTTTGTCCACTAGAGGCCGCTGTGGAACGTCTTTTTTTCTTGGGACTATTCCTTCCATGGTGAAAGTCCAGGCAGATGAGTGAGCTCTCTATCAGGGAAGCTGCATTCCTCTGTCATGCTGCCAAGTAGTTTCCTTCCATCCCCGAGTCCTGGTGAAACAGGGACCCTGGCTCCTCTCCCTACATGGCGCCAAGAGTGCACACGTGCACGCACGCGCGCGCGCACACACGCTTTCTTTTTATAAGATTTAGCTTCAAAAAAGGGGGCAGAGCCTGGCGGATGACGCGCTCTGTGCGCCCAGCGCTTCTGCGCATGTGCGGGCGTCCCAGCAAATAAAAGGACTCAGTCCACGCTGCTTGCTATGGACACAGAGCATGAAAAGGAGCTGGTAGCATGGTATAGGGGCTTACAGCGGGCGGTTGATACAGGCATCCCCAGAAAGATGCATTAGTAGACACCCACTGATGTACATAGCAGCAAATTGCATTAGACTATTTCAGTAAAGGGGTGTATTGCGGCTGGAATACCTCAGCTTTGAACTAAGGAATATGCCGCCTAAAAAACTCCGAGATATACCTCTCAGGAAGTGTAGGGGGTCTCCATCGGGCTCTGAGGATCTGGAGCAGTCATCTGCACCTTCCTCCCCTGAGAAATCAGAGGTTAATACCCATAAGGAACCCCCGGGAGTGCCAGGTACTGCGGCTGTCCTCAGTCCACCTGCTCCTGCATATATAACAGAGGAGGTTTTTGCCTCAACTCTGGAGGGATTGGAGCAGAGATTGGCAGCATTGATCGCTTCTTCTCTACAGGAAAGAAAGCGTGCCAGATCTCCATCCCCTCCATTAGAGTGCCTGTTGGCAGAGCAACAGTCCCAGGAAGGGACTGACCTTCCTGAAGGGGATCAGGAGGAGGTTAACTCTGTTTTTGAGGAATCGACAGTAGATGAACCATTTTCAGCATCACAGACTGAAAGATTGTGGGTCCAGACCCTAACTGACATGGTTCGATCTGCATTTAAAATGCCTCTTGTTGAACCATCAACTACTGCTGTCTCCTCGTTGGGGTCGCTAAAAGCTCCCCAGATTAATTGCTCCTTTCCAATTCATCCATTATTGGAAGGACTTATATACCAGGACTGGGAACATCCTGATAAACTATTTGTTCCACCTAAGAAATTTCAGGTGATCTATCCCATGGAGGAAAAATTCACCCAGAGATGGAATGTTCCTACGGTGGACGCAGCCATTTCTTCTGTGAACAAATCACTGACATGTCCAGTAGATAATGTTCAAATGTTCAAAGATCCAGTAGATAAAAAATTGGAATCTTTATTAAAATCTGCTTTTTCCACAGCAGGGGCTGTTACACAGCCAGCAGTGGCAGCTATTGGGGTCTGCCAAGCTTTAAAGGATCAAATGAAAATGGTCCTGAGGGATTTGCCAGACCAGCAGGCCCAGGCTCTGGCTGATCTGCCTAGAGCATTATGCTTTGCGGTTGACGCCATCAAGGATTCTATCCATCAGGCCTCCCGCCTCACGCTGTCTTTGGTACATATGCGTAGGCTTCTGTGGCTCAAGAACTGGTCTGCTGAGGCTCCCTGTAAGAAGCTCTTAGTTAGCTTCCCATTTCATGGAGAACGCCTTTTTGGCGAAGACCTGGATAAATATATCCAGAAGATTTCCAGTGGTAAAAGTACTCTCTTACCAATTAAAAAGAGGTCTAGGGGTCCGTCTTTTAAGAGGACTACCTCTCCTATCCCTGGGACGTCTGCTACTAAGCAGTTCCGACGGCCTCCTCGGTCAAACTCAGGAGGTAAAAATCAGGGACAGTCACAGGGTAATAAAAAGCCCTGGATCCGAAGAGGTACTAAACCAGCCTCCAAGTCAAGCCTATGAAGGGCTGCCCCCACTCAAACGGGTGGGGGGAAGACTTCAGTTGTTCACAGAGACCTGGCGGGAGATGATCAAAGACAGATGGGTGCTCTCCGCAGTAACTCGGGGATACAAGTTGGAGTTAAAAGAGTCTCCTCCTTCCCATTTTATGTGGTCAGGCATGCCAAAAGACCCTCTGAAAAGAAGGTGTCTCCTAGTGGCGTTAGAACAACTATTGCTCCAAGGAGTAATTATGGAGGTTCCTATGGAAGAGTGGGGGTTGAGTTTCTACTCAAACCTTTTCACAGTCCCGAAACCAAACGGGGACATAAGACCCATATTGGACCTAAAGAGTCTAAACAAATTTCTAAACGTCCGGTCCTTCCGGATGGAGTCGATCCGATCGGTCACCGCTGCCCTACAGGGGGAGGAATGGTTAGCCTCGATCGACATCAAAGATGCTTACTTGCATGTTCCCATCTTTCCAGGTCATCAAAAATTTCTACGCTTTGCAGTAGAAGGGCGCCATTTTCAGTTCAGAGCCTTACCATTCGGTCTGGCCACAGCACCACGAGTGTTCACAAAAATTCTGGCCCCACTGTTGGCCGATCTAAGAACACGAGGTGTAACGATAATGGCATACCTACACGACCTGTTGTTGATGGACCACTCAGTTGCCAAGCTAGAAGTGGTAATTGTCGATACAATCAAGTATCTAGAATCTCACGGTTGGGTCATCAACCTGGACAAGTCAGCCCTACAGCCAGTGAAAAACCTGGTATATCTAGGGCTACGGCTGGATTCAGACCAGAGGAAGATTTTCTTACCTCTAGACAAGGTATCCTCTTTGAGGGGCTTGGTCCGTCTGCTTTGTGCAAAAAGACAGCCGTCCATACGCCTGTGCATGAGACTGCTAGGAAAGATGGTAGCATCATTCGAAGCTGTGCCATACGCCCAATTCCACTCAAGGAATTTACAGAGGGCCATATTGTCAGCCTGGAACGGAAAAATTCAGGCTCTAGACTTCCCGATGGCTTTGTCCCCTTCCGTTCGGAAGAGTCTCTGCTGGTGGTTGATCCCCCAGAATCTCCAGAAGGGAAAACCCTTCAGTCCGATATCCTGGAAGGTGGTCACTACAGATGCCAGCCTTATAGGCTGGGGGGCAGTACTGGAGCAATGGTCTCTCCAGGGCAGATGGTCAAATGTAGTAAAAACCCTGCCCATCAATCTCTTAGAGATACGAGCAGCCCGGTATGCCCTAGTAGCCTGGGCATCCAGACTCCAAGGGTCCCCTGTCAGAATTCAATCAGACAATGCCACAGCAGTGGCATATATCAATCATCAGGGAGGCACCAGGAGTCGTGCAGTCCAGAGGGAAGTAAGTCACATCCTGGAATGGGCAGAAAAGCATGTCCCATGTATATCAGCTGTCTTCATTCCAGGGGTGGAGAATTGGAAGGCGGACTTTCTAAGTCGCCAACAGTTATGCCCAGGGGAATGGTCCCTTCATCCCGAGGTCTTCCGAGCAATATGTCAGCGGTGGGGAACACCGGATGTAGATCTGCTAGCATCCAGATTCAACGCAAAGGTGGACAGATTTGTCTCCCGGACAAGGGATCCCCTCGCTTGCGGCTCGGATGCTCTGGTGTTCCCTTGGGATCAGTTCAGACTGATATATGCATTCCCTCCGCTACAATTGTTGCCTCGACTCCTTCGCAGAGTCAGGTTGGAAAAGAAGCCGGTGATCTTGGTGGCTCCAGCGTGGCCCCGAAGGGCCTGGTACGCGGAGATCATCAAAATGTCTGTGGGGAGTCCTTGGACCCTTCCACGTCGTCCGGACCTGCTTTCGCAAGGGCCGATATACCACCCTTCCTTACTAACTCTAAGTTTAACGACCTGGCTATTGAATCCCACATCCTAAAGAAGAGAGGTCTCTCTAACTCTGTGGTATCAACTATAATCAATGCCAGGAAGCCTGTATCCAGGCAGATCTACTATAGAGTTTGGAAGGCGTACATCACTTGGTGCGAGGCCAGAAAGTGGCATCCACGTAAGTACGTTATAGGCAGAATTCTGGACTTCCTACAGTGGGTTGTAGACAGGAAGTTTGCCTTAAGTACTATCAGGGGTCAGGTTTCGGCCTTATCAATACTATTTCAAAGGCCCCTGGCTATGCATTCACTTGTCAAATCCTTTATGCAAGGGGTGACTCGTATTATTCCACCGATTAAAGCTCCCATATGTCCATGGGATCTAAATTTGGTTCTGTCGGTTCTGCAGAAGCAGCCATTTGAACCTTTGCGGCACATTTCCTTGGCTCTACTCACCAGAAAATTGATATTTTTAGTAGCCATATGCTCGGCTAGAAGAGTGTCGGAAGTAGCCGCCATGTCCTGTAAAGAGCCATATCTGGTTATTCATGAGGACAGAGTAGTATTACGTCCTCACCCAGCCTTTCTTCCTAAGGTGGTATCGAGGTTTCACTTGAACCAGGATGTGGTTCTTCCTTCTTTTCCCCAAACCGAGCTCGGTAGAGGAAAAGTTATTGCATTCTTTGAATGTAGTAAGAGCAGTTAAAGCTTATCTAAAAGCCACTGCTCAGATTCGTAGAACGGATTCTTTGTTTGTTCTGCCGGAAGGCCCCAGAAAGGGTCAGGCAGCATCAAAATCTACTTTAGCCAAGTGGATTCGACAGGTCATAATACAAGCCTATGGCTTGAGAAGTAGACCGCCTCCGTTCAAAGTTAGGGCGCACTCCACGAGAGCAGTTGGAACTTCATGGGCAGTGCATCACCAGGCCTCCCTGGCTCAAATTTGTAAGGCCGCAACATGGTCTTCAGTACACACGTTTACTAGGTTCTACCAGGTGGACGTTAGAAGTCAGGAGGATGTCGCCTTTGGGCGCAGTGTGTTGCAGGCCGCAAAAGATCCTCATGCCTGATGGCGCCCAGCTTATGTATGGTATATCCCCCCCTCATTTGGCATTGCTTTGGGACGTCCCACATAGTAATGACTATGCCGCTCTGTGTCCCGTGATGTATGAACAAGAAAGTAGGATTTTTAAAACAGCTTACCTGTAAAATCCTTTTCTTGGAGTACATCACGGGACACAGAGCTCCCACCCCTCTTTTGGGGACACGTATTGCTTTGCTACAAAACTGAGGTGCTCCCGGATGGGAGGGGCTTATATAGGGGAGGGTACTTCCTGTTTTGGAAGTTGCCAGTGCCAGAACCTGAAGGTAATTCTATATAACCACATAGTAATGACTATGCCGCTCTGTGTCCCGTGATGTACTCCAAGAAAAGGATTTTACAGGTAAGCTGTTTTAAAAATCCTACTTTTCCATGTATTCCAATGGCTCTAGTTGGCTCTAGTTCACACCATGCAGTCAGTTTCCGGTCAGTTTCTGCACCGGAAACTGACCGGAAACTGACTGCATGGTGTGAACTAGAGCAAACAAGAGCCATTGGAATACATGGAAAACACTGTGCATGCATTTTTAGTGCAGAAAAAATGCGCATGAAACTGAACGGAACTGCGTCTGGTTTGAACTGGCCCTAATAATAAAAAAAAAAAGATCACTTCCATTTGAACTTTTTGTCAGGCATTAAAATGTTATTTTCGCTTTCATTAGCACTAGAATACAAGTTTGTTGAACTTTTATAGTTTATAGTGGAACATTTACCACAGATTTCATTAGGGAAAAAATAACTGTATGTTTTTAATCTAACTACTGTAAGTACCTAAATCTATCATAAAGTAGTTGTAACCTTTAGTCATTATAAAACAATTTAAAATGTGAAAAATTTGCCTGTATTTACTTACTTACTTAAAAAAAAAGTTTCTGTCTTCTCCGGCTTTATTAGTGCAGGTCACATATTCGCTGTAGCTTCCACAGCAATGCATAAACCTGCTGGTGGGCAGGTCCAGTATTGGGGCACGTATGTCATAACCGAAAGTGATGTTGCCGCTGAGCGTCTGTGTTTCCTTCGCAATGGATTGCCAGCTCTCCTAGTGGCATAAGGCCACTTCCGTCTTTGCCTAGCCAAGTGCTGTGGGCAGACAGGAGGAGCAGCTGAGGTCTGGTGCAGCTTTCTACTGATTATGGAAGATACAGGCATGCTGCATTGTACAGAAGTAAACTGGCCATGCTAACATTGACGTGCAGCTAATGTGGTTAGTTTACTCTCAGGAGGAGGGGCACAGGCAGGATCAACCAGGTAAATACAGAAAATCGGCACGCAGAAATGAAATAGTAACATAACAAATCACATGTAAATAAATTAAAGAGCCAGTGCATTTTTTATTTTATTTTTATTTTTAGGTGTAGCGGGTATATACTTTTCTATCATGTTTAAAGCTGGCAGAGACGCCAGTAAAGTATAGTTCCCTGCGGCCCAGCGGGTGGCGCTGTCCCTGTGGGCTGGGGTTGAACCATCACTGCAGTGCCATACCCTGTGTGGCCTCTCGCAGAACCTGTACGGCGGGGCGGGGAACCCGCTGTGCTTGCTGGGAGAGGGTATAAAGGGGGCGGACATCTTTGTCACGGGGTCGTCGAGTCCCAGGCACCTTTAGCCTGAGGGCTGCTGTCCGTGGTCGGTGTCCAGACGGCCTAGGCTTGGACACCAGGAGTTCGGGAGCCACCCCAGACACCTTTAGTCTGGGGTGAGGTACATTGTTCCAGGCCTGGGGACCAGCTACTTCCACTGGGTTCCACCCGGGAGGGATCATCCTAAGGTGCCCGACGGACTGGGTACCTGAATCTAAGACGCAATGGACCGCACAGGTGACCTTCCCATAGATCTGGTGCAGCAGATTGCCAGTGCCGGGACAGGGCCTCCGGAGACCGTCTGGAGGGATGCCTTCACCAAATAGGGGCTAATTCACACGGAAGGTGGTTCATGTGCTGAGGTCTGTGCAGAGACATTTCGCAAAGGTCGCATCTAAAGACCATTACTTTCAGGCCTGTGGCAGAGGCTGTAACAGTTCACCCGGTAGGTGGCAGCTACCAATTCATGGTTGGTGGCAGAGACCGTGCGCCAAGCCTATTCGCACGCTAAAAGGAATAGGAGAGTTCATTGTGCCTGGGCCTACTCGTATTCCACACCCCCTGTCTGTCTGTTGAGGGAGTCCAACTGATTGTGTTTCATCCTGACATTGGAAAAATAAAGGAGTGTTGGACTTTTATTGGTGTGGGGCTCATTTACTGGCAGACACTGTTCCACAGGAGAAGCGGAGACCCCGAATGCAGAACACTGACCCGAAGGTAAAGAGACTTTGCTCACACCACACACACACATCTGTGGTGAAAGCTTGGCGTGGTGACCCCGCACTCTCTCCTTCAAGGTACCCCTAGACTGCAGCCAAAAATAACCGATAAGCAAGAGAGAGAGAGTGGAGGCCGCTACATAGGTTTACAGACATATCAGACTTTTGTAATCCGTATGTAGGGGAAAACAACAGTTTAACTTACTTGCCCCACTCAGTTGTACATACTTGCCTTACCCTCACTCCCCCACTGCTTTCCTTGGCTTCTGGGAAAGAAGAGAGGAAGCCCAGTGCTGAGAAATTTCCTCCTACCTCCATGTGATAGCGCTGAGCGTCAGTTTCCAAGGATTTGGAAAATGAGTGAGTCACATGATCCCTATACCTGGAAGTATTTTCCTTCACACTCAGCATAGAATGTGGTGGCAAGTAATTAAGTGGACTTGTTGCTTGGCCTTGTGTGGACAAAGCAACAGTATTTAACAGTATTAGTTTTATTGAAGTCTGCAGAGCGTACAGACAAGTGTAAACGTACAAAAATACAAAAGCATATAAAAACATGTACAAAATTAACACTGTATAACAATTACGATATCTCGTGTTCACAGAGGAAGGAAAAATAGGAAAAAGGGAGAGCTAGATAGTAGAATATGTGGTATAACATCAAAGTGTGGTACCATCACAGAACAGTAACAATATGCCAAATGGAAATTGGTGGTAATGATCAGATGGCAGCAAGGAGGGGCTGAGGAGATGAGAAGGAGGAAGGGGGGAGAGAAAAGGAAGGGTAATAGGGGTCACAAGCAGTTAGGGAACCCACATTACAGAGTTAAAACAAGCAAGATAGGGCATGAAATTAGACATTATCACCTTGCGCATCAACCCAACTGCTCTAAATTTTATTGAACTTTTGTGGACAGTTCCTACTAGTGTAGGTTAATTTATACAAAGGAAGGGTGGTGTTGATAGCCAGTTTCCATCCACTCGCAGTAGGAGGGGACAAGGATTTTGTTAATAATATGCAGGGTAAGACACAGAGAGTCATGTATACTTAGCAGGTACCACCCCCTCCACAAGACCAAGTAGCCAAATTGCTGGGTCCAGAGGGAGATAGAAATTACTCACAGCATTTATCATAGCCACTACTTTGTTCCAATAGCATTGTATTGCTAGGCACTACCGAAAAACATAAAAATAAGTGCCCACCTTCGTGCCATGAAGGCAAGTGTCTGAGGTCCCAGGGTATATAAAAGATAGTCATTGAGGTGTATAATACACACAATGAAGGAACCTCAGTTGAAGGAACCAATCTCTAGAGGAAATCATGAATTTCAAGAATTGAAGTACCGTACACAGTCGTCCCAGTCATTTTCCTTCAGAGTAGGGAAGTCAGCCTGCCATTTATTATATAGGTCTGTTCAGGGCTTTTTTTCAGCAGGAACGCGGGGGAACGCAGTTTCAGCACCGCCAGCTCTGAATGTATGTAATGGCAAGGGGTGCTGGGGTGTACTGGAGGGTCTAATAATGCTGGGGGATCTATTGTTGCTGGAGGGGATCTATTTTTACAGGGGGAGGGTCTATTGTTGCTGGGGAGGCCAGTTATCGCTGATAGGGGATCTATTGTTGCTGGGGGGGCTCTTATGCTACTGGGAGACAATAGATGCTGGGAGACATCAACTGTTGAGAGAGGGGTCTATTGTTGCTAGCTGTTCAGTCTATTGTTGCTTGGGGAGCTCCATTGTTGCTGGCTACAGGGGATCTATTTTACTTCCTATCATATACAAATTACTTATCACCACAAATTGATACTTGGTTCTGTATCCATTACTGAGAGGTGGGTAGGGGGTGGAACCAAGGAATGGTGCTCGGAGGTTGGTAGGGAGTGGAACCAAGGAACGGTGCTCAGAGGTGGGTAGGGAGTGGAACCAAGGAATGGTGCTCCGAGGTGTGTAGGGGGTGGAACCAACGAATGGTGCTCAGAGGTGTGTAGGGGGTGGAACCAACGAATGGTGCTCGGAGGTGGGTAGGGGGTGGACACAACAGGTTACTCAGAAGTAGGGAGTTCCTGCACCTATTCTCTGAGAAAAAAAGCCCTGGGTCTGTCATTCTGGGCAGAGTTAAGGGAATAAGCTGAGAATAAAGTGCCAACAATGGTTTGGGGGTCCTCAGAGGACAACGTCTTTTCTAAGGGGTCAGAAGTCAGTATAATGTTATGGGGAAATTGCGCGTTAGCAGCATGATGTAACTTTAAAAAACGGAAAAACATATGATTGGGCAACCGATATCGGTCCAGCAGCTCAGTAAAAGACAGGAGGGGGCCGGGTGGCATAATATGTTTAATTAGTGTAATTCTGTGTCTTGCCCAGATAGAAGGATCCAGAATTGTACAAAAGTGGGGGAGATTAGGGTTGCCCCATAGGGGAGTATATGAAGAGTATGTATCCTCCGCCACAGGTTAACTTTAAAGCGAATACTCTAAAATCTAATTTTATTGACTTCACTAAATTAGATTAAACCAGAACACAGTACACTACTAGACTAGACTAGAACAGACTAGGAATATCAAAGATGCAATCCCATGAAAATGAGAGAGAAAAAAAAAGCTTTTCTGCATTAGTGAAAGTGAAAGCTATTTTTATTCAGTTAATGGTTTAAAATACCTGTTATATCTGTTAATAAATGCCATGTTCTCCTCCAGTCTTTTTCAACCACTTCCTGTCTACATGCACTTTCTCCAGTATCAGCTGCACATCATTGCTATTGGTCAGCATCTGCTGATGTTGACAACAGTGGATCAATCTTACACACTGTGGGATGGATTTACTAAAGGCAAATAGACTGTGCATTCTGTAAGTGCAGTTGCTCCAAAGCTTAGTAAATAAGGCAAAGTTCTGCTAACTTCCATCATTCAATCATATGCAAACAAAAATGCATTTTTTTTTCCTTGCGTGTGATTGGGTATCCTTTGCAAAGTGAAACTTCATCTCATTTACTAAGCTCTGAAGCAACTGCACTTGCACAGTGTAATTACAAGCATGTCATACTTACCTGCTCTGTGCAGTTGTTTTGTACAATACAGCCCTGATCCTCCTCTTCTCCGGTCCTCCACCGGCGCTCCTGTCCCCCCCAAGTGCCCTTAAAGCAAGCTGATTGCTCTGGTGACACTTGTGTGTGCTCACTCCCGAGCCTCCTCCGTGTGTCCATAAGACACACAGAACACCGTTCAATACATCCCCCACTCCCTTCCCCCACTGGCTGTGATTGACAGCAGCGGGAGCCAATGGCTCTCGCTGCTGTGTCTCAGCCAACAAGGAGGGAGAAACCCAGGAGAGTTGCTGTTCTTGTGCACATCGCTGGATCGAGATCAGGCTCAGGTAAGTATTAGGGGGAGCTGAGGGGCTTTCACATTGGAGAGACAGGAGCCGCTGTTTAGGCTCGGTTTGCAGGCATTATTTTTAGCAGTAAAATCAAGAGACAGTTGTCACTCGATAACAAGAAGTGCCTGTACAAGGATCATCATTGTAGGGTCACCAGGTATTATTTTAATGCATGCTGTACATTTTATTAAAGATTGAATAAACCTTTTCAAATGACCTGATAAAGCGTGCCAGGTGAAAAACTGATCATCTTTACAGGAAAAATCAGAAATTCTGTTGTTTGGCTAACACACAAAGGCTTTAACCACTTCAGTCCCAGAAGGATTTACCCCCTTAATGACCAGGCCATTTTTTTGTGATACAGCTCTGCATCGCTTTAACTGACAATTGCACGGTCATGTGGCATGGAACCCAAACCAAATTGATGTCCTTTTTTTCTCACAAATAGAGCTTTCTTTTGGTGGTATTCACCTCTATGGTTTTTATTTTTTGCGCAATAAACCAAAAAAATCTTGGAAAAAAAACAATATTCTTTACTTTCTGCTATAATACATATCCAAAAAATATATATATATATATATATATATATATATATATACAAAGGTGTTCATCAATTCAGGCCAATATGTATTCTTCTACATATTTTTGGTAAAATAAAATCGCAATAAGTTGCATGAACATAAAAAAAAAAAAGATTGAGCTTCGAGGGGCGTAGTCGAAGTCCTACCTCACCACTGGGGCTCCTGGGACCTATGGTTCCGGAGATACAGGGCTCCTTGTGCAGCCTGTCAGAAGTGAAAGTACATACAGAGAAGCCAGTTTAAATACAAGCTGGCACACTCTATTTGGAGCAGACTGAGAGGATGAGCTCACAGTGCTTCTCACTTCTTGTCAGAGGCACTGAGCTTAATGGACAGCTTGGAGCCTTGGACCAATGGTAAAGTACCATTGGCCCCAGCTGTCCAATAAAAATGTTGCAGTGGAGGCTCTCCTCTCACTGCAGTGTCATAGAAGGGGGCATGTGTCTAAAATACAAATGCTCCCTTCCAGCCCAGCCCTCTTAACTAGAAGGAAATACATGGGTTTACGAATATAAGATTTACCCATAATCCCATGTTTTTCTCACACAGTTAAGAGGGAGAAGGAGAATCTGCTGCCTGCTGAAAAGATACTGTTTTAATCAAGCTAAATCCTATATTATTATGCTATGTGTTATAACATAATAATTTATTATGTATCTATTTACTGTGAAATGACTGGTTTATAACTTCAAACTTCAGTAATTTGTCCATTAAGCCAGCTGCTTGAGTACAGATTTAGAAAAGGTAGAAAATTACCTTAAAAACAATATATAATAATTATTTGTATATTACTTATGGTAATTACCCACTTGCCACTCAGGCCAATTCTGACACTTCTCTCCTACCTGTAAAAATCATAATAAATTTTTTTGTTAGAAAATTACTCAGAAACCCAAAACATTATATATTTTGTTTTAGCAGACACCCTAGGGAATAAAATGGTGGTCGTTGCAACTTTTTTATGTTACACGATATTTGCGCAGTCATTTTTCAAACTTGTTTTTTTGGGTAAGAAACCATTTCACGAATAAAAAAATAAAAAAACACTAAAGTTAGCCCGATTTTTTTGTATACCATGAAAGATGATGTTACGCTGAGTAAATAGATACCTAATATGTTATGCTTAAAAATTCCGGTCTTGTCATGATATTTTTCTATTACAAGGGATGTTTACATTCCTTGTAATAGTAATAAAAGTGACACATTTTTTTTTTTTTTTAAAAGAACAGTGTGAAAATAAAAAATAAAAAGTAAAATAAATGAGAAACAAAAAATACATTTAACGCACCCTGTCCCACCGAGCTTGCGTGCAGAAGTGAACACATACGTGAGTAACACCCGCATATGTGTTCAAACCACACATGTGAGGTATCGCCGTGATCGTTTGAGCGAGAGCAATAATTCTAGCCCTAAACCTCCTCTGTAACTCAAAACATGCAACCTGTAGAATTACTTCAACGTTGCATATGGAGATTTTTAAGGATAAAAAGTTTGTCGCCATTCCACAAGCGGGCACAATTTTAAAGCGTGACATGTTGGGTATCAATTTTTTCGGCGTAACATCATCTTTCACAATATAAAAATTGTGCTAACTTTACAGTTGTCTTATTTTTTTAATTAAAAAAAGTGTATTTTTTCCAAAAAAGGTGCGCTTGTAAGACCGCTGCGCTAATACGGCGTGACAGAAATTATTGCAACAACTGCCATTTTATTCTCTAGTGTGTTAGAAAAAATAAATAAATATATATATATATATATATATTATATATATATATATATATAATGTTTGGGGGTCCTAAGTAATTTTATAGCACAAAATAAAAAATATTTTAACTTGTAAACGACAAGTTTGAAAAATAGGCCTGGTCTTAAAGTGGTTAAAGTGAGTTCTCAACAAAATAAAGCATTGAGCTATTGATGGATAAGTGAATATTCTTTGAATACTAAAAATGAACAAAATTGTTTTTTTAGTTTGTGTGTGATAAGTGTAGTGGTGAGCAGAGACCTTTACTCAGTGACGTGGAGCCTGCACTTTTAGCAGGCTTCACATCACTGAGCCTGACTGCCTTTGCGTGTGTGTTCACCCACATAGGTAGCACTACTTCCGCAGTCATCCTTGTAGTAAATAAGGGATCATCAAAAATGTCCGTCTCGGACAACATCCTTTCCCAGCAGAGCTCCTATCCTCTGCTTTAGTAATTTTTTCATGACTTTTTCCTTGAAGTAGCTAAAAAAAAACTAATAGATCATGTAAATCTATGGTCAATCTATTTGACCAGCTAGCCCTCCCTACATGGAATTTTACTGATAATCATTTCCTAATAAATAGTTAGATTTATCTACGGTAAGTCCATGACTTCTTTAAACGTTTCTAGCACATTTTGCATCTCCATTTCATGCAATGGATACTTAAAGCGGAAGTAAACCCATCCATAAAACCGTTTCATTTCTGGCACATGCCGGAAATGTAACACTCCCATTGGTTGTGCTCTCAACCAAACTGTCAAACCATCCAATGTCTGGTGTCATAACTGATCACATGTGCAGCATCATGGAAGTTGTAGATTAAACAGAGGCCAAGATGGCAGCTTCCTTGGCTGAAAACGATAGAGGGGTTTACTTCCACTTTAAAGTAGAAGTCCATCCTAAAACTAAAATCCCTGCATCTACAGATACTGTATCCACGGCCTAACACTAACCTATCTAACCCTGTAAAGAAGAAATCAGTATACATACCTTTTCTGCACACGATTTGACCTGATCCCACATTGAGCTGTCAGCTGCGGCTTTGCTAGTGAGGCGCGTGCAGAGGACACAGCTGACAACGGAAGCCCCATAGTAACTCTTTGGGTGATGGCCCTACCCATTCATTTCAGAGCTGTTGTCGGCTGTGTCCTCTGCAGAGCTTCCACCGCTAGAGATCGGATCGGATAGACTTCAGAAAAGGTATGTATACTGATTTCTTCTTTACAGGGATAGATAGGTTAGTCTAAAGCCTCATACACACGATCAGACTTCCAACCGACATTTCCGTGGATTTTGCTCCGAAGGGCGTTGCCCGTGAACTTGGTATGCATACACATTACACATACACACAGGACTTTTTCAGCCAACTTTCACCAAATCTTGTGGTTTTTCAGCTCTTTACTGCCACCCTGTGGGCAACTTCTGCTATTGTTGGCTGATCTTTAGCATTGATTCTGAGCATGCGTGTTTGTACTTTGGACTTTAGTCCGATGGACTTGTCTACACACGACAGGATTTTGCACTATCGGACATTTGTTGCCGGAAAGTTTGTCTGTTCTCACAGCGAACATTTGTCCGATGAAAAAGTGAAAAAGTTTGTCCGATAGAGCGTACACACGGTCGGATTGTCAAACAGGTCTGTCGGAGGTTTGTTGTCAAAAATTCAGATCGTGTGTATGGACCTTTAGAATGTAAATGTCTGTAGATTTTCGTTTTAGGGTGGACTTGCACTTTAAGGCCGGGTCCACACTATCTTTGCATGCGGCTCACAGCAGGGGGTCTGGTGAGTCCCTGTTCACCGCTTCAGGTCCGATTTTATCCTGAATTTCTGGCTGAATTCGAACCTGAAACAGACCAAAAGAAGCACAGTGCAAATTCGTACCAGAGCCGCAGCGGAGATATGTGAACTGGCTCAATAGAGAGCCAGTCAAAATCTCCTGCTATTGCGAATTGGATGCAGAGAATCCGCATCCAATTCGCAATAGTGTGAACACTTACTCTTACATTTTCTTACTTGTGCAGAAAAGGAACTTGTTCTTTATGGTCTGTCTAAATGTATGACTTTCAGTAGCTTAGTAAATAATACTATTTGGATGGGGAGTCCTCAGCAAGCATGTTCAGTGATTTTTTTTTGTAGCTTAAAGTGAAATTAAACCCTCTGTTTTGTTTTTAAAGCTCTTTCAGCAGCTGATGTAATCACTTATGGAGTATTTATTTTAATCCTTGTCTCGTTCTGGTTTAAGCTGTTGCAATGATGATGCCATAGGTTTCTTGTTTCATTGTGACCCCTTTCTCTTGCAGCATCCTCTGAGCTATGAAGGGACTAGAGGTGTCTCCCTACTCTATGTGCATTAATAGAAACACACAGCCTGGTAGTCTAGGATGGCAAGGCACTTCACTACTCCTTCCACCTCCTCCCCCTCCCTTCTTCAAGCTAACAGACTGGCCAGAGACTGCACTGTCTACTGGTAACTCTTTCCTGTGACGTTCAGGGAAGCAGCACTGAGAATTAGACTAATTAGCTTACTATAAAAATGATTTCCCAGAATACCTTGCCTAAGACTAGCCCTAAACTAGGTTCTTACTTAATCCTAAGTCTAGCAGAGCTCACAAGTTAAGCCTAGTACACACTGCTAGTTTTTTTTTTCGTTCAACCCAGATGGCCCCTCCACCAGAACTCTCCAGCTATTGGTTGGGAGTCGGTCAGCAGACCTGTCGGACCTGCTGCAGTACACATGTGCCGAATGCCGGCCGGTTTCTATTGAACCAGCCGATGATGCCCGACATTCAGCCCGTGTGTACGGGGCTTTACCAAAAGTCCCAAGTGAATGAGAATATATAGATACTGATATATTAATAATAATTTGTATCCATTAAAGATAAGTGCTATTTAAATGCACCAGATATTAAAACTACAGTCTAATAATAGCAAAACACACAAAGGCAGATGTCAGTTTCCAGACTGACTTTTTAACAAAGTGTACTAATATTTGCACTGGTAAGCATGCTAGCTTACCCAGCACACACCCACGTTGCTATTTTACATGGCTTACGCATCGCTCATATAGAATTTATTAAAACAATCAGCAGTCAGTTTAATCCAATTCTTTAAGCAGCACGTATGTATGTAAGATAAGAAGAGACATTGTGTAAAAATAGCATTACAGTTCATGTTCAAAACACAGCAGGAGGAGGTTGTTGTTCTTTATGCTGCTGTATTAGGTGAACGGGAACTGATTGTGTGTAAAGGTGTCTGCTTACAGGTAGGAATTAGCTCAGTGCCCTATACTCTAAATGTGACAGATTCACTAGCTGAAAATGCATTGTACTTGCTGACTTTAATGGAACAGCAGCCATGAATAAGCGTAGATACTTTGACTCTTGTGTCATGGCATGTGGCTGCAATAAAGGACCCATCAACTCTAGGGCCAAGAATGATTCCCTATGCTTTGTCTGTCTCTTATATGTTTAGAACTGTAGCGGGTACTTACTTTCCCGCCGTAAGTTTTTGAATTTTTCGGTGACACCAGTGGTGTATCTCCGGAGGTCCACTGGGTGGCGCTGTCACTGTGGGCCGACGGACGGATACCGCTGTGTGCTGGACTTACTTTTGTCCTCTCTGGGCAGCGGTATGGTGGGGCGGGGAACCCGCCGTGCTTGCTGGGAGAGGGGATAAAAGGGGCCGGCCATCTTGGTCACGGGGTTGTTGGTCCCTGGCACCTTTAGCCTGCGGACGGAGTTCGTGTTTGTCCTCTAGGCGGACTAGGCCTAGAAGACCACCAGAGATCGTGTTCCATCTCAGGCACCTTTAGCCTGGGGTGAGGTACTCGGACGGCGGTCCGGAGCTCAGTGCCCAACACTGAGTTCCACGAGGGAAGGATCCTAGGGTACTCCGGAGATGGATGCCTGAATGCAAGGTGGGCGTAATGGACCAGGAAGAGCTCCTCATCTGAAGACCCGGTGCAGCATACTGCCGGTGACGGGAGAGCCTCTTGTCGGAGACCGTCCGGAAGGTGAATTTCCCTTGTGCGGAGACCATAACCCACTCTTTAGAGGAGAGTGGAGGATCGAACTTGTGTCTGGGCCTATTCGTACACACACCTCCTTTTCTGTTCTATAGCCAAGGGAGTCCATGTTATGTGCTAAATAAAGGAGTGTTGGACTTTAACGGTGTGTGGCTCAAGTTTCTGGCAGACGAGGTTCTTGGAGACTCTTGGAGGGAGGATCTGATGCACAATACAGGCCCGAAGGTAAAGGAAGGCATTGCTAATACCACTTATACATCTGTGGTGGAAGCCAGGCATAGCGCACCCTCTCCCTCCCCTATCATACCCCTAGACCAGAGACATAGCGAGCAGAACTTTTATAGAGGGGACGGGGAGAGGGGAGAAGAGCCCGCTACAGAACTTACTAGATAGATGTGACCCTAAATCTGGCCATATAGCATAGATTTGTGTCATTTAGGAATCTAACCGATTCCTCCATCCATTCTAAACAGGGTGGGTGGACTAATCCCCCCTGCTGGCTATTTTATTCTCCTGCAGACTGTCAGAATACCCGACTAGTAAGTGCATCTGATAATGGTTTGGTGGACAATTTTCCACCCAGCTTAAGATCTTCGGATCAGATTTTATCAAGCTGAGCGGTGCCATACGGCAGTGCCGTATTTAGACCTTGGGAGGCCTAGGGCACTTTAAGTTTGGGGGCCCCTCAACATAGAATTTAAATGATATGACAAATAAAAAAGTGAACTGAAATTAATGATAAACCATTTTTGTTCTAAAAAAAAAAAAAAAAGGTTCCGAAGAAAAGACTTGTCTGTTTTTTTTAAATCAATTTTATTGACTGTAAAAATACACTTTACACAGATAATTGGAACTGGCAAGTCATACGTCACAGTTATGCATCACACTACAATATTTACAAAAAGTCTTTCTTCCTGCACTTAGCATCTGCAAAATCTTTAACTTAAAGTGGAAGTAAACCCTCCTATCATTTTCAGGCAAGGAAGCTGCCATCTTGACCTCTGTTTAATCTTCAACTGCCATGATGCTGCACATGTGATCAGTTATGACACCAGCCATTGGATGGTTTGACAGTTTGGTTGAGAGCACAACCAAGGTGACAGTTGGCATTCCCGGCATGCCAGGAATGTAACTGCTTTTGAAACTGTTAAATCAATGGGTTTACTTCCGCTTTAAGTGGCCATAGATGGATCGGATCTCAGTCGGTTTAGCAGGAACCAGCCGAAATTCAATCCATATATGGGCAGGCTGGTAGTACCCATGTCATCGCATCAATCGACTTGGGTACAATCAGCCTGTCTGATTTTTGGTATGTGATTACTGCCAGTAGCTATAGTATTCATTGTGTTCTGCCGGCCGGGGCCCATGTCCCCCTTGCCAGCAGAACACAATATCACTGCAAGAGACATTCCCCCATCAACACTGACTGTGTTAATGGGGGAATCAAGCTATTTTCTTTCCTTCCACCTATGGAAGGAAAGAAAATCACATACTCTATGGGCTGCCTAACTCATCAAACTGTATCATCATGTGGACACTACTCTCAACAGCCAGTGGGCACAGAGCACGTAGTCTTTCATGGTTCATCGTGGTTCTCAGATAATTTTTTATAAGTGTCAAGTTTCTAAACAACCTTTCTCCCAAACAACTAGTGGCCATCATGCTCAAGTATATACTAAGAGCTACATTAACACCTGGAAAGCTATTGGCAAGCCCTTCTTCATGTAAAAAAACTGCCTATTGAGATGGAGTGAGACATGACCAGAGCTTGGCAAAGGCTGCAAACTGGAAAATGTCCTCAACAAACACACTACTGAAGTCTCGGGGGAAAAAAAAAGTTTTATTTTTTTATAAGAGAACGTCGGGCCTCCTCTGGTAGGGGGGCCTGGGGTAATTTGTCTATTTGCCCCCCGTAAATCTAGCACTGCCAGCAGAGCCACTCACAGATCAAAAATTTGCCTGATTCAGCAGAAAACTGTGTACAGTATGTCCAGCTTTATATCAATATCTAAAGGAATATGCCTATGGCTTTTTTAGATAGTACAATCAGGAGGACGTCCTTATGAGTGCACCTAGACAAGCTGGCAGTGGCATTAGGAAGGTAAGCTCTCCTTCTGTTGTAGACAATCATCAAAACAGAAGGACAAATTGTGAAGAAGGTATATTTTTTCCCTCCTTGACGCGTTTGCGTATATACAGTGTATTGTTTTATCCCTGTATTCGCTTTTTCTAACATTATATATATCTGTGTAATGTTAATCTTTTTGAGATAACTAATAAAAACCGTTATTTGAAAAAAAAAACCCAGAAGGACAGCTTACCTTCCTAATGCCACTGCCAGCTTGTCTAGGTGCACTCATAAGGACGTCCTCATCATTAACACATCTAGTACAAAATGTGTCAAGGTTCTGCGGTTAATAAATCAATGCAAGTCACTTTTGGGACATATTATTATATTTAGGGTAACTATCAGAGTTTTTTTACAACACCATTTCTTATAAGATATTCACTTTTATTTCATGTGGTTTCTGAGTCTTCAGAATCTTTCACTTTAGTGGCTTTACTGATCCCACACAAAGGTGCACTCCATGTGTGAAACATCAAGGTTTAATTATGTGTTCAATTGATTCATGTTCACCTCTTGTCTGATTGGTGGAAGATTACATTCACCTCCTTTTTAAACACAATTTTTGTCATTGTTCACCAGCTATGAATAAGCATCTCACAATGTGAAACGCGTTAGCCACCTTCTTCTTGTTGTTCACTTTTTATTGTGACTGTACCATTTTGGATGATTTTGGATCATTTTTGATTGATTTTACTCAATAAAGACGTCATTGAACAGAGTGCGGCAGTCCAGGATTTTCTTTCATTTTATGCACATGTGCAGAGCCAGCACCTGTCGGTTTCAGTAGGGTGGGAGCAACCCAAGGGATCAGCAGCTTTCAGAGCGGTATCATTTCTCTTTTTGAGAATAAAACCTACAACTGAACGGTGAGCACCTGGAACTTGCTTTGGAAGTTTCACATATCAGGATTTGGCTAAGTTTGGGTTGGAGTGTTGCCTCTGCAGCATTATAGGGAGTAGTCAAATACTTTGCTTTTTTTTTTTTAAAGAAAAGCATAAAAAAATGTTTGGTAATTCTACCTACAACTGTGTTAAGAGTAGAAAGTTTACTCAATTTATGTAAAGCCCTGTACACACGATCGGATTTCCTATGGTTTTTTAACCGATGGATTTTTTCATCGGAAAACCGATGAAGCTGACTTTCATCAGTCTTGCCTACACACCATCAGTCAAAAAACCGACCGTTCCAAACGCGGTGACGTAAAACACTCAGATGAGCCGAGAACAATGAAGTTCAATGTTTTTTATCCGATGGAGTTCTCCACAGACGATAGTAATTTGCTATCGGTTTTTTAACCATCGGATCAATTTAAAACATGTTCTATTTTTAAACACCGATGGAAAAAAGACCGATGGGGCCCATACACAATCGGATTGTCCGATGAAAAAAAGTCCATCGGACTGTTTTCATCTGTAAAACCTATCGTGTGTACAGGGCTTAATACATTGTAGCCAGAATCCAGAGAGCGCCTTACAGGGTTATTAGGATTATACTATAATTCTTTAAGGCTGTTCTGGGTAGCAGGATCACTAGCCAAATTCAAGCTTTTTTTGTAATTCAATATTTTGAAAAAACGTAAAAAAATACCTAAGCACATCAGGCAAATTGTCTTGAATACAAAGTGTATCACAAACAGTTCTGAAGTCCAAAATGACAAACACAACAATGTAAGGTGACTCATCAGCCCGCTAAATCATAATATGCATGAGTAAACGCATCAAGAGCAGAGGTGGTGACAACAGTAACATAAAATCAGGGCCATGGGTAAGGACCCGGTTCATGCATAAGAGTGAAACAGGCTACCATGAGATATAAGAGTAGCAAAAGAAAGAGGAAGGTGGATAAAAAGAGAGAAGGGAGAAAAGAGAAACACTGAGTGGGAAATGGACAGGGGACGGAGCCAGTCAGGGATATCCCATGATGTAATGAGCAAGCCACGACCATTGTGACCCGTTGGTTTAAAGTTTGAGGCGAAGGTCGAAAGTTCCCAGAAGACAATGAGAAATCCAGGGGTCCCAGACTTGCCTGAATTTCGGCGTAGTGCATTGAATTTAGCTGTGTGTTTCTCATTAATTAAATTGATTAAAATCCATTGCATGCGGGCTGTTCATTGCTAGTTTTTAAACCAAGTCTAACTAAATCTGTTGTCTCTGAGAAACTTCAAGCCCTGATATTCATGGATTTCTATACATGAAAGACATTGAGAAACGTGTACATTATTTGGGAAAAGCTCTCTGGTATCACTAGTAGGGGTTTTCACAACACATAAGAAGGAAGTGGGATGGACTGATGCACTATAGCAATGCTGAACAAGTGGGCTATGGATCTTTATTAAAGGGCGTATTCAAAAAGTAGCTGTATGGCTGCACAGTGGCCATACCACTGCAGTAAAACAAAAAATACACCTTTTTTACAGCAAAGTACCGGTAATTCACTTTACAGATGTGTTTTGCACTTCAGAGTCCTAAAGCCAGCGGAGCGCATTGAAAATCAATAAAAAAAAAAGACTTAGGTGGCTACACACTCCGACATTATGTTTATGAAAGGGATGGGTTGTGGCGTGTGTAGACACATGTTGAATAATGAAGAGCAGATAGCGATATTCACTCTCCATTTTAAAATGAACCCTTAAGTTTAATTTTCAATAGTGATTGAAACATACCTTTGGGGAAAACAACTGTTGGAAGTAGAGCAATTGAAAACGACCATTCACACCTTTTGTTTTTGGGACACTTCACTGAAAAACGGCTATTAAATGGCTAAATCTGATTAAGATTGAGAAAAGTAGCAGTTGAGTTAAAGTGGATGTAAACCCACCCTCATCCTTTCTAAACTACTGCCATAGTGCTGATCTATAAGGATATAGATGCCTCCTGCATGTATCCTTATCTGTCAAATGTCTCCCCTCTGTCTGTTATAAGAACTGAAAAACTGAAGATTCTGTGGGTGGATCTGTTGTCTGGAGCTCGGTGGGTGGAGTTGTGATGTCAGTAGACTCCCCGCCCAAATCTACACTAACCCCTTGTCAACATGCATTTTTTCTCCTGTGTATTCCTTCTGCTATGATCACTAACATCCAGACAAAATCCAGAAAAGTAACCACATGACTTCAGAAAAGGAGTCTAAAGCTAGTGCACGAGATATATAAATAACCTGTCACTCAAAACAAGGGGGCGGAACGGACAAAGGTTTTTCTCTGTTTGTCCGTTTTATCTCACTGAACAATAAAAGAGGATTGCTCAGAGCTAGATTAACTCTTTGTGGCAAGACCTGGCACAAATGATAGGAAATCTTATACTCTACATTGTGACAGCAAGAAAAGAAAAAAAAATTCGGGTTTACATCCACTTTAATGCTGCATTTTTTTTTTTTATCAGAAATGTTTTTATTTATCATAGACTAATACACACAAAGAACTGTAGGGCACACAGTTCACTATAACATATCAAATAAGTAGCATTGTGTACAAAAAGCTCTCAGGGAGTGCATGTTACATATCAATATAAGGGTCAAGCAGTTAAATCCAATGGAGTGGAACCTTACAGGGTGAAAATAGAAAAGAGGAAGAATGTAGCAGTGAGGTAGTACAACAGTAAAGAGAGGAAAGGGGTATGGGAAAAGGGGGGGGGGGGGGTTGGAGGGGAAGGCATGGAGTGAGAAATGGGGGTTTTAAAATCTAATTTGTTAAAAACTTAACAACACTATACATGATTATTCAAAAACATTTATGATTTCTCATATAATTTTGTAACATTATTCTGCATGGAAATATGGGTTTAATACACCTTCATTAACACTAAGGTGATGTTTGAACTGCACAGGTCTAACATTTACTCTACCAGTTATGAAATTGTGATAAGGTTTCACCTACACGCTCAAAGTCACCAAGGAGGAATATTGTGTATTCATTTATCCAGTGCACCAGCAGCGTCCACCACTAACAATTTATGGTGAGTTACACGTAATCATATATACTGTGACGCTACGGCAGTTTTTTTAAATCATGCTTGAGCCCTGGTTCACATTGATGCTACTTTGAAATCGCGCTACTTCACTTGAAGTAGCGCGATTTCAAAGTAGCAAGGTCAGCGCGATTTCAGGTGCTATTTGATAGACATCTGTGTGGCTTCATACACAGATGTCTATTCAAGTCGCACCTGAAATCGCACCTGAAATCGGCAAAAGTAGTACTTTTGCAAATCAGTGCGGCGCCGCAAAATCGGTGTGGCACCGATTGGAAAAGTGCCATTGCCGCCAATAGGCTGAGACTTGACAAATCGCTCCAATGTGAACCTAGGCTCAGGGTGCCCAAGAGTATTTTTATTTTATTTTGGAAAATACAATTGATAAAATGCATTGATGAGGATATATTTGTACTTCCAAAGTAAAATATGTAAACGCCAAATAATTGCAGAGATCTGATTTTGCATTAGTACACTTACAGACTGTATTATTATAATGGAAAGTGCAATGCTGTGCGTTGGCACTAAGTACCTACTGTACCAATGGGTAATCAGAGTGTTGATTGGCTGCTTTCAGTTAGTTTACACTACTTACAAAGATACACAATTTTTATTATTCTTTAATCATTGAAAATCTTATCTGCTTGTTGTATGTTTTTTTTTTTGTTTGTTTTAAGAGGAACTTTTTTTGTTCCTAGTAGCAATCAATCAGTTGCCAGCTGTCATTTCTTCAGTCTAAAAAATAACAAGGATTCCTATTGGCTGAGAAGAGCTCACTTTTCTAGCAGTGACCATGGGCAAGTTATTTGAGGCACCGATTGGCTCTTCAACCAAAGGCAGCCAATCAGTACCTTTGCCTCACAGACAACCCACCACCACCACCATCAGTATATAGTTTTGGATAAGCAGGCTAGGTGCAGCAGAGTGATAATGTCACTTCTACTTTTGCAAGATAATATCTTGATTTAAAAATTATTTAAATATCCTTTGTGGCTATTATAGAATATCTTTAAATGAAAGTTTTTGAGTTCAGCTTTAAACAATTATTTGAAATATTTTTAAGACATTTCTTTGTTATAGATAAGTGCTGTCCAGCAGAGTACTCACATTTAGCCCTGGTTCACACTGGAGTGTTGTGACATGTGATTTACCATTTCAAGTCGCATGTCAAATTGGCGGCAGTTGCCATCAATGGCACCATCCTAATCGTTGCGATGCCGCATCTGTGGCGCTGTACCAATTTCAAAAAGTCGTTTCTGTACTACTTTTTGCGATTTCGGGCTGCGATTTACATTGACATCTGTGCAGAAATCTGCACAAGATGTCTCTGAAATCGTGGCCTAAATCGGGACTGACAAGCGGGAGTGAAATCGTGCGAGTTCAGCTGAACTTGCACCTCTTCATTCCCTCAGCTCAGTGTGAACCTGGGCTAAGAGATGCTTGTTTTATTTTGTTCTCTAGTACTTCCCATGAAAAACCTTTATACCGGAGATAGGAATTGGCCTGTGACAGTCTACTGCCTCTAAATGCAGCTTCTGTTAACATGAGGATTAGTGGAGCCTGGAGATTGTCTATTCAGTAATATGCCTCAAATCCAGTTGCTTTCATTAAAGGAGCATGTAGTGAATGCTCTTACGTGTAGACTTGTAATGACTGGGCATGTTATCAAATATATGAGTGTTCCTATTTGTGTATAATGTGCGTTAGCTAAGTTATTTTTATTTGTTATTTTAAGTTAGTATGATCCTTAACAAGTTTAAGGGTGCCATTTTTAGAACTTTTATATCCATTAGATTGAACATGTCCCAACACTGTTGGAATGAGGGGGGCTGAGCAAGAGCAATCAACAGACATTTTATTAAACAAAAGTGCTGTAGCTTGGTTGGGACAAGCTGAAAAATGTTGTCTGAAAATGAGTGCCAGCAGTTACTATAGCGAATACCTGAGCCATGGCATAAAACATTTTTTAACTGACTTTTATACACAATTTTCAGATAAAATAATGCATTTTGTCTGAAATTGCCATTGGCCATTAAAAAAACAATCTAATGCCGCGTACACATGACCGTTATTCATGTCATGCAAAAAAAATATATTTTTCTTGTGATTCCCCTCTCAAGCCTACTTTGCATATACACGTTCATGAAAAAAACCGCTTGAGAAAAGCGCAGTGACGTACAACACGTACAACGGCACTATAAAGGGGAAGTGCGATTCGAATGGCGCCACCCTTCGGGCTGCATTTGCTGATCCTCGTGTTAATAAAGTTTGGTGAGAGATGATTTGCGCTTTTCAGCCTCATGCTCTTCAGTCCATTACAGCGTGACGATTGTGCTATCTCCATTACGAACGCTAGTTTTACCAGTACGAGCGCTCCCGTCTTATACTTGATTCTGAGCATGCACGTTTTTTTTCTCCTCGTAAAAGCGTACACATGACCATTTTTCACGACGTGAAAAAGAACGACGTGAAAAACGACGAGAAAAAATAGAGCAGGTTCTAATTTTTTTTTCGGGCAGTTTTCTCATAGAGAATAATGCTATGGAGCATACACACGACCGTTTTTCACAACCAATCTAAAAAATTAAATAAGCCTAAAACAGCTTTTTGTGGTCTTTTATGTCTCTGCATCTTCCTCTTCTCTGGAATTTTTTTTTTGTCATAATGTATCTTTGCCAACAGCATTGCGTTTGAGATTTGAGCAAAGTGATATGGGTAAAAGACATATCTCTGTCCATAATGTTAAAGAGGAACATTCACTGCCCCCCTGCCTTTTTTTTTTTTTCGTCCCTCTTGTTCTGCAGTGTTGCTCTCAAGTCACATAGTTATTTGCCCAGCAGGTCCAATGTTGTCCTGCTGCCATCCACTGCTCAGGTGTGACAGTCTTGGTCCTGCACCGTCCTCTTGATCCACCTTTGTCATCGTGAACAGGTTAACTTTTCTAGGTTCAGGCAGCCGGCCCATGATGATGTGCACCAGCGCATTCCATCAGCCTTTTGTGATGTCCCAGAAGAGAATTCGCACCCAAGCCCTGCAGTGGAGTGCCCCCATAGGAAGCCGCGTAACCACTGGACAGAGGGGAGGGCCAGGAGCACTGGCGGGGGACCCAAAAAGAGGAGATTTACAGCCGCTCTGTGCAATTCCATTGCACAGAGCAGGTAAGTATAGACATGTTTGTTATTTAAAAAACAATTACCTTCACAATCACTTTAACATCTTTAGGCTACCTTCATTGACTCATGGACAACCTCAATAAGGTTGCCTTTTTTACATCGCCATAACGATTACTGTTAATTGAGGTACCTCAACAGAGGGTAGTAACACTTAAGCTCAAGTCCCTAAGGGCTCTACACACATTAGTTGTTATCTAATATTGGTATTGTACCATGTTAGTAGTAAACAGTAGTGATATTTATCTTACAACCCTCTGTTTTGGGACTTTTGGCGTCCGGACGATCAGCAAATTTATGTTTAATGTTTTTTTTTCATTTGTCTTCCATGCACCTTTTGTATGTTATGTGCTGTGTTTGACCTGAGTGATTCCTATAACGCTGGGGGTCAGATTTTTCCATATAATTTACATGACTGAAATCATGGAATTTTAAAACGTTTAATAAAGTTTAGGTTTTGTAGTACCAGCCCAATCACGACTCTTTTTTACCTCTAGTAACCCCCTTGTCTTCCCAGGTATTATTTATACCAGGGCTTTATTAGTATTGTTATTGTTTGGTCATTGTGACAACACCTCAATAGGTGAGTGGCAGTGGCGGCTGGTGCTCAGAATTTTTGGGGGGGCGCAAACAAACTGAGAAAAAAATCAATTGCCACCACTGTGCTCATTAAACGCAGCCACTGTGCCCATCAAATGCCACCAGTTTGGCCCCTGAAATGCAACCAGTTTCCCCTCAAATGCAGCCAGTTTGTCCCCAAAAACAGCCAGTTTCCCCCCAAATGCAGCCAGTTTTCCCCCAAATGCAGCCAGTTTCCCCCCAAATACAGCCAGTTTCCCCCCAAATGCAGCCAGTTTCCCCCCAAATGCAGCCAGTTTTCCCCCAAATGCAGCCAGTTTTCCCCCAAATGCAGCCAGTTTGTCCCCAAATACAGCCAGTTTCCCCCCAAATACAGCCAGTTTCCCCCCAAATACAGCCAGTTTCCCCCCAAATGCAGCCAGTTTCCCCCCAAATGCAGCCAGTTTTCCCCCAAATGCAGCCAGTTTGTCCCCAAATACAGCCAGTTTCCCCCCAAATACAGCCAGTTTGTCCCTAAATGCAGCCAGTTTGTCCCCAAATGCAGCCAGTTTGTCCCCAAATGCAGCCAGTTTCCCCCAAATGCAGCCAGTTTGTCCCCAAATACAGCCAGTTTCCCCCCAAATACAGCCAGTTTGTCCCCAAATGCAGCCAGTTTGTCCCTAAATGCAGCCAGTTTGTCCCCAAATGCAGCCAGTTTCCCCCCAAATGCCGCCAGTTTGTCCCCAAATACAGCCATTTTCTCCCCAATTACAGCCAGTCCCCCCCTAAATGCCGCCAGTTTGTCCCCAAACTCCACCAGTTTCCCCCCAAATACAGCCAGTTTGTCCCCAGCCCGGCACTTACCTTCCTCGGGTCAGCACCCTCCTCTCCACGCTCCCTCGATGCCTTCTCCCGCCCTCGATGTCGCTTTAGCCAATCAGGTTACCCGGTAACCAGACCCGGTGAACCTGATTGGCTGAGACACGTGTCAGTGTTAACCAAAGAACGCACACCTTGTGTGTCACCTGGTTAACTATTCGGAAGCCGATTAGAGCCCACAGGCTGTAATCGGTAAGCCTATCAGAGCTGCTGGCTCTGATAGGCACTTCCAAAAACCAACCAGCCGCTGTTATTTAGATGGCCGGCGCTCACCAGGGGGCCGGCCATCTGAATAGTGGGCGGCAGCGGCGCTGGCGACAATACATAGGTTCATGCAATGCATGAAGCTATGTGTTGTTGACATGAGTGACGGGCGCAGGAGAGAGAGGGGGCGGTGCTCCTGCACCCACTATGGATGCACCGCCACTGGTGAGTGGTCCATGGGGTAACAGTACCTATAGACTTATGCAGATGCCT
The DNA here is from genome assembly GCA_029206835.1 of Rana muscosa. Lineage (NCBI taxonomy): Eukaryota > Metazoa > Chordata > Amphibia > Anura > Ranidae > Rana > Rana muscosa. The sequence continues at coordinate 180,824,881 of CM055117.1, read as the reverse complement.
GTTTTTTTGTTATCGTTCGTTTATGAGTGGAGCCTATAGAACTGTGCGGATGAAGTTAAGGCTGGAGTTCAACTTTAATTCTGTATACTTCAGGAGTTTTCCTATTATGACACATGGTAGTATTCAGCTTCTGACACAATCAGATGCTTTATTGAATTGACCTTAGTAGAAACATAAGAAATACAGTATATCCATAGTACCAATGATGAATATAGTATACTTTGTTGTTGGCTGTCATATAATAGCAGTGCATACTATTGAGTAATTAATTATACAAGTATGTGATTTAGCAGGTAGTAATACAAAGAAAAACAATAGTTATAGTGAAGACAAACTAGAATACAGATCTGTGGGAGTTGGTGGTGAGGAGGTCAATTTTCAGACTTCTGTATGAATCATCAAAAAGACAAAGCCGATTGTTTGGTTGTTATACTTTAGAATGTGTTTAAGTGTTTTTCTGAGTGTGGCTTTTCCAAAGCTCATTCATTCCCCAAGCATTGATCTGGGCAGAGCGAACGTTGACTTCCATCCTTAGGCAAATAACGACATCCACAGGAATTCATTGTTAATTATAAGTCTACTTTTCATGTGTAGGCCTTTATTCTGACATCCTTGGATAACCCTCTCAGGTGTGTGGGCTCCATGAGTGTACTAGTGATTGTACTGCTAAATAGCATACATACTAGATGGTGTAAGCCTTCTAGGTGGATTCACCCTCTCTTTTTGTCCTGGCGACTATTGTCAAAAAAGATTATTGGAAATACAACGTTTAAGAGTCGTCACCAAAACAAGAGGTAAGGGTTACTTTTTCAATGAGGATACCTGCTCTGTTAACAACTGTTTAAGATAATTCATCTCACTTCCGGTTGCTTCTTTACAACCGGCATCTTAACTGCTGCCTATTCCCTCCAAATAGTTTAGGCCATAAATTTAGAGTTGGGGCGATCCCACATATACGGAAGAACATGCAAAAGTTATATTAAAAAATATGATAAAATTGGAGCCAACAATTCAAAAATTGTAATAAATAAATCAAATTTAATAAGCAGCTGCCCCTTTAAGTGTGATATCCACCTATAGCAAGCAAAAGCATGAAAAAAGGTACGGCGCTACTCTTTAGCAGATGAAACAGTAAATAATAATACAATCCAAAAATCATGAAATCACCATAAAAACCATGTAAACTCTTAAAAAAATATAAACTTTAGGCTGGGTTCACATCTCTGTGCCGAGCGGCTCACAGCAGGTGTCTGGTGCACCCCTGTTCACCGTTTCAGGACCGATTTCGGTCCGAATTTTTGGCTCAATTTAGGCCTGAAACGGACCAGAAGAAGCACAGGACTCCTGTGCAATTTGCTCCACAGCCGCCCTGGAGATCTGTGAACCGACTACATAGAGAGGCGGTCACAGACTCCTGACATGCGAATTAGATGTGGAAAACCTGCATCCAATTCTCAATAGTGTGATAAGTCCTTCAAATATCCTCCAATCACCATGCCTTGTGATATAAAGTGACTTATTTTCCTGCTAAGTGCTCCACCAAAGATGTATTTGACTTTGTATGCATCATCTCTCTATCTTGGGGCTATTTGTAGAGTGACCTGAAGAGCTTTATTTGAGCATTATGAAAAGCGATTTTATGGTCATTTTTGGTTGGTGAATGTGCATTTTTTCACACTGTGGTGAAACACTTAAGTAGGAAGAGAAGTCGCTATGTATCACAAGGCACGGAGATTGGAGAATTCTTAAAGGACTTATCACTATATGTTTTCTTTTTATAGTTTATATGTTTTATATGGTGATTTCATGCATTTTTTTTAATTGTATTATCATTTACACTGTTTCACCTGCTAATAAGTAGCACCGTACAATTTTTCATTAAAGAAGTTATGCAGGTTAGCCAAAATCAGGACTCTTGACTTGTGACAACATAGCCTCCCAGCTAGCAGATATTTGACATACAATTCAAGACTGAAAAAATATAGGAAATGTGAGCTAGAATTCCACATGAATAAAATTTTAATGACCCCCAGATTTCATCTACCGTACTTGGCATATAGCCAAGTAGATGAAATCTGGGGGTCATTAAAATTTTATTCATGTGGAATTCTAGCTCACATTTCCTATATTTTTTCAGCCTTGAATAGACTGTGAAAGGGTTAGAATTTCTGGCAGGTTTTTATTGCTGCCTATATTCATTACATTTCTCACTTCTTGTGTGGTTAGCAGGACAGGAAGTAAGCAGAATTTTTATAGTGGAGACACAGACAGTAAGATTGCCCCACTGACCCAACAATAGATTAGAGCAGGGCCCTCCTAATGAATGGACACACATTGGCACTGTCCAGGGACCCCAGGTGCATGGAGGATCCATGATTAGGGCCAGGAAAAGGCAGTATTGTGTTGGGGGATGCATTGGCGATTTGTCTGCTCGTGTCGCTCTTCTTTGACAGGAGTAACTGCAATGTCACTCCTGTCACAAGGAGCCGTGGCTGAGCTTCTGCTGGAGAGATGATTCCGTTTTTTCTCCTCAATACTGCAGTGGGAGGAAGAGAGTCGGCACTGAGACTGAGAACTCACCTCAGTCTCAGCACTGGAGAGGAAAGAGGAACTGCCTTCATTGCAGGTGGGAACAGCATTTGTGATCTGTGAGTACAAGGGGGCACTTACTTAATGTAAGGAACACTGTGATGGGGGACACCTGATGTAAGGGGGCAATGTGATGAGGGACACCTGAGGTATGGAGACTTTGTGATGGGGGAAGCTAATGTATACTATATTCTCTCTATGGGCTGAATGCAACTTATTCCAACGAGAACGAAATATATGTTTTACCGCCGAGGGTCCCTTTCATCCATCCATCCACCAGCCTCCGCTTGTTTTTCGTTTGGTGAATATCTGTTCAGTGATATTTGGTTTGCCACCTGGTAAGGAGACATTTTGTACAGTGGTGGTGCATGCTGTGATTCATCCAAAGGGTGCCTTTCATGGAAAAGATTAACTGCTAGATTTGCCTGTTAGTTGGTAAGGAGGCTCTCTATGCGGTGGCGTTGCACTCTTATGTGATTTACTCACCCGGTGTCTATCTATGCTTATTTGATTTTCCATATTGTAAGTGTAATAGTTTATTATCCGTTCGATTGACCTGACAATATTACGCCATGGTTTATACAATTTCCTTTTTGGGTTGATTGTTAACTACCACCTGTGGTGTCAAAGATACCTGCACTTGGAGATCTTCCAACTATTTCCGGAGTGTTTGGGTCATCCTGCAAAATAAAGGCCTGAGCTGGGTTTAAGCCACCTGCTCATTTGGCCTACTGTCCGGTAAGCATGTTTTTCACAAGGTGTTATTATAATTTCCTTAACCACTTCCCTACCCAGCCATAGTAATATGACGTCCACAGATGGGATCTCCCATCCTGGGTGGACGTCATATGACGTCCTGGGTTTGAAGGGGGATATCTGAATGATGCCTGCAGCTAGAGGCATCATTCAGATATCCTTTTGTTCTGCCGGCGATTCTGTGCACCATAAGAACAATCATAGCGGCAGTTCCGCCGCTTGATCGTTCTTATAGGCGGTGGGAGGGGACATCCCCCCTCCCACCACCATCCGGTGCTTCTCTGGGCTCTCACGTGCTATCGGGGACCCGGAGAGAATCGTCCGGCGCCGGTGGTGGGTCACGTGATGAGCATAGAGATGACTGGTGACCAGATGGTCACCAGTCATCTCTTTGACCATCGGAGGCCCGGGCGCAATGTGATGACGTCACGCCCGGGTCCTCAGATGTAAACAAAGCCGCCATTGCGGCTAGTAAACATGAGATTAGTGAAAAAAAATCACAATCTCATGTTTTCCCGCCTGGAGGAGAGATGTGGGGTCTTATTGACCCCGCATCTCTCAATAAAGAGGACCTGTCACACACATTCCTATTACAAGGGATGTTTACATTCCTTGTAATAGGAATAAAAGTGATAAAAAAAAAGTTAAATAAGTGTAAAAAAATGAATAAATAAGTAAAAAGAATTAAAAAAATATATATTTAAACGCCCCTGTCCCCGGTAGCTCGCGATCAGAAGCGAATGCACACGTAAGTCCCGCCCACATATGTAAACGCCGTTCAAACCACATATGTGAGGTATCGCCGCGTGCGTTAGAGTGCGTGCAACAATTCTAGCACTAGACCTTCTCTGTAATTCTAACCTGGTAACCTGTAAAAAAAATTAAAGTGTCGCCTATGAAGATTTTTAAGTACCAAAGTTTGGCGCCATTCCATGAGTGTGCGCAATTTTAAAGCGTGACATGTTAGGTATCTATTTACTCAGCGTAACATCATATTTCATATTCTCCCAAAAAATTGGGCTAACTTTACTGTTTTGTTATTTTTTAATTCATGAAACCATTTTTTTTCCCAAAAAAAAGGCGTTTGAAAAATGATTACGCAAATACCGTGCAAGAAAAAAGTTGCAATGACTGTCATTTTATTCCCTAGGGTGTCTGCTAAAAAAAAATATATAATGTTTGGGGGTTCTGAGTAATTTTCTAGCAAAAGAATGATGATTTGTACATGTAGGAGAGAAGTGCTAGAATAGGCCCGGTATGGAAGTGGTATAAAAAGCCCGGGGTTGAAGTGGTTAAGAAGAATTGAGTACACCGTATTTGCTTCCATTTGTGTTTAACACTGGACTAATCACACAATGTTTGGACTATTATCAGCACAATTTTTCCTTTCCATTTTATTTGTGCTCTATCTCACATTAATTGCTGCTTTTTGGACTGATTCATCCATTTAATTTTTATTTACTGTAATTTTTATTATTTTTGATTAGCACAGTTTTTTTACCCATTATATGGCACATTTTAACTGTTAGGTTTTCCTGCTCTAATCAAATCGAATAAAATAAAGTTTGGCTGAAGTTCCATTTCCCATACCAATTACATTGGCACTTGCTTTGAATCTCTTTCTGAAAGTGTCAGTAGACCTTTATGCTGATACAAACACACTTAGAAAACCTACACTATTTATTAGGTTTTATGAATTGCCTGGTTTATAGTCTTAATCCCATAACATTTGGAAATGTACTATATTTATTGTGAGTCTGCAGTGATGATTTGTACAAAGTCTTCTCAGCCAATAAGGGCAATAATATCCAACACTTTCCCTCTCCTCTCCATTTTACAAAATGGTCATAAATCTAAAACACATTACTTTTCAGCTGAACATTTAGGCTGTTTTATTTCCCCTGGAAAGTCAGCGTTGGTGCTTTTTTGTTCTCTTCATGATGCTGTTTTATGGCCATAATAGATCAGTTTAGTTTGCTGCAATCCAAAATGTAGTTGGTAAAGTGTTGGGTAAAAAAAACACGAAATTGTTGTTTCCTGAAGATTAATCACTATAGCTATTTTTATTGTATTTTTAAGCATCTCATGCCTGGAGTGCTTTATACTCACTGCTTACACCAGCAAGAAAGAACCCACATATATTGTATGTAGGCAGGCTCAGTGGAAAACCACAGGTTTTACATTTTCTTTATTTAGCCAGGGCTACATTTTACAAAGTCTTTAAGTAGTACATCTGTTTCAGTAATTTTCTGTTATTGCTGCTGTATACTTCATGATGCCTTCCATAACATAACACCGGATTTAACCACTTGACCCCTGGAAGGTTCTATCTTCTTCATGACCAGGAAAATTGTTGCTATTCAACACTGTGCTATTTTAACTGGTAATTGCTCAGTCATGCAACACTGTATGCAACTGTAATTTTTTTATATTTTTTTCATACAAATAGAGCTTTCTTTTGGTGGTATTTGATCATCACTGTTTTATTTTTTATTTTTTTGCTATATAAATTTTGAAAAAAAACAAAAAAAAACAACAATATTTTCTACTTTCTGTTATAAAACATAATCAATAAATTTACATTTCTTCATAAACTTAGACCAAAATGTATTCTGCTAAATGTAAAAAAAAAAAAAAAAAAATCCCAATAAGTGTATTAATTGGTTTATGTGAAAGTTATAGCATCTACAAACTATTTTGTATATATAGAGATGTATAGTATGTATATAGATATAGATATCTATGTATGTATATATATATATATATATATATATGTATATCTCTCTCTCTCTCTCTCTCTCTCTCTATATATATATATATATATATATATATATATATAGAGAGAGAGAGAGAGAGATATAGAGATATATATATATATAGATATATCTATATATATATACACACTATATTACCAAAAGTATTGGGACACCTGCCTTTACATGCACATGAACTCCCAGTCTTCGTCCAAATGATTTGGACCAGTGCACAAACAAGGTCCATAAAGACATGGATGAGCAAATTTGGGGTGGAGGAAGTTGACTGACTTTGGGATGAATTGGAGCAGAGACTGCGAGCCAGGTCTTCTCGTCCACAACAGTGCCTGACCTGACAAATGCGCTTCTGGATGGTCAAACATTCCCATAGACACACTCCTAAACCTTGTGGACAGCCTTCCCAGAAGAGTTGAAGCTGTAACAGCTACAAAGGGTGGGCCAACTCAATATTGAACCCTACGGACGATGACTGGGAAGCCAATAAAATTACGATGCCTGTAAAGGCAGGCGTCCCAATACTTTTGGTAATATAGTGTATCTGCAAACTGATAAATCCTGATGTATTGACAGCCTAATTTCTTGAGGCTATTAAAATGCCAGGACAGTACAAATACCCCCCAAATTACCCCTTTTTGGAAAGTAGACAGTCTGAGGTTTTTAGTAAGAAGCATGGAGGATTTCTGAAGTTGTAATTTTTTGTCAAAATGTTTTGAAAAATGTAAGGATAAGTTCACGTTTAAAAAAAATTATTATAATTGCACATTTTTTTGCAGGTAAAAAAATGTGGATTTATAATTTTTTTGGTTGCAGGAGCCTGTAAAGCAGTGCAGCAGCGATCAGCAGATTGCTGATGCCGTGCCGGTCTCCTGAACACTGTGAGTGTATTGGCTTACATATACATCCCATACAGGTAAGCCGATACTCCCTGACAGGAAGACTTAATGAACTACCAGAGCGCTCCACAGCACTGTGGTAATTCATTGAGAACTACAAGCCAGCTCCCGCAAAGGATGTAGAGACTTGTAGTTTATTTAGACACATAGAACCGTGTGTCTGAATGACGCGGACATGTGGGCGGAGCCCCACACAGCCACGCTGCTTTCAAATAGTGCCAGCTATTACGAGGAATTCCTCTCCATACTGCTGCCACAGGAAGAGGGGGCAGCGGGCGGCAGCTGCTGCACTGGGAACATGTTACATGCTCCACCCCACCCCAAGAGTGAACGTATCCTTTAAGACATGAAATCTAATTCTTTTTGTCACAATTTTTTTTACATACTGTCACCAGTGCAGTACAGCGTCATCACATGACTGGTATGTTAAAAAAATAAAAAAATTTATTCAATTTTTTAAACATTTTTTTTTGTTTTACTCTTTATTTTTACATAGCTTCATCAGAGTAGATCAGTGTCACCATAGTGTAGCTGTGCTGAACTGATTAACAGCTACATCAGCAAGAGGAGGGATCTGCTGAGCAGGAAGAGTTCAATAGACTGAGTCAGGCAGCACTGCACTATGGGAACCAGGGGCGTAGCGTGGGTTGTCAGCACCCGGGGCAAGGCAAGTAATTTGCGTCCCCCTAACCTGCAGACTTTTCGCACTCTCCAAGTCCCTTCCCTTCCTTCAATAGTACTGACCTACCTGATTCCTATACTAACCTACCTGATTCCTACATCGCCCACTACACACTGACCTACCTGATTCCTATACTGACCACTACATAATACACTATACACTACCCACAGACCACTACTCAATACACTACATACACTACATACTGACCATTACACAATACACTACATACTGACCGCTACACAATACAATACACTGACCGCTACACAATACTCTACCCACAGACCAATACACAATACACTACATACTGACCGCTACACAATACACTATTCAATACACTACATACTGACCGCTACACAATACAATACACTACATACTGACCGCTACAAAATACACTACATACTGACCGCTACACATTACAATACACTACATACTGACCGCTACACAATACACTACATACTGACCGCTACACAATACACTACACTACATACTGACCGCTACACAATACAATACACTACATACTGACCGCTACACAATACACTATTCAATACACTACATACTGACCGCTACACAATACACTATTCAATACACTACATACTGACCGCTACACAATACACTACATACTGACCGCTACACAATACACTATTCAATACACTACATACTGACCGCTACACAATACACTATTCAATACACTACATACTGACCGCTACACAATACACTACATACTGACCGCTACACAATATACTACATACTGACCGCTACACAATACACTACACTACATACTGACCGCTACACAATACACTATTCAATACACTACATACTGACCGCTTTACAATACACTATTCAATACACTACATACTGACCGCTACACAATACACTACATACTGACCGCTACACAATACACTACACTACATACTGACCGCTACACAATACACTATTCAACACACTACATACTGACCGCTACACAATACACTATTCAATACACTACATACTGACCGCTACACAATACCCTACATACTGACCGCTACACAATACACTATTCAATACACTACATACTGACCGCTACACAATACACTATTCAATACACTACACAATACAATACACTGACCGCTACACAATACTCTACATACTGACCGCTACACAATACAATACACTGACCGCTACACAATACATTATAACTATACACAATACACAATACACTATACATTATACACAATACATTATAACTATACACAATACACTATACATTATACACAATACACAATAAACTATACATTATACACAATACACAATACATTATACACAAACTTTCTGGCTGCTCCCTCTCCCCAGACCATATCTACTCCCCCCAGGCCGAGTGAGTCTCTTACCTTTTTTTTCTTCTATCTGCTCTGCCGCCTGTCACACTGCTCGCTGGACTGCCTGTCCTGACGGGGGCACGATCGGGAGACCCGGCCGGAGAGGAGGAGGAGATGATGATGATGGCAGCCACAGACTGCCTGCTGCTGCGCCGGGGACATGATAGGAGAGGGAGGAGGAGGAGGAGATGATGATGATGGCGGCGGTGGCTGGCCACAGACTGCCTTGCCTGCCTGCCACCACGCCGCGGACCTGGTGACCTGGGCCGGAGAGGAGGAGGAGGAGGAGGAGAAGACAGCCCCGCCCCCCGCGATTAAGGACAGGCCACATGACCCCTTTCGCCCAATCACAGGGCGCCAGGGGCCGGCCTGAGAATAAAGATGGCGGCCGGAGCGGCGCGGGGTCACAAAAAAAAAAGATTTATGGAGCTAGGGTGACACCGGCGCGGGATTGCGCCCCCCCCAAATGTTGCGCCCGGGGCCTAGGCCCCCCTCGCACCCCCCACGCTACGCCACTGATGGGAACTGTAGTTCAGAAGAGAGACTCTACTAATCATGAGCTTTTGAAGTACATTTCCCAGTGAGAGATTGCCAGGAGGAGGGGAAAGAGCTGCATTTTCTCAGGCTGTACAAGATGCAGCTTCTTCCTGCCCTGAGGGAGCTCAGAGAGTGCACATCGCTGTCCAGTGTGCACCACCACTGCTGCATAACGGCAGCCCGAGCAAGATCTGGAGTGCTTAATCCAGATGTGCCACCAACAGCCAGAGTCACCAAGGTGCAGAGAGTAGACTAATCGCTGTGTGTGACAGAGGATGGAAGAGGCTCTGTCTGGAGAAGTCCTGGAGGTCAGCATGGGTGGGGGGGGGGGGTGGTTGATGAAGGGGCTAGAGAGCAGGAGGTCTTGGGAGGAACGAAGAGGAGGGTTTGGATGATATTTTGAAATGAGGCTGGTAATGTAGTTGGGGGCAGAGTTGTGGATGGCTTTGCGTGTTGTAATATTTTGAATTTTATTTGTTGGAAGCCAAAGTGGACCCTAAATCAAAAAGTGAATATCTGTGATCTTTTTAAGAGTAAATAGAAATTTTACTAGACGTAACATACTTAAAGTGATTAAAGTGATTCTAAAGTCTACAGCTTTCTTACTTTATAGCGTTCTCTGCAGTAAAAAAACATTCCACTGCGTGTTCCCTCCCCCCCCCCCCTCTCCAGCATTTACCTGACTCGTGTATCAATCCAGTACTGTGCCTGACAGCAGGTCTTCTCTCCCTCTCTTCTTGGTCTCGCAGAATTTGCTGAGAACAGTGGGAGCCATTGCCTCCTGCTGGTGTTAGTCAAATCCGGTGAGCAAAGAGAGGTGGGTGGGGCCGAGCAGCACTGTGTGTGTCTATGGATACACATGGCCCAACTAGGGAGCCAACCCACGCATCTGCCCCCATAGCAAGTGGCTTGCTATAAGGGCAGACACAGAAGGGGAGGAGCCAAGATTTCCGGTGGTGAACCCCAGAAGAGGAGGTAAGGGGTGGCTCTGTGAAATACCATTGGACAGAGCAGGTCAGTATAAACCTGTTTATTATTTGAATAAAAATAAATAGTCTTTACAGTCACTTTAAGCAGAAACCTTAACCTCCCTTATGTGTTGAAATCTTCCTGAAATATAGTGGTTCTTTACCTGGTGGATGAGTATACCTAGAAGCTCCTGTACCTGGAGCCACAAGAATGTAGTGGGCAAAGCATTGCTGCCTGTGACTGCTAGTTTTACAAGATTTGGAGCGAGGTTGGTAGCATCACTACTGTGCTGGTCACTGTTCTCTTTGCTGGAGAGACGGTTGTACCTGAGGACCTGCAGACAAATATCTGTCTGCTTCTGCTTTTATTTATATTCTGGATCTACAGGTATGCTTTCTGCACCTTTTTGCCTCTTCTTGATTAGTCACACACAAGTTATCATCAGTCATCTGCAGGCCCCGGACTGAAACAAAAAATATGCCTGGGCATTTTAGACTGAGCAGCCCATTTATTGTTAACCACCTCAGACTAGGACATCCTTCTGGAACCATGCCCCTATGTGCCCCCTGGGGCGCACATCCAGGGCGCTTTGTTATCACTGTGTCCTTCAGACACAGCTGATCACAGATCGTGGTAAAGGGCCAATCACAGCATCCCCTTTACCATTTGATCAGCCGTGTCCAATCACCGCATGAGCAGAGGAGAGCCGGTAACCGGCAAGTGTGACAAGGTACATGTACACAGATAATCATTATCAGTGCCTTCACCCCAACATCCCGGTGCTAGTTTAGGAGTTCAGGCCTGACATCTCTGCTATTTAACTTAAAGGCACAGGGGAACATGATTGCCAACAAACCCCCACAGTGACAATGATCACTGCTCCCTCTGCACCAGTGGGACCACTACAGCTGTCTGCTGCATCCCATCAACTCCCGCTGCACTCACCTGCCTTCTCTGCCACCTCTTCAAAGCCGGTGCAATGGAGAGATGTCTACCAGGCTCCCGATGCAATCCCAACTCATTCTCCTGCAGTTTCGATCCCCCCTCTCCTCCAGCCACAATCTCCTGTCCTCCATCCGTGATCCCCTCTCTTTCAGCCGCAATATCCTCTCCTCCAGCCATGATCCCCTCTCCTCCAGCCACGGTTTCCTCTCCTCTAGCTGTGATCTCCTCTCCCATAGGCCATGATCCTTACTCTCCTCCAGCACTCACATTTTACAGATGTCCACTGAACACCTGCTGCGAGCCCCGCTGTCCTCCTACTCCAGTTCAATTCAGCCTCACCATTTCACTGTTCCAGCCCCGCCACTCACCGCTCAGCACTTCCAGCATACCATCACAGCACATCACCCTACATTAAAGATGGCCCTGGGACATGCGGCCCGGCAGCCCCGGCCCACCAGGCAAATGCCCAGGTTTTTCAGTGTACATATCCCTTTTAAAGAAGCCGGTTATTGACTCTCTTCTTCCCTCATCATGCTGTCAGCATGAGGAAAGGAGTGCCGATAAACAGCTTCTATTTACATCCGTGATCAGCTGTGATTGGACACATCTGATCACGTGGTAATGAGACGCTGATTGGCTCTTTACCTCAATCTGTGATCAGCAGTGGGCATGCGGCTGGCACGATCATAGGAGGCCATCATATGATGGCCTCCTAGAACTAGCCGTCCATGCTGTAGCTGTCATTTGGCTAAAGCGTGGACAGCAAGTGGATATTTATGTAAAGCCTTTACCTCAGAAGGAAAACTTTTTGCTTTAACTGCTTATAAAAGAGTGAAATGTTTGTTAGTTTTGCGCAATTGTGTTAGTGTGTGTGTTTTATGCAATTTGTTATTGGTTCTAAAGCCCTGTACACACGATCGGATTTCCTATGGATTCAAATCTGATGGATTTCTCCATCGGAATTCCGATGAAGCTGACTTCCGTCAGTCTTGCCTACACACCATCAGTCAAAAATCCGACCGTCCCAAACGCTGTGACGTAAAACACTCAGACGAGCCGAGAAAAATTAAGTTCTTTGTTTCTGAGCATGCGTCGACTTGATTCTGAGCATGTGTGGGTTTTTTCTCCAATGGAGTTCCACACAGACGATCGGAATTTGCTGTCGTTTTTTTTTTCCATCAGATAAATTTAAAACATGTTCTATTTTTTCTCACCGATGGAAAAAAGACCGATGGGGCCCATACACGATCAGTTTGTCCAATGAAAAAAGTCCATCGGACTGTTTTCATTGGTAAAACCAATCGTGTGTACAGGGCATAAATCTGCTAATACATTTAACACTAATCCTCCTATTCATTCCCTGTGCAGTGCAGCTGAGCCTGCAGAGAAAGGGGCATGTGTTTGAGCTTTGGGGTGCACACCCTAATTCAATAGGCTGCGCACGCCTATGCCTACAATGAAAGTTTGGTAAATGCCAGAGTAAATGCTTTATACTGTAAAATTGCCCCAAAGTGTTACACAATATCAAATTGTATTACACATTTGTTGGTTGCGTTGTTTATATCTCCATTTCCAGCCATGTTTCCCTGGTTGTTATATTAATCGCCTTAGCAACTACGCTACTTAGAACTACACATGTGAATATGTTCGATTCCCTGAGCACATTAATGCTGTGCCCTTTCTTCTGCAGCAATTATAAACCAATTCCACCACCACAAACTTAGAAAGCTCAGCAGTTTGATGTTTTGTCCATCAAAACCACGGGATATGCATTTAATCACTAAGCAGGAAACCATTATGTCTTGCAGAAAAGGCATCTCGTATGGTAGATGAATAGATACATGTTTTCCCACTGGCTATCACTCCTTTGTCCGGATCTCATTCTCCTACTTTCCATCATACACCCACATCTCAGCACCCGACATTGGGCTGCTTTGTGTTTGTGCAATTCAATGGTGAAAAGAAGAAAGAAAAGAGTTTGTCGTGTTTAAGTGCACTGCTGTTTCTTCCTTAATGATCCGGTGCTTACAGTCTGAGTATTTCTCCTTGTAAAGAAGAGCATTTGACAATAGAGGATATACAGTGTGTATGTATATATATATATATATATATATATATATATATATATATACATTCTGTATATGTGAAATGTATCAACAAGGGAATTATAAACACTGTTGGAAATGTGTTTTTTTTTTTTTTAAAACCATTGTAGGATAGCATAGATACAGATCTTCATCATACAGTCCAGGGGTTCTTAAAATGTAAACGCAGCAATAATTTTTTTTTGTTTGCTAGCCTTTGGCCTGTTAAATATACCATTGAAATACTTATCAATCTTGCCAGAAATTGTGTGTGCCCCTTTTATCTGCACTGTTAATGGCAAACATTGTCCTCAGTTCTTTCAACACAGGGCTCTATATTGAGAGAACGTATTAAGCCCCGTACACACGGTCAGACTTTTGGCCAACAAACTTCATTTTGAGCAAGTTGGACCAACAATCCGACCGTGTGTACGCTCCATCGAACAAACTTTTTTTGCTTTTTTCTTGTTTTCATCGGACAAAAGTTGGGTCTGCAAACGGACAAACTTTTGCCCAACAAAAGTCCGATGGAGCAAAGTCCGACCGTGTGTACAGAAAACGATGGACAAAACAACTAATGTTAAAATCAACCAACAATAGCAGAAGTTGACCTAAGGGTGGCGGTAAAGAGCAGAAAAGAGCAGAAAAACCACGTGATGTTGCAAAAAGTTTTGGGAAAGTTTGCAGAAAAGTCCGAGCGTGTGTATGCTATGGGTGTTCCCGACCAACTCTGACAAAAAACCACGGAAAAGTCCGATGGAAGTCCGACCGTGTGTACGAGGCTTAACTGTTAGGCGTGGCTTGCCATGACATGTCACTGATCGCTGTTCCCGATGACAGGGAACAGACGATCAATGACATGTCACTAGGTAGAACGGGGAGATGTTGTGTTTACGCTAACATCTCCCCATTCTTCAGCTCTGTGACCCGAACTTTTTTTTTTTTCTTTTTTTTTTTCATCGGACAAAAGTTCGCTCTGCAAACGGACAAACTTTTGGCCAACAAAAGTCTGATGGAGCAAAGTCCGACCGTGTGTACAGAAAACCATCTGACTTTTGTCCGATGGACAAAACAACTAATGTTAAAACCAACCAACAATAGCAGAAGTTGACCAAAGGGTGGCGGTAAAGAGCAGAAAAGAGCTGAAAAACCACGTGATGTTGCAAAAAGTTTTGGGAAAGTTTGCAGAAAAGTCCTGTGGTGTGTATGCTATGGGTGTGCCCAGCCAACTCCGTTCGGACAAAAATCCAAGGAAAAGTCAGATGGAAGTCCGACCGTGTGTATGGGGCTTTAGGCACAAAATGAACCACTTTATTGCCCCCAGATTCAGACAGTGTATATTATTAGCACTGATCACTGTTCTAGTGTCACTGGAGATGTCAGTGGCAGTTATGCCCTGTACACACGGTCGGTTTTTCCGATGAAAAAAGTCTGATGGACTTTTTTCATTGGAAAAAACGATTGTGTGTGGGACCCAGCTGACTTTTTTCCATCGGTGTTAAAAAATAGAACATGTTTTCAATTTTTCCGAAGGAAAAAAACCTATAGGAAATTCCGATCGTCTGTGTGGAACTCCATCGGAGAAAAATCCATGCATGCTCAGACTAAATTACAAGACGGGAGCGCTCGTTCTAGGAAAAACTAGCATTCGTAATTTAGATGGCACATTCGTCATGCTGTAACGGACTGAAAAGCCCGGAGACTGAAAAGCGCAAATCGGCTAACACCAAACTTTTACAAACACGCGGTAACACGAAATCAGCAAAAGCAGCCCAAAGGGTGGTGCCATTGGATTTGAACTTCCCAACGTCACAGCGTTTTGGACAGTCGGAATTTTGTCTGATAGTGTGTAGGCAAGACTGATGAAAGTCAGCTTCATCGGAATTCTGACAGAAAATTCCATCGGATTTTATTCCATCGGAAATCCGATCGTGTGTACAGGGCATAAGTCAGTTCCTACAAAGTGTCAGTTAGTGTCAGTTTGCCCACAGCACAATCACCATAAGTCACTGATCACCGCGATTAGTAGCATAAAAATAAATAAATAAACAAATAAAAATTTCAGTATATATATTATCGTTTGTAGACGCTATAGCTTTCACACACACCAATTAATATACACCTATTGTTTTTTTGTTTTGTTTTTTTAACAATACATGTAGCAGAATACATTTTGGCCTACATTTATGAAGAGGTTTGATTTTTTTATTTATTTGTCTTACTATGTTTTATAGCAGAAAGTAAATAATATATTATTTTTTTTTTGGGAGTTTTGACCTTTTTTTTTGTTTATATAATAAAAATAAAAAACCCAGTGGTGATCAAATACCACCAAAAGAAAGCCCTATTTGTGTGGAAAAAAAATGATATAAATTTAATTTGGGCACAGTGTTGTATGACGACGCAATTGCCAGTTAAATTAGTGCAGTGCCGCATAGCAAAAAATGGCCTGGCAATGAAGGGTGTAAAAACCTGTGGAGCTTAAGAAGTTAAATACACTTTATCCCTTTTACTGTTACTTAGATCGCCCAGTATGTTACCATACTTTCTTTACCAGACTGTTGAAATCATTATCATCAATAGTCCTGTTAGATACAAGTATGAGTTGAAAAGATGTCAATAGCTTGGTTTCACTTTACATATGGATCTCTAGAAAGAACAGCAGAAAGTAATGATGAGGATTTTATCATAATTATTTAAAAATGACAAATAACAAATGCACAAGCTAGCTACGTCTAATGATTTTTTGTCTGGTGCAGCTCTGCATAGAAACCACTCAGCTAAGTTTTTTTGTTTATTTTTGTCAAAGCTTAAAGTGTTTGTTACCCTAAAAAAATAAAATAACGGATCATGCTCCCTTAAAGCATGAATGTAATTTGGCCCCTTCTATCACCTGAAATACCTGGCTGATCCTGCCTGGTTCTGCCCTCCCCCCTGTAAACTGACCACGGTTTAATCATGGCTCCTGAGCCCTGACACCGTGGTCAGTTTATGTGCCTCCATCAACCGCAGCTCTTTTCTCTGCTCTCCTGTGTCCTCCTCTGTCCTCCCCCCCTCCCTGCCTGTCAGCTCCGCCCACTCCACGATCCTCTGCTCCTGCTGCTATCATATCTATAGTGTAAGCATGCCATCCCATCCCATCTGTTAAATAACATTATGTGACCCTGTGCTGTATAAAATAGATGCAGATTTGTACCTAATATCAGAGCGTTTTCCAGCGCTCACGTGACTCCTCGGCTCTCTCCTCCCCGGCTGACGTCAGCAGGAGTTCTCGGCCCCTCCCGCTATAGCTGTCAGCTAGGGAGAGGAGAGAGCCGAGGAGTCACGTGAGCGCTGGAAAACGCTCTGATATAAGGTACAAATCTGCATCTATTTTATACAGCACAGGGTCACATAATGTTATTTAACAGATGGGATGGGATGGCACATGAGCGCCTCTGATATAGGTACAAATCTGCATCTTTTTTACACAGCATAGGGACACATAATGTTATTTAACAGAGGAGATGCCATGCTTATACTATAGTGGCTTAACAACCACTTTAAATTAGCAAGATGAAGTTAGAAGCTCATTGGCTACCATACACCAGCTGCATCTGATTTTGCACTCGCCCGTTTTAGTAAATCAACCCCAATTTGTCTATATCCAGAGCAGATCATCTGTCCATACATAGCACCTGTCTGGAACCACCTGAGATTATAGCTACAAGAATCTACCAAATCTAAAATCATCAGTGTGAACGAGGCCTAATAAGGAGGAAGTATTGCTAGGAGGAAAGGGAAAGGAGTTCTTGCAGAAGAGACATACATAGCCTCTTTTACCACACAACTAACTATTAGCATTTTTTTTTTAATTTCAGTTTCTTTTTAAATCTGTTATCAACAGAATATACAAGGTAAAAATTAACGATTTTTATAGGTGTACGAATAAATGTGCTTCCTCTTAAAGGTTAATGCCACGTTTTACTACCTGACTAGTTCTATCTATCAGTACTGGGCAAATATTTATTTTCTTATAGGATGTTTGAGCTGTCTGTGCTGATGTTCATGTTAATCTCCAGTTAGTAGAAAGGACTAGTAAGCATGTGATGAAAAAGTGACAATATTTAAACTAGATACTAATAGCATTTATTGTTGTGCAAGTAAAAGTCTCCACTCCTGTACAGAAACTGATATATTTACAATTTCTGTTACTTCCCTGTGTAGCCTGCTGCTATGTTATCTGTCATGCTGGACAAAAAGTTCTGCTGGGATTCTGATAGGATGCCAGCTGTATGTTTGAAACGACAGTATTACTCCTTTTTATAAGACCTCCTCTTAAGCTATATTTTTGTTTTGATAAATTTTGCGTAAACCAGCTCAAAACTTAGGCCTCGTTCTCATGGGCAAACTTAAACTTACACCTGTGTGAGGGCCATGGATGTACGATTGTTCTATGCATACGCAGGGCCGCCATCAGGAATTTTGGGGCCCCTGGAGCAGAGGAGAACTGGGGGGGGTGCTGCGGCCGCGAATTAAGAAGCGGGGGGGCTGACGCAAATTGAGAAGTGGGGGGGGTGCCGCAAATTGAGAAGCTGGGGGTTTGGGTGCTGACGTACACAAACAAAAGAGTGAAAAAAAGGGGGGTTGCCATCCGGGGCCCTGGTCCGTCTGGGGACCTCTGGGCCCCTTACGAAAAAAAAAAAAAATATAAAAAATTAAATAAAAAAATTGATAAATAAAAAAAAAATTATAAAAAAAAGGGGGGGTTGACATTTGGGGCCCTGGGGAACTCCAGGCCCCTGGGGACCTCTGGGCTCCTTACAAAAAAAAAAAAAGGGGGAGCCATCCGGGCCCCAGGGGACCTCCGGGCCCCTTACAGGTGTACTGCCTGTACCCCCTTGATGGCGGCCCTGTGCATACGCATGCAGGCAGTCCAATTCATGTCATTCGGACAAAGCTGCTGCTACCAATTTGACATCTGTATGGGTGCGGGTGAAGAAACACCTGTGCATTCTATGCAAGCTTCCACTCTTAAGGATGGCCATGTAAATGAGGCCTTATGTGTACTGGCTCTTAAGGAGAAGTACAGCAAAGCTTGTTTGGCTGTACTTCCCCTGTGCATCGCAGGAGTGCAGTTCGTTCTGCACTCCTGTGACCCATTTTCAGCCAACAGTAGGCTAAAGCCAGCTATCAGCTGACATCACAGAGCAGGTCCAGGCTTGGAAAAGATTGTGACCATTTAGTCAGGATCCACCCAGGAGCCTGGACTGGCACCTGGCTCAGCCTCTCAGCGAGCCGCTCTTTGCTAACAGTGGTGGGGTGAACTGAGCGATCAGTCATGTTTGATCACTCGGTTCTCAGCCTTGGAGACAGTGGGGGACAGATGCAGTATCAATGCGACCTAGGGCAGTGTTTCTCAACCTTTTTCAGTCAAGGCATCCTTTAAATTTCCACACAATCTCTAGGCACCCCATTCTAAAATGTAAAGAACTAAACAAATGGCTTTATATAACGGAGCAACAGCCACACATGTAGGACATCCAACATTAACCACTTGAGCCCCAGAAGATTTGCCTGCTTAAAGAGGAAGTAAACCCTGAGGGGTTTTTCTTCCTCTTTATTTCCCTGCAAAGGTAAAGCATAATGGGCTACTATGCATTGCATAGCAGCCCATTATGTGTCTCTTATCTGAAACCGAAGCCAGCGATGTCACCGCTGTCCCCACTGGCAGCGATCGTCCATCTTCACCCCTCTTCCTCACGGGGCCGCAAACTCCAGCTTTCGCACGACAACATTCCCGCTGCGGGAGCCGCCAGTCACGACATGACCCCTTTAGAAATGTCACGATCTTCCCTTTCTGAAGTGTGCATGCGCCGTAGACATTGGCGCATGCGCCGTAGGCATCAGTGCACGGCTTTATTGTAAATATCTCCTAAACCGTGGAGGTTTAGGAGATATTTCCAGCACCTACAGGTAAGCCTTAATATAGGCTTATCTGTAGTTAAAAGTGGCTGTACAACCACTTTAACCACTTAAGCCCCGGACCATTTTGTTGCTAAAGGACCAGACCCCTTTTTGCGATTCGGCACTGAGTCCCTTTAACTGACAATTGCGCGGTCGTGCGACGTAGCTCCCAAACAAAATTGACGTCCTTTTTTTCTCACAAATAGAGCTTACTTTTGGTGGTATTTGATCACCTCTGCGGTTTTTATTTTTTGTGCTATAATTAAAAATAGAGCGACAATTTTGAAAAAAAATTCAATATTTTTTACTTTTTGCTATAATAAATATCCTCAAAAAATATAAAAAAAAAAATAATTCCTCAGTTTAGGCCGATACGTATTCTTCTACATATGTTTGGTAAAAAAAATTGCAATAAGCGTTTATTGATTGGTTTGCACAAAAGTTATAGCAGCTACAAAATAGGGGATAGATTTATGGCATTTTTATT
This sequence comes from Rana muscosa, assembly GCA_029206835.1. NCBI lineage: Eukaryota > Metazoa > Chordata > Amphibia > Anura > Ranidae > Rana > Rana muscosa. Next base: position 180,804,864 of record CM055117.1, on the reverse strand, counting down.
TTTTACTAGTAATGGCGGCGATCAGCGATTTTTATCATAACTACAACATTATGGCGGACAGTTTTGACACCATTTTGGGACCATTGTAATTTTTACAGCGATCAGTGCTATAAAAATGCACTGATTACTGTGAAAATGACACTGGCAGTGAAGGGGTTAACCTGTAGGGGGCGCTGAAGGGGTTAAGTGGGACCTAAGGGAGTGATTCTTACTGTATGGGGGCGTGGCTTGGCGTGTGACGTCACTGATCGTCGTTCCCTATGACAGGGAAAAGACGATCAGTGACCCTCTCACTAGTAAGAACGGGGAAAGGTTTGTTTACACTTACATCTCCCCGTTCTTCAGCTCTGTGACCCGAACGCGGGACACTGGTGGCGATTGGGTCCACGGGTCCCGCTAGCGCTGTCACCGAGCTCGCGACCGGGTCGCGAGCGCGCCGCCGGCGTTGCGCGCGCGACCCACGGCTGGGATTTTTAAAGGGGACGTACCTGTACGTGCTTATGCCCAGCCGTGCCACTCTGCCGACGTATATCGGCGTTAGGCGGTCCTTAAGTGGTTAATGACCAGGCCATTTTTTGCGATACGGCACTGCGTCGCTTTAACTGACAATTGCCAAACAAAATTAACGTCCTTTTTTTTCCACAAATAGAGCTTTCTTTCAGTGGTATTTGATCACCTTTGCGGTTTTTGTAAACAAAAAAAGAGCGACAATTTTGAAAAAAACTATTTTGTACTTTTTGCTATAATAAATATCCCCATTTTTTTTTTTAAAAAAAGCTAATTTTTTCCTCAGTTTAGGCTGATATATATTCTTCTACATATTTTTGGTAATAAAAATCGCAATAAGCGCGTATTGATTGGTTTTCACAAAAGTTATAGCGTCTACAAACTATGGGAAAGATTTATGGCATTTTTATGGCATTTTCATTATTTTTACTAGTAATGGCGGTGATCTGCAATTTTTATCGGGACTGCGTCATTATGTCCGACAGATCGGACACTTTTGACACATTTTTGGGACCATTGACATTTATACAGAGATCAGTGCTATAAAAATGCACTGATTACTGTGTAAATGTCACTAGCAGAGAAGGTGTTAACACTAGGTGGCGATCAAGGGGTTAACTGTGTTCCCTCGTGTGTGTTCTAACTGTAGGGGGGTGGGGGTGACTAGAGGAGATGACAGATCATTGTTCCTAGCTAGTAGGAACACACAATCTGTCTCTCCTCTCCTCACAGAACAGGGATTTGTGTGTTTACACACACACGTGACTGATCTGGCTCCCGTGCCCGTGATCGCGCGTGGCCGGCGACACGCATCGTTTCCCCCGCAGTGCAGCCGGCATGCACGCGCCTGCTATTCCCACTTGAAGGGCCGATGTGCAGCTATGAAGGCTCACGGTAACGTGCTGACCTGCCCCAGTATAATGATGGTGGCTGGTCGGCAAGCGGTTAAAGGTGATTTATTTTTTACAAAACAAACATACCTTTGCACACTGGTACTGGTATTAGTATCCCAGCGTTCCTCTTCTCTCTCACGCAGCTAAAGTGACCCCAGTGCTGATGGAGAGAGGCAAATGAAGATGCAGGCACCTGACGTCCTCCTTATTATCCAATCCAATTACTGAACCTCACAGTGCCCACAATTGTAATGATGCACAACAAAAACCTGTTTGTGTAACAAAAAGATAGGCTTGATCCACTTGTTGGCTTGTTGACAATTTTTGGGCAATTTTTAGGTATTTTGCCAAGGCACCCCTGAAGAAGCCAGAAGGCACCCCAGGGTGACTGAGACTGAGAACTGAGCAATCAAAGACTGTGGATCGCTCAGTTCTCAGTGCTCAGAGAGGAGGGAGCTGGTGACTGTCAGTTACCACTGTCTGTTCTGCCCACCCCCACTCACTGCTCACTGGAGAGCTGGACTGTGGAGGGGATGAGAGCGGCTGGCTCAGGCTCTCAGTGGCTCTCTGAGAGGCTGAGCCAGGTGCTGGTTCAGGCTGTTGGGTGGATCCCAACCATCTGGTCACGATCTTTCCCTCTCATAAAAGTGCAGAACGAACTGCACTCCTGTGATTTACAGGAGGAGTACATCCAAACAAGCTTTGGCTGTACTTCTTCTTTAAAAACAAAAAACGAAAACCCATACTTCTCTTTTAAGTTGGTTTTAGATGTACACTAAAGTATACTGAGTGCTTTATGGTCATTCTCAGTTATACTTTTTTCACTGTTGTTCGAGTTGTTATATATACAAAATAAACCTGTTTTAGGCACCTTTCACACTACTGCGACTTCGAAGTCGTGCAATTTCACGGCCGCAATTTTGCCTCGATTCAGTGGCATCAAAATCGGACCAAAGTAGTGAAAATCGGACCAAAGTAGTGCAGGGACTACTTTGAAGTCGGAACGACTTGAAGTTGTACTAATATGAATGGTTGTCATTGGAAATCATGGGAAAAGACTTGTCATGCTACTTTGCCATCACAAATCGTGGGACAAGTCGTATAAGTGTGAAAGGGGCCTTACACGTGTATATCTCTTCATACACTTGCAGCCCTTCATGGCATGATTTGTGGCCAATTTTTGCTTGGACTGCTTTAAATTTCCAAGTTTCTCTCAGTGACAATGCTTCTCGCTGCCCTCACACTGCAGTGGTCTGTGTCGGCATAGCTGAGTAACAGAAACATCCCTCATTACAAGTGTCCTCACACAGACTTCTATTGAAGGCAAGGGGAATGGGTATGGCTGAACAGGTTTGTGTGAATTACTTTGAGCAGTGGGTCTTTCTGGTGACTATTGCACAGTTTAGTCATAATTAGACAACCTAGATCAACTGCAGCATGAGAAAAATGGAGATACTAGTAAGAAAATGGAGGTTGGAGTACAATATCTGTCTGACTACATACACCATCTATCTCTGTTACGTAACTTGGGCTTTAAAAACACACCCATTATCTGACACAGAGGAAACCATGATTATCACAGTCATGTATGCATATAATAAGAAATGCTGTGATTTGACTATAGCACCATATGGCTGTTCAAAAACAATTTAAAACCTTCTATTTTATTTATTTTTTTATGTATATTGAGCATACAGTATTCTGTTCCAGGCTACACAGGCTACATTTTATTTTAATGAACACTCATGATGACAAGTAAGATGTAAAAATAACTTCCTACAGATTTGTTTTTCACAATAGTCACATTTGGTTTAAATTGTAGAACTGCTGGTAAACAATGATCCTTATTATACATTGTTAGTTGATATATTGACAAGCCACAGTAGAGTTGTGGATCAAGGGTTCTTTTTCTGAGGTGTATGGAAAGGGTTAAAAGAGAGCACATCGGAAATTGCCACTATGTAGGAGCTTTAATAGTACATTTTTGTACTAAAGATTTCAGTTTTTTTTTGCTGTTGTTGCCATGATATAATATGTGATTAATGTAATTTGACTTAATGGTGTTGATTTACTAAGGGCAAATAGACTGTCTACTTTGCAAGGGATTTTTCCCTTAGCTTAATGAATGTGGGGAAAACTCACTATGTAAAGAATACCAAATCATGAGAAAAAAATAGAATTTTTTGATTGCACATAATTGGATGATGGAAGTTCACCTCATTCATGTAGCTTAGTTAGGCAGTGTTCACTTTCATCATCCAATCATGTGCAAGGGAAATTCCTATCTGTCTAACTTTCTGTCAGTGGCAGTGCACCCATTAAGGGTGCACGGGCACCGCCCCCTCTCTCCAGCCACCCACTCTGTGTAGTATGTGGATAGATTCATGCATTGCATCAATCGATCCATGGGTGCTGTAGCCACCCCCTACTCAGGCGTCCGGCCCCTTTTCGGACGTCGGGCTCCTGAATTACAGCGGCGGGGGGGGGGGGGGTTTGAAGCACCTGATTAGAGCCATAGGCTCTAATAGGCTTCAAAAAAGATGAACTGTGAGCGCAAACCATTGCGCTCGCAGCCCACCCAGGTGTGTTAGCAAAGTAAATGAATGCTTTGCTAACATAGAACCGCCTCTCAGCCAATCAGAAGGCGCGGATGTAATACCGGTCACCTGATTGGCTGAAGGCAGAGGCGATCCCATTCGCCGCTTAGCAGAACAGGAAAAAGACGCGCACGGAGGACACAGGAGCCATCGCCGCACTACCCGTCCCACAGCTCGCCGCCTGACCCACTTCCTGACCCGCCACCACGATGGGGTAAGTGCCAGGCAGACAGCAGCGGGCAGGCGGGCGAGTGGGCGGGGTGGGGCACAGTGGCTGCATATTATTGGCAGAGAGGCTGCAATTGATGGGGCACAGTTGGCTGCATTTGCTGGGCATAGTGACTGCATATTATGGGAGCAGAGGCTGTAATTGATGGAATTGATGGGGCACAGTTGGCTGCATTTGCTGGACACAGTGGCTGCATATTATGGGCACAGAGGCTGCAATTTATGGGGCACAGTTGGCTGCATTTGATGGGCGCAGAGGCTGCATATGATGGGCACAATTGGCTGCATATGATGGGCACAATTGGCTGCATATTGTGGGCACAGTTGGCTGCATATGATGGGCACAGTTGGCTGCATATGATGGGCACAGTTGGCTGCATATGATGGGCACAGTAGCTGCATTTGATGGCACAGTGGCTACAATTGATGGCACAGTGGCTGCAATTGATTTTTTTGTTTCAGTATTTCTCAAAAAAATTCAGTTTGTTTGCGCCACCCCCCAAAAAAATGTTGAGCAGCAGCCACCACTGCTTTCTGTGCACATTTTTGGGTATTGAAGCGAACATGATTTATGTATGACCTTTAAACTCCTTTAGTTAAACAACCCAATATTTTTTTTTTCGATATTTGATGAATAATGTAAAATGATGACCAGAACAATTGTGTGTGTATATACAGTATATATATATATATATATATATATATATATATATTGTTTTTCTTTTGTATATTTTTCTTTATTGTGATATGAAAACAATGTGTTGTAAAAGTCCTCATATACTCATTGATAAGGTATGCTTGACTTGACAATACTCATTGATAAGGTATGATATACCCAAACAGTTCTACATCTTCAGCTTGATAAATACATGTTCTTATCCTATTTTTTCTTCTTTTACAGTCAGCAGAATTCTTTGAGATGCTGGAAAAAATGCAGGTAGGAGTGAGAACAACACAGGCAAGAATTAGAGCCTAGAACAGTATAAGATTCTGTATATAAATTGTGCATCCAAGCATTACTCTGGGCCAATATAATCATCCCAGTTCAGTTAGTAATATCAAAATATATATAAAAACTAAAACTAAAAATACAGCTAGTGTGTACACCTGTAATCTACAGTATATTGCATTAATTTACTTTTATTTAGCGTTTTCTGATTAGAAGAGATGCAGTGTGTGTTGTCACCGTCCCACCCTTCCCACTCGTCCAGTCAGAGAACACTTTGCATTCAATGAGAAATTGAAAAGCATTGTCTAACTGGTGCCCTTGCTGGGCATTTGCCTTGCTGTGCATCTGACCTCCTGTGTTCAAAATGCAGCAGGGCAGCCTCTTGGCATGGGACCCAGAAACTGGTGGAGTTCACTGATGTAACAGAGGTATCCAGCTTCTAGAAGGATCCTGTAGGTATGTATATACATAGTTAGATTGGTCCAAGCTGCACCAATCTAACTATGTAAAAAATGCCAGAGGAATTCTTCCACTTACGGACTGCCCATATTCGTTGCTATTTTGATGTTAAATATCGGGGTTAAGGCAGCAGAAAGCTGCCATAACCCCGGTATATATTTAAACGGCGGGCGGTCGGGCGGTCCACTTTATCATAAAAGTGTTCCCATCAGCGGATTCGCCACAGGATCACTTTTATGGGCGACGGGAGAGGAGCCCCCTCCTGCCACTTCTCAGTTGTTTCCGCTGCTTACCGGAGCCGTCGGTAACAGCGGAAACTATCCGATCTGATTGCCTGGAAGTCGAGTGAGGGCAAGATAGCCCCCACTCAACTCTATGCCCTTGGAGGATCGGAGCGATGCCAAACGTCATTTCCGCCCTTCGGCCTAAGGATAAAAGTGTTTTTTTTTTGTTTTTTTTTTAGGGACAGTGTAAAAAAATGTAATAAAAGTAAAATAAATAATAAAAAAAAAAAAAATTAAAGTGCCCTGTCCCTCACGTGCAGAAGCGAACGCATACACAAGTCGGGCCCACATATGTAAACGGTCTTCAAACCATACATGTGAGGTATCACTGCAATCGTTAACAATAATTCTAGCACTCCTGTGGTAACCTGTAGAAATTTTTAAAGCTTCGCCTATGGACAATTTTAAGTACCAAATTTTGTCGCCATTCCACGAGCTTATGCAATTTTAAAGCATGACATGTTAGGTATCAATTTACTTGGTGTAACATTATATTTTACATTATAGAAAAAAATTGGGATAACTTTACTGTTTTCTTATTTTTTTATTTAAAAAGTATATTTTTTCCCAATAAAATCGTGTTTGTAAGACGGCTGCGCAAATACGGTGTGACATAAAGTATTGCAACAATCTCCATTTTTTTTTCTCTAAGGTCTCTGCTAATATATATATATATATATATATATATATATATATATATATATATATATATATATATATATAAAATGTTTGGGGGTTCGTTATTTTAACTTGTAAACAACAAGTGTGAGAAATAGACTTGGTCCTTAAGTGGTTAAGCCTTTCCCTATTGGTTCTAGGATATTGTCTGTTTTCTCAGACTGTACTTTTGTTATTACTCATCTTTCTTTAAAGGTAGGTTCACCTTTACAGAAAATCTGTAAGGTGAACTTACACTGGACCCCCTCCTCATCCCCCCTGGGTCCCGCTGTACCTAAGGCCGGCGATCACCCGCTTGGAGACATTGGGTCGCTGCTTCACCGGTTCGGGGATTTGAAATCCCTGTGGTATAATCTCCTAAACGTAACCTCATAAAGGTACATATAGGAGGCATTGTAATAAACCGATCAGAACCCATCTAGCCCGTCCAGAGGGGGAGAAGAAGAGAGAAAGCCTCAGGGATTTCAAATCTCCAGACCGGTGAAGTGGTGACCCGATGTCTCCTAGCAGGTGATCACCGGCCTCAGGTAGAGCGGGACGGGGAGGGGATCCAGTGTAAGTTCACCTTACAGATTTTCTGTAATGGTGAACTTACACTTTAAATAAGAAAGGAAAATCGCTACAGCATGGAAATGCCCAGTGATCAGTTTGGCCATAATGAAGCGAAAGCTTACGTTGATTATGCTACATGTTAGTGTTGTACGGGATAAAAAATCCCTGTTTGAAAAGGTATAGACCCCCCTGGCTCTCTTACCTACAGGTGCACTTATGCCCCTTTCACACTGGGGCAGGAGCGGCGTCGGCGGTAAAGCGCTGCTATTTTTAGCGGCGCTTTACCGACAATTTCGCAGTTGCCGCTTTGCCGGTGGTATATTGATTTCAATGGGCAGGAACGGTGGAGGAGCGGTATACACACCGCTCCTTCACCGCTCCAAAGATGCTGCTAGCATGACTTTTTTTACCGTCCTGCTAGCGCACCGCTCCAGTGTGAAAGCCCTCGGGGCTTTCACATTGGAGAGACAGCAGCGGCTGTTTCAGGTCGGTTTGCAGCCACTATTTTTAGCACAATAGCGCCTGCAAACCGCCCCAGTGTGAAAGGGGTCTTAAGGTCGAAACGTACTTGTTTTAGGTAAACTCCCGGACAGGCATACTCTTACTCTTTACTCCCCCCCCTTTTTTTTTTACCTTCTTCTCTCTCCTTTCTTTGCCTGGTTTACCTTTTACCTTAGTACAGTACAAGTCTTTTAACCAGACCTTTATTCTTGATTACAGATTTTTTATCAAGTTTTATATGTGAATAAGTACTATACAGGATATGTAGCTGATATAAACTCACCAAGCAACTTTATTAGGTACACCTTGCTATTACCGGGTTGGACCACCTTTTGCCTTCAGAACTGTCTTAATTCTTTGTGGCATAGATTCAACGAGGTATTGGAAATATTCCTCAGAGATTTTCTGCAGATTTGTCAGCTGCACATCCAAGATGTGAATCTCTCATTTCACCACTTCCCAAAGGTGCTCTATTGGATTGATATCTGGTGACTGTGTAGGCCATTGCAGTACAGTAAACTCATTGTCATGTTCCAAAAACCAGTTTGAGATGATTTGAGCTTTGTGACATGGTGTATTGTCCTGCTGGGAGAAACCATCAGAAGATGGGTACACTGTAGTCATAAAAGGATGGACATGGTCAGCAACAACACTCTGGTAGGCTGTGGTGTTTAAATTATGCTCAATTGGTACTAAGGGGCCAAAAGTGTGAAAAGAAAAAATCCCCCACACCATTACACCACCACCACCAGCCTGAACTGTTGATACAAGGCAGGATGGTTCCATGCTTTCATGTTGTTTATGCCAAATTCTGACCCTACCATCTGAGTGTCACAGCTGAAATCTAGACTCATCAGACCAGGCAACAATGTTGTAATCTTCTCTTGTCCGATTTTGGTGAGCCTGTGCGAATTGTAGCCTCAGTTTCCTGTTCTTAGCTGACAGGAGTGGCACCCAGTGTGGTCTTCTGCTGCTGTAGCCCATCTGCTTCAAGGTTCAATGTGTTGTGTGTTCAGAGATGGTATTCTGCATACCTTGGTTGTAACAAGTGGTTGTTTGAGTTTCTGTTGCCTTTCTATCATCTCGAACCAGTCTGCCCATTCTCCTCTGACCTTTGACATCAACAAGGCATTTTCATCCAGACAACCACCATTCACTGTATTTTTTCTCTTTTTCTGACCATTTTCTGTAAACCTGAGAGATGATTGTGTGTGAAGATCTCAGTAGATCAGCAGTTTTTGAAATACTCAGACCAGCCAATCTGGCACCAAAAACCATGCCATGTTCAAAGTCACTTGATTCCCCTTTCTTTCCCATTCTGATGCTTGATTTGAACTTCAGCAAGCTGTCTTCACCACGTCTTGATGCCTAAATGCATTGAGTTGCTACAATGTGATTGGCTGATTAGCAATTTGTGTTACCAAAATATTGAACAGGTAAACCTAATAAAGTGGCCGGTGAGTGTAGTTGATACTATGTTGATTTATTTGCTTTTGGACTTTTTATGGGTCCAACCATGGACCCCCTCATTCTCTATATATTTTATGTTTGTCATTGCTCGTACATTGACTACGCTAATAGTTCTACTTTTGTACTTGACTTTGCTTATTTATGTTTTATTACCATTTGCAATCTTAATACAAAGATTGAAACAAAATAAGAAAGGAAAAATTGAGATGTATCTAGTCCTTTTCATGTCTATGTGTTTTTCCTCTTAAAGCACTTTCTATTGAAATAGTTGTATAGTTATAAACTATTATGCATTTTTAACACATGTTGCAATGTACTTTGTTTTATTGTTACTGTGAATAAAACATAAAATTATGAGAAATCAAGAATAGGTTCAAAAATATTAAAAGGGGTTTTCATAACCTCCAGGAGCCATTGGAAGCCCTCGCACCCATAAAAACAACCAAAAACCATGCTAATTTTGCCTTCCCCATTGTCTCCAACACATTTTGTCAAAATGGAAAAGGGTCATCCTAACTTCCTTGATTTCTTAAAAATGTAAAATCTCAATAATCTTTCATATGTGGTGCCTGGAGTTAAGGCAAAGGTTGGGTTTGCTTCAGAAGGCAGAGCTGTGACAGCATTTCAAATGCAAAATAAAAATAGTCCTCTTTTTTATATTAATGCTTTTCACTATATTATCATTTTATTCAATCAACCTTTTAATTTTCATCCTGTGTGTTGACGTGGCATACTAATTACGCTATACTCAGAAAAGTCTTTTCAAAATGCTTAATGAGCTGTAATACCTGTTATGTAAATACACTGCTTTATATATGAAGCGTTTGTCAATTATCTGTATGATCTTTGTTTTATTATTCACGCATCTGTTACTATAAATTGCTAGAAGGCCCAGTGTTTTGTTCGTCGTGTCTTGCCGAGAAATAAAAGTTCTTAATTGGATTTTTGACAGCATTTTAAGCCAGGTGCATAAATTGTGGCCTTGTTCTCTTGTAAGAAACTATTGTAATATGCCACAACATTGGAACGATCTCCAATCTCCCTGGAGACATAAATAACTAAAGGCTATGTATGTGTGCATTGTTTTTAGAGATACAGGCAGGGCTGGCCTAGCCATTAGGTAATTCTGGCATTAAAAGTGCTGATATATCTGAGAATACTATTTGAGAGCTTAAGTAGCTCCTCTGACAAAACAGCAAAACTACTGTAGCAACAGTCTATGCCATGTTTCTAATTGGACTCCAGTACTTTTCTTAAACAAATTGTATTTCTTTCTCGTACATCACGGGACACAGAGCGACATAGTCATTACTAATGGGTTATATAGATACCGTCAGCTGCTGGCACTGGCAACTTCCAAAACCGGAAGTACCCTCCCCTATATAAGCCCCTCCCATCCGGGAGCACCTCAGTTTTTTGCCAGTAACTAAGGTGTTGGCCAAGAAGAAACATGTGTTTTTCACTGAGCTTGCGTACAGGTTCTTTTGGGCCTCAGTAAGCTATTCCGGATCCGACCAAAAAAGCTTCATAGTGTGACAGCAGGAAGGTAAAGTCACCTGGTTGCATCCAGGGGGGTAGATATATTTCGCCCAGATTCAGGCTTTACGCCGACTTATACAACTAGGTGGAGAGTTGTATAAGGCTAGTGGGCTCATGGATGACTCATACCTCTAGGGAAAGTGTGGGGCGTCGTGCAGACAGGGAGTTGATGAGACCAGCTGAAGCTTGTCAGCTCATTTAGGCCTCTATAAGAACTCCCAGCTTCATTAGATGTTAGCTCATGCCTGGACCCAGACCTGTGTGGACTGTCTAGGGAGAGTGAACCCCTGTGCGGTGAGACAAAGCCTGTGTGGCTATTTGCTTGGACATTTAAAACCAGGGACTTAGGGACTAGGACAGCACTAGGCTGATCCCAGTTGTTAGTTAGGAAACCTGTATGTTTAGTCAGAGGTCAAGTTGACCAGGATTTATTTTGTTTATGTTTCTTTTGCTTTGCTGTGTTTTGTCACTGTAAATAGAAAATAAACCGCACCTTTTTGATTTTGAAAACCACAACCTCCGTTTGCTGGGCCTGTTTTGTGTGGGGAGCCCATCCCGGGGGTCACACACACCCGCTGCCGAGCTAACCCCCTCACAGTTGGTGGAGAACCAGTGGCAGTTTTTTTTTTAAGCCAGCATGGAGGAGATACTGAAGCAGCTGGCTCTAGCAAATGCCAATCAACAGCAGACAAATGCAGGTTTGCAAAAGAGCCTTGCAGCTCATCAACAGAGCCTTGCAGCTCAACAACAGAACTTCGCAGCCCAGCAGCAAGCTCATCAACAGAGCCTTGCAGCCCAGCAGCAGACAAACGCAACTTTGCAACAGAGTCTGGAGGCTCAGCAACGAGCCCAGCAGCAATCTGAGGCCCGCTTCATAGACCTGTTGCAGAAGCAAGAGCAGAGACTACAACAACAGATGGAAGCAGTAATGCAGCAACGTCCGCAGACCAGTGAGGAAAGCCGTCCCACTAATACCGCGTCCTTTGGGGTGAGTCGTTTATTGACAAAAATGACTGGAGAGGATGATCCAGAGGTATTTTTGACCACATTTGAAAGGACCGCTGAAAGAGAAAAGTGGCCTGAGGAGCAGTGGGCTGGACTGGTGGCTCCTCTGTTAACTGGTGAATCGCAGAAAGCTTACTATGACCTAGAGCCTAACCAAGCAAAAGACTATGTGATGCTAAAAGCTGAAATATTGGCAAGGCTGGGTGTCACCCAGGCTGTCCGGGCTCAGCGTGTGCATAACTGGACTTTCCAGCTTGGAAAACCCCCCAGGTCTCAAATGTATGATCTCATTCACCTGAGCAGAAAGTGGCTACAGCCAGAGACTTTGTCCGCACCAAAGATTGTGGAACGTGTTGTAATGGATCGGTTTTTGAGAGCTCTTCCTACTGCCATCCAAAAGTGGGTAAGCCATGGAGACCCAGAGACGGCCGATGGTCTTGTGGATCGTGTGGAGAAATACTTGGCTACAGAGAACCTGACGGCCTCTTCCAGAGACACTCGGACTTTCCACCCTAAGACCAGACCATCCCCAGGGGCGGATAAGAGGATTCCAAGGGGTGAGGGTGGAGAGAGTGAGAGGGTGGGAGCTCTACCCCAAGTTTGGCGAGAACAGCCTGGGAAATCAGCGGCTCAAGAGGCGGCAAGAAGGATCGTTTGCTACCGCTGCCGGCAAGCGGGACATATTGCAGCCAATTGCCCGGTTGTGGAGGAACCCATGCAGTGTGACTTTCTGACGGGCAGACGTCAGTCGCTGTGTGCGACAGTCGCATGCACTGCCATTCGAGGAACTGAGAAACATTTATGCAAAATGTGTGTTAATGGTAGAAATGTTGTGGTATTGCTGGATTCAGGTAGCCTTGTGACCCTGATAAAGGCTGAGTTAGTTAAAACAGAGGTTTCTGGGAATAGCAAGGTAGCTGTTATTTGTGTGCATGGGGACACCCGAGAGTATCCAGTGACTACAGTGTGTTTCGAGACCCCCAAAGGTACCCTCTCTCATCCAGTGGGCTTAGTATCTCAGTTACCGCATGACGCCATTGTGGGAAGGGATTTTCCGAAGTTCTGGGAACTGTGGGATGATCCTGAGCCCCCCACTGGTGCCCCTATGTACCAGGAATGTGATAGCCAGAACTCCCCTGAGAGTGGTGAGGACTCTCCGGAATTTCCCTTATCAGTATTGGCAGGGGAGACTCAAGAAACTGGAGAGGAGCCCACCTCCTCAGACGAAAACCTACCGTCTGTGGAGTTTTCTGATCTTGAGGTTCACAGGGAAAACTTTGCCACAGAACAGTTGAAAGATCCCGCCCTAATAAAGGCACGGGAAAACGTAGTGAAAATAGATGGCGAGTTAGTGAACCCAGATAATACCTGCACTTACCCATACTTCAGCGTAGAGAAGGACCTACTGTATCGGGTGGCAAAAAGGGCAGAAGAAACCGTTGAGCAGCTTGTGGTGCCCAAACCTTACAGGAAGTTGGTGTTGGAGTTGGCCCATGGGCACATTCTTGGAGGTCATCTGGGGACAGAGAAAACCCGAGAGAGGGTATTACAGAGATTCTATTGGCCGGGGGTGATGAAGGACGTAGAAAATTATTGTTCCTCCTGCCCTGTGTGTCAGAGGTCGGCCCCGATGCCACATTTCCGTAGCCCGCTGGTCCCTCTACCCATCATTGAGGTCCCGTTTGAGAGGATCGCCATGGATTTGGTAGGTCCTATAATCAAGTCCGCTAGGGGGCACCAGTACATATTAGTTATAATGGACTATGCCACCCGTTATCCAGAAGCGATCCCTCTCCGAAATACCTCGGCCAAAACCATAGCCAAAGAGCTATCTCTTGTGTTTAGCCGGGTGGGTATTTGTAAAGAACTGCTTACGGACCAAGGTACACCCTTTATGTCCCGGGTTATGAAGGAGCTGTGTAAATTATTCAAAGTGACGCAATTACGTACATCTGTGTATCACCCCCAAACCGATGGGCTGGTTGAAAGGTTCAACAAAACCCTAAAACAAATGTTGAAGAAAGTGGTGGATAGAGATGGAAAGGATTGGGACTGTCTACTTCCTTATCTGATGTTTGCTATTAGGGAGGTGCCCCAATCCTCTACGGGATTCTCCCCCTTTGAGTTACTGTATGGGAGACACCCAAGAGGGCTGTTGGATATTGCCAAGGAAACTTGGGAAAGTGAGAGTTCTCCCCACAGGAGTGTGATTGAGCATGTCGCCCTGATGCAAGACCGAATTGCACAGGTAATGCCCATCGTGAAGGAACATTTGGCCCAAGCGCAGTTAGCACAGCAGAGAGTGTACAACCGTGGAGCCAAGACCAATACCTTTTCCCCGGGGGATAGGATACTGGTACTTGTCCCTACGGTTGAAAGTAAATTCCTTGCCAAATGGCAAGGCCCCTACGAGATAATGGAAAAAGTGAGCGAAGTGAATTACAAGGTCAGACAACCAGGAAGGCGAAAGCCCGAACAGATCTATCACGTTAATCTGTTGAAAGCCTGGAGGGATAGAGAGTCCCTAGTCGCAGACACTTGGTCACCAGCTCAAACTGGTTGCGTGATTCCTGAGGTTGGAATAGCAGCCACCTTGTCACAACCCCAACAACAGGAGGTTAAGGAGTTTGTGCTTCGCAACAAGGAGGTATTCTCTGAGCTGCCGGGACAAACATCTGGGGTAGAGCATGACATCATTACCCCGCCCGGTGAAAGGGTGAAGTTAAAACCCTATCGGATCCCAGAGGCCCGACGGGAGGCAATACGGGAGGAAGTACAGAAAATGCTGAACTTAGGGGTGATAGAGGAGTCCCAAAGTGATTGGTCTAGTCCCATCGTGTTGGTGCCTAAACCGGATGGGAGCTGGCGATTTTGTAACGATTTTCGTCAGTTGAACAAAGTTACAAAATTTGACACCTACCCCATGCCACGTATAGATGAGTTGATCGACCGGCTGGGAACAGCCCGATACATGACGACTCTTGACCTCACAAAAGGGTATTGGAAAATCCCCCTGGCCAAGTCGGCCAAAGAGAAAACCGCATTTGTAACCCCAGACGGGGCGTTCCAATATAAAAGAATGCCGTTCGGGTTACAGAATGCGCCGGCCACATTCCAGCGGAAAATGGACCAGATGCTGAGGCCCCATCGGAAGTATGCTGCGGCTTACCTGGATGACGTAATTGTCCATAGCACAGATTGGGCCTCACATCTGCCAAAAGTGCAAGCAGTCCTGGACTCTGTTCGGGAAGCGGGGTTTACGGCTAACCCCAAGAAGTGTACCATTGGGCAGGAGGAGGCCAAATATCTTGGGTACACCATTGGGAGGGGAGTAATAAAACCCCAACTCAACAAAGTCGAGGCCATCCAGAGTTGGCCACGTCCCAACAGCAAGAAGCAGGTACGAGCCTTTCTGGGAATCGCTGGGTATTATCGGCGATTCATTCCCCACTTTGCTTCTAAGGCTGTGCCCCTAACCAACCTGACGAAGGGGAAAGGGTCGGTCATGATTAAATGGACCCCCGAGGCTGAGGCAGCATTCCAATTCTTGAAACAAGCCTTATGTAGCCAGCCAGTGTTGTACTCACCCGACTTCTCTAAAGACTTTGTCGTACAAAGTGATGCGTCAGATGTGGGGTTAGGAGCAGTATTGTCCCAGGTCTGGAACGGGGAAGAGCACCCAGTCATTTACCTCAGCAGGAAGTTGAAGTCCCATGAGGTAAATTACGCCACCGTTGAAAAGGAGTGTTTAGCGGTGAAGTGGGCTCTAGATTCCCTTCGGTACTACCTGCTAGGTAGGCACTTTGACATGGTTACGGATCACGCTCCGTTAAAGTGGATGGCTCAAAACAAGGAAACAAATAGAAGAGTGAATAGGTGGTTCCTGGCCCTCCAGGAATTCAACTTCACAGTAAAGCATCGCCCTGGCGTTCAAATGGGGAATGTGGATGCTTTGTCTCGAGTACATGAATGCCTGATTGCTGGTGTTCCAACCCCGAGGTTAAAACAAGAGGGGGAGGGGGTATGTGACAGCAGGAAGGCAAAGTCACCTGGTTGCATCCAGGGGGGTAGATATATTTCGCCCAGATTCAGGCTTTACGCCGACTTATACAACTAGGTGGAGAGTTGTATAAGGCTAGTGGGCTCATGGATGACTCATACCTCTAGGGAAAGTGTGGGGCGTCGTGCAGACAGGGAGTTGATGAGACCAGCTGAAGCTTGTCAGCTCATTTAGGCCTCTATAAGAACTCCCAGCTTCATTAGATGTTAGCTCATGCCTGGACCCAGACCTGTGTGGACTGTCTAGGGAGAGTGAACCCCTGTGCGGTGAGACAAAGCCTGTGTGGCTATTTGCTTGGACATTTAAAACCAGGGACTTAGGGACTAGGACAGCACTAGGCTGATCCCAGTTGTTAGTTAGGAAACCTGTATGTTTAGTCAGAGGTCAAGTTGACCAGGATTTATTTTGTTTATGTTTCTTTTGCTTTGCTGTGTTTTGTCACTGTAAATAGAAAATAAACCGCACCTTTTTGATTTTGAAAACCACAACCTCCGTTTGCTGGGCCTGTTTTGTGTGGGGAGCCCATCCCGGGGGTCACACACACCCGCTGCCGAGCTAACCCCCTCACAATAGCTAAACGGTTGGTACCCGGGCCTTGCAGAGAAGAGCAAGGTTTTGCCTGTAATGCTTCTCTTAGGAGAGCTGGACCCTGGGATCCAGAGCTCTGGTCATACCCACGACCAAGATGTTTTCTGTGCAGGGTGCTATACAGGTCCAGGGGAGTGGAATCCTTGGGAACCCGGTCCCTGAAGGTTTGATTACAATGCCTGCCGTGATAGGTGAAGTTTGGGCTTTTGTGGACCAAACAAAGTCCTGCGGCGGGGAACAGGTAAGTGGGGGCCCCCAGGAACTTGGTTCTATTGGGGGACCCCCAAGCCTAATTTGTCTTTCTGTCTGTTACCTAACGGTATTCCCGCTAATATTCTGTGTATGCCTGTTACTACTGAGAAAATGTAAAAATTTTAATAGTAGGCAAGAAAAAAAAAAAATGTAAGACCGCGGTACCTGTGTTAGACACTAGAGGCCGCTATGGTTCTTTTTCTTGTAATGTGGATTTTTTTCTTCCAGAATCAAATCCAGGCAGTTGGTATGTTCTCTGCTGGGAAGCTGTCTCCTCTGCCCTGTTGCTGCGCTCATCCATCCCCGGGCCCTGCGGCAAAGGGACCCTGGCTCCCATCTAGCTCCTTGTTGTTTTCAAAAAAGGCGTCGAAGGCGCACGTGCCCGCGCGCGTGCGCGTGCACGCGCCTCTATTCATAGAGGCGATCTGGAAAAAGGGGCGGAGCGGGTGGATGACGCTCAGGTGTGCGCCGCGGCGCTACTGCGCATGTGCGGGCGTCCAGCGTGTTTTGAAGCACATTATAGCTGGCTGTTGAAGTGCACAGACAGAGCTAGCAACAATATAAAGGCACATAGAGGCGGTTGATGCAGGCATCCCCTAGAAAGGCACTTTAGTAGACACCAACTGTGATATAGCAGCAATTGTGCTAGACTATTCTCAGTAAAAGTGGTGTATTACGGCTGGAATACCTCAGCTTTAGGCTTAGGAATATGCCGTCCAGAAGCTCCGGAACTGAATCTTCCAGGAAGCGAAGGGGGTCTCATCGGGCTCGGAGGATCTTGGGCATACTTCTGCTGCACCAGTCTCCCCTGAAGTTCAGAGGTAAGTGACCGTAGAGACCCCGCAGGGGTACTTGGACTGTGGCTGTCCTCAGTTCACCTGCTCCTGTGTATGTAACAGAGGAGGTTTTTTCCTCAGCTCTGGGAGGATTAGAGAGAGATTGTCAACATTGATCGCTGCCTCCCTGTCAGGGAAAGCACGCCCGATCTCCGTCTCCTCCTTCAGAGTGCCTGTTAGCAGAGCAACAGTCCCATACAGGGATCGACCTGCCTGAAGGGGATCAGGATGAGGTTGATTCTGTTATAGAGGAATCAACAGTGGGGGAACCTTTTCTCAGCATCTCAAGCTGAAAGATTATGGGTTCAGTCTCTGACTAACATGGTCCGATCAGCATTTAAAAATGCACCTTGCGGAACCATCAACCACTACTGTATCCTCGTTGGGGTCGCTAGAAGCCCCCAGACTGTCTGTTCTTTTCCACTTCACCCTTTACTGAAAGGGCTCATTTACCAGGATTGGGAACATCCGGAGAAAATATTTATTCCCCCAAGAGATTTCCGGTGGTCTATCCCATGGAGGATAAGTTCATCAAAAAAAAAAAAAAAAAAAATGGAAGGTCCCTACAGTGGACGCAGCCATCTCTTGTATGTATAAATCACTGACATGTCCAGGGGATAATGTCCAAATGTTCAAGAACCCAATAGATAAAAGATTGGAGTCCTTATGAAAATCTGCTTCTTTCTACAGCAAGCTTGGTGACACAACCAGCAGTAGCAGCTATTGGGGTCTGCTAAGCAGTGAAGGATCAGTTGAAACAGGTCTTGAGGGACTTGACAGATCAGCAGGCTTTGCCCTAGCTGATCTACCTAGAGCCTTAGGCTTTGCGGTTGACGCCATAAAGGATTCAGTCCATCAGGCCTCCCGCCTTACGCTGTCTATAGTACATATGCGTAGGCTCCTATGGCTCAAAAACTGGTCTGCTGAAGCTCCCTGTAAAGAATGGCTGGTTAGCGTCCCATTTCATGGTGAACGCTTATTCAGGGAAAACCTGGACAAATATATCCAGAAAATTTCCAGCGGTAAAAATACGCTCTTGCCGGTTAAAAACAGAGTTAGAGGTCCCTCTTTAAGAGGCCTGCTTCTCCAGTCCCTGGGGCATCGGCTGTGTAACAGTTCCGACGGCCTCCTCGGTCAATTCCCGGGGGTAAAAAACAGGGACAATAGCAGGGTAATGAGAAACCCTGGGTCAGGGGAGGTACAAAACCTCCCCCAAAGTTAAATTCATTGAAGCCCCCACTCAGTCGGGTGGGGGGAGGACTCCAGTTGTTCGCAAGAGACCTGGCGGGACACGATCAAGACAGATAGGTGCTCTCCGCAGTATGTTTGGGATACAGTTTGGAGTTAAAAGACTCTCCTCCTTCCCATTTTTGAGGTCAAACGTGCCAAGGGATCCCCGGAAGAGAGAGTCCCTCCTGTTGGCACTAGAACAACTATTGCTCCAAGGAGTAATTATGGAGGTTCCCCTGGAAGAATGAGGGTTCGGGTTTTACTCAAACCTCTTTACAGTCCCGAAGCAAACGCGGACGGGAGGTCCATATTAATTCTAAAAGGGCTATACAAATTCCTGTATATCAGGACTTTCCAATGGAGTCAATCCGATCGGTGGCCACTGCCCTACAAGGGGAGGATTGGTTAGCCGCGATCGACATCAAAGATGCTTATTTGCGCATTCCCATCTTTCCAGTCCACCAAAAATTTCTACGCTTTGCAGTAGAAGGGCGCCATTTTCAGTTCAGAGCCTTACCCTTCGGTTCGGCCACAGCACCACGAGTGTTTACAAAAATTCTGGCCCTTTATTGGCCAATCTAAGAACACAAGGTGTAATGATAATGGCATATCTAGATGACTTGTTGCTGATAGACCACTCAGTGAAAAAACTAGACGTGGTCGTTCACAAGACAATCAAGTATCTGGAATCTCACGGTTGGATTATCAACCGAGACAAGTCACCCCTAAAAACCAGTCAAAATTCTGGAATACTTGGGGCTAAGGTTGGATTCAGGCCAGAGAAAAATATTCTTGCCTCGAGGAAAGGTGTTGTCTTTGAAAGATTTGATCCACTTAGTGGGTACAAAAAAGACAGCCGTCCATACGCCTGTATATGAGGCTGCTGGGAAAGATGGTGGCATCATTCGAAGCAGTACCCTACGGTCAATTCCATTCAAGGAATTGGCAAGGGGCCATACTGTCAGCCTTGAACAAAAAAGTTCAGGCCCTAGACTTACAATGTCCTTGTCCCCTTCCGTTCGCAAGAGCCTCCGTTGGTGGTTGGTTCCCCAGAATCTGGAAAAAAGGAAATCCTTCAGTCCGATTTCTTGGAAGGTGGTCACTACAGATGCCAGCCTTATAGGCTGGGGAGCAGTACTGGAGCAATGGTCTCTCCAGGGCAGATGGTCGGATGCAGAAAAGGCCCTGCCCATCAATCTCTTAGAGATACGAGCAGCCCGGTATGCCCTAGTAGCATGGACATCCAAACTCCAAGGGTCCCCTGTCAGAATTCAATCAGACAATGCCACAGCAGTGGCATATATCAATCATCAGGGGGGCACCAGGAGTCGTGCAGCCCAGAGGGAAGTAAATTACATCCTGAAATGGGCAGAAAGATATGTCCCAGCCATATCTGCGGTATTTATTCCAGGAGTGGAGAATTGGAAGGCGGACTTTCTAAGTCGCCAGCAATTATGCCCAGAGGAAGGGTCCCTTCACCCCGAGGTTTTCTGGACAATATGTCAGCGGTGGGGAACATCGGATGTAGATCTTCTAGCATCCAGATTCAACGCAAAGGTGGACAGGTTTGTCTCTCGGACAAGGGATCCCCTAGCTTGCGGCTCGGATGCCCTAGTGTTCCCTTGGGATCAGTTCAAGCTGATATATGCATTCACACCGCCACAATGGTTACCTCGATGACTCCGCAGAATCAGGGTAGAAAAGGAACCAGTGATTCTGGTGGCTCCAGCGTGGCCCCGAAGAGCGTGGTACGCGGAGATTGTAAAATGTCAGTGGGGAGTCCTTGGTCTCTCCCACGTCGTCCGGACCTGCTTTCGCAAGGACCAATATACCACCCTTCCTTACCAGCCCTAGGTTTGACGGCCTGGCTATTGAAGCCCACATTCTAAAAAAGAGAGGGCTCTCTAATCCTGTGGTATCTACCATGATCAATGCCAGGAAGCCGGTATCCAGGCAGATCTACTATAGAATCTGGAAGGCGTACATCGCGTGGTGTGAGGCCAAGAAATGGCATCCACATAAGTACGTAATAGGTAGGATTCTGGACTTCCTACAGTGGGCTGTAGATAGGAAGCTTGCCTTGAGTACTATCAAGGGTCAGATTTCGGCCTTGTCAATATTTTTTCAAAGGCCCTTGGCTTCGCATTCACTAGTCAAAGCCTTTATACAAGGAGTGATGCGTATTAGTCCTCCGGTTAATATTCCCATATGTCCATGGGATCTAAACTTGGTTCTGTCGGTTCTACAGAAACAACCATTTGAACCATTACATTATATTTCTTTGGTGCTTCTCACCAGGAAATTGATTTTTCTAGTAGCCATTTGTTCGGCTAAAAGAGTGTCGGAATTAGCAGCTATGTCCTGTAAGGAGCCATATCTGGTTATCCATAAGGATAGAGTAGTGTTACGTCCTCATCCAGCCTTTCTTCCTAAGGTGGTATCAAGGTTTCATTTGAACCAAGATGTGGTTCTTCCTTCTTTTTCCCCAAACCTACTTTGGTAGAGGAAAAGTTATTGCATTCTTTGGATGTAGTAAGAGCAGTTAAAGCTTATCTAAAGGCCACTGCTCAGATTCGCAGAACGGATACTTTGGTTATTCTGCCGGAAGGCCCCAGAGAGGGTCAGGCAGCGTCAAAATCTACTTTAGCCAAGTGGATTCGACAGGTCATAATACAAGCCTATGGCTTGAGAAGGAGACCGCCTCCGTTCAAAGTTAGAGCGCACTCCACGAGAGCAGTTGGAACTTCATGGGCAGTGCATCACCAGGCCTCCCTGGCTCAAATCTGTAAGGCCACAACATGGTCTTCAGTACACACGTTTACTAGGTTCTACCAGGTGGACGTTAGAAGTCAGGAGGATGTCGCCTTTGGGCGCAGTGTGTTGCAGGCCGCAAAAGATCCTCATGTCTGATAGCGCTCAGTTTATATATGGTGTATCCCCCCCCTCATTGGGCATTGCTTTAGGACATCCCATTAGTAATGACTATGTCGCTCTGTGTCCCGTGATGTACGAGAAAGAAAATAGGATTTTTATAACAGCTTACCTGTAAAATCCTTTTCTTGGAGTACATCACGGGACACAGAGCTCCCGCCCCTCTTTGGGGACACTTATTGCTTTGCTACAAAACTGAGGTGCTCCCGGATGGGAGGGGCTTATATAGGGGAGGGTACTTCCGGTTTTGGAAGTTGCCAGTGCCAGCACCTGACGGTATCTATATAACCCATTAGTAATGACTATGTCGCTCTGTGTCCCGTGATGTACTCCAAGAAAAGGATTTTACAGGTAAGCTGTTATAAAAATCCTATTATTCTAATCTTACAGAGCAGAACACAGGACCTTTAGACTTAGCCATGGGTTAGATACAGCTACCTTTAGGCAGGGCTTTTTTTCTCAAACAATAGGTACTGGAACTTAACCATGACCCCACAAAACCCCTCCCCCTACACACACCCTCCAAATCACATCAAATAGTGGGTGTGGTCAGTCAAATTTCAGGAACAGTAGGAGGGTCTTAAAGGGGCATTAAATACTAGGATTGCATTACATACAGAGCTGTCACTTGTAAACACATAAACCAGACTTCTGTGTTTACAAGTGATTGCGGTGAGCAGGCACCAAAGGGTCTGAGCCAGAGGTGGTGGAACTGAGTTCCACCAAGTTCCCCCTGACAAAAAGCCCTGTCTTTAGGTGATTGGACACCAGCAAAAAAGCTTCAGGGACATTCTCTATATATTTCTACCTAAATAGGTCAACTGTCACTTCAGGGTGCTATTCATACTATTGTATGAACAGTGTATTACTAATAAAATTAGTGCAAAAATATGAAGTAAAATATTTAGTGAGAAGTATGTTTTCATATCTAGTATTCGGATATTTCAGTCTTGCTGGTGTCACATATCTTTAACCACTTCGGGACCGCCCGCCGTCGTTATACATCGGTACTGTGACTTTAAATACCGTGGTTATGGCAGCAGATAGCTGCCAAAACGCCTGTATTTTCTTAAACAGTGGGCGGTCCTCTTTCAGATAAAAGTGATCTCTGTGTGGGATTCGGTGCCCCCCCGGTCGTCTCTGCCGCTTACCGGAGCTGTTGGTAGCGGCGGAGACGATCTGATCCATTCCCCTGCTTGGCACTAAGTCGAGTGAGGGAATGATAACGCCCACTCGACTCTATGTCGTTGGATGACGGAAGCGACGTCAAATGTCACTTCCGCCCAACGACCTTAAAGGGACATTTTTTTATTATTGGAAAAAAAAACTTGCAGGGTCTCTGGTGTGGTAAAGTTCCACATAAGTGCTGGAGTTGGTAAAATCCTTTCCCCCAACGATGGGGAAAGTTCTCACTATAAATGCAAGCTTATCTGTCCCTGAGAGAACATCAAGGAGTCCTGGATGCCCTCTCTGTGCCAGGAACATGATCAGTAGATCGTGTCTTAGTCACAAGGTCCAGGGACCCATAGAATGTCCAACAGATAATGCTGAGATTCTGATGGATCCTCAACCTTAAAATGCCATCCCTGGACCTGGGAATCGAACTTGTTCTTGATGACATATGTTAACCACTTAAGCCCCGGACCATTTGGTAGCTAGAGGACCAGAGGTGATTTCAGAATTTTGCACTGCGCTGCTTTAACTGTAAATTGTGCGGACATGCAATGTTGTACCCAAACGAAATTTGCGCCCTTTTCTTCCCACAAATAGAGCTTTCTTTTAATGGTATTTGATTGCCTCTGCGATTTTTATTTTTTGCGATATAAACGGAAAAAGACCGAACATTTTGAAAAAAAATTATATTTTCTACTTTTTGTTATAAGAAAAATCGAATAAACTCAATTTTAGTCATACATTTAGGCCAAAATGTATTCAGCCACATGTCTTTAGTAAAAAAAATGTCAATAAGCGTATATTTATTGGTTTGCGCAAAAGTTATAGCGTTTACAAACTAGGGTACATTTTCTGGAATTTACACAGCTTTAAATTTATGACTGCCTATCTCATTTCTTGAGGTGCTAAAATGGCAGGGCAGTACAAAACCCCCCCAAATGACCCCATTTTGGAAAGTAGACACCCCAAGGAAATTGCTGAGAGGCATGTTGAGCCCATTGAATATTTTTTTTTTGTCCCAAGTGATTGAATAATGACAAAAAAAAAAAAAAAATTACAAAAAGTTGTCACTAAATGATATATTGCTCACACATGCCATGGTTATATGTGGAATTGCACCCCAAAATACATTCTGCTGCTTCTCCTGAGTACGAGGATACCACATGTGTTCGACTTTTTGGGAGCCTAGCCACGTACGGGACCCCGGAAACCAAGCACCGCCTTCAGGATTTCTAAGGGTGTAAATTTTTGATTTCACTCCTCACTACCTATCACAGTTTCGAAGGCCATAAAATGCCAAAATAGCACAAAACCCCCCCAAATGACCCCATTTTGGAAAGTAGACACCCCAAGCTATTTACTGAGAGGCATGTTGAGTCCATGGAATATTTTATATTTTGCCACAAGTTGCGGGAATATGACAAACTTTTTTTTTTTTTTTTGCACAAAGTTGTCACTAAATGATATATTGCTCACACATGCCATGGGCATATGTGAAATTACACCCCAAAATACATTCTGCTGCTTCTCCTGAGTACGGGGATACCACATGTGTGGGACTTTTTGGGAGCCTAGCCGCGTACGGGACCCCAAAAACCAAGCACCGCCTTCAAGGTTTCTAAGGGCATAAATTTTTGATTTCACTCCTCACTACCTATCACAGTTTTGAAGGCCATAAAATGCCAAGATGGCATAAAACCCCCCCAAATGACCCCATTTTGGAAAGTAGACACCCCAAGCTATTTTCTGAGAGGCATTTTGAGCCCATTGAATATTTTTTTTTTTTTTTGTCCCAAATGATTGAATAATGACAAAAAGAAAAAAAAATGTACAAAAAGTTGTCACTAAATGATATATTGCTCAAACATGCCATGGTTATATGTGGAATTGCACCCCAAAATACATTTTGCTGCTTCTCCTGAGTACGGGGATACCACATGTGTGGGACTTTTTGAGAGCCTAGCCGCGTCCGGGGCCCTGAAAACCAAGCACCGCCTTCAGGATTTCTAAGGGCACAAATTTTTGATTTCACTCCTCACTACCTATCACAGTTTTGAAGGCCATAAAATGCCAAGATAGCCCAAAATCCCCACAAATGACCCCATTTTGGAAAGTAGACACCCCAAGCTATTTGCTGAGAGGCATGGTGAGTATTTTACAGCTCTCATTTGTTTTTGAAAATGAAGAAAGACATTTTTTTTTTCTTTTTTCAATTTTCAAAACTTTGTGACAAAAAGCGAGATCTGCAAAATACTCAACATACCTCTCAGCAAATAGCTTGGGGTGTCTACTTTCCAAAATGAGGTAATTTGGGGGGGTTTTGTGCCATCTGGGCATTCCATGGCCTCCGAAACTGTGATAGGCAGTGAGGAGTGAAATCAAAAATTTACACTCATAGAAATCCTGAAGGCGGTGCTTGGTTTTCGGGGTCCTGTACGCGACTAGGCTCCCAAAAAGTCTCACACATGTGGTATCCCCATACTCAGGAGAAGAAACAGAATGTATTTTGAGGTGCAATTCCACATATAACCATGGCATGTTTGAGCAATATATAATTTAGTGACAACTTTTTGTAGTTTTTTTTTTTTTTTTTGTCATTATTCAATCACTTGGGACAAAAAAATAAATATTCAATGGGCTCAACATGCCTCTCAGCAAATAGCTTGAGGTGTCTACTTTCCAAAATGGGGTCATTTGGGGGGGTTTTGAACTGTCCTGGCATTTTATGCACAACATTAGGAAGCTTATGTCACACATCATCCACTCTTCTAACCACTTGAAGACAAAGCCCTTTCTGACACTTTTTGTTTACATGAAAACATTTTTTTTTTGCAAGAAAATTATGTTGAACCCCCAAACATTATATATTTTTTTAAAGCAAAGGCCCTACAGATTAAAATAGTGGGTGTTGCATTTTTTTTCCACACAGTATTTGCGCAGCGATTTTTCAAACGCATTTTTTGGGGGAAAAACACACTTTTTTTATTTTTAATGCACTAAAAAACACTATATTGCCCAAATGTTTGATGAAATAAAAAAGATGATCTTAGGCCGAGTACATGGATACCAAACACGACATGCTTTAAAATTGCGCACAAACGCGCAGCGGCGACAAACTACATTCATTTTTAAAAGCATTTAAAAGCCTTTACAGGTTACCACGTTAGATTTACAGAGGAGGTCTACTGCTAAAATTACTGCCCTCGATCTGACCTTCGCGGTGATACCTCACATGCATGATGCAATTGCTGTTTACATATGACGCTAGACCGACGCTTGCGTTCGCCTTTGCGCAAGAGCAGGGGGGACAGCGGTGCTTTTTTTTTTTTTTTTTTTATTATTTATTTTGCTTTTTTATTTTATTTTTAAACTGTTCCTTCCATATTTTTTTTTTTTTTTACCATTTTTATTGTTATCTCAGGGAATGTAAATATCCCCTATGATAGCAATAAGTAGTGACAGGTACTCTTTTTTTGAAAAAAATTGGGGGGTTAGACCCTAGATCTTTCCTCTGCCCTCAAAGCATCTGACCACACCAAGATCGGTGTGATAAAATGCTTTCCCAATTTCCCAATTTCCCAATGGCGCTGTTTATATCCGGGGGGGGGCATTCCCTCCCACTGCTTGTAAAAGCAGTCTAGAGGCTAATTATCTGCTAGAATTGCTTTTACATGAAAGCCGGCCACTGGCTGAAAAGAATGATACCAAGATGATACCTAAACCCGCAGGCATCATTCTGGTATAAACATTCAAAGTCCAGCAACATACCAGTATGTTGCTGGTCCTTGTTGGACATGTATTGTAATCTTTTTTTTCATGCAGCCTGTTGGCTGAACGAAAAAAAGAGATTGATCGGTGGGTATGCCCACCATTAGAATACCTCCCTTCATCCACCCACTTCTAATGATGGGCTTATATGCCGAAGCATGGGGGCATCCTCCCGCAAAAAAGTTATGCCGCGTACACACGGTCGGACTTTTCCACGGGCAAGCCTTCGTCGGAATTTCGACCGTATGTACGCAGCATAAAAGGTTATGCCGCGTACACACGGTCGGACTTTTCCACGGGCAAGCCTCCGTCGGAATTTCGACCGTATATACGCAGCATTAGGAGCAAAATCGCTCCTCCGCCCCTGCTGCCCCCATGCTTCGGCATATATGCTCTTTTTTTTAACTGTGGTGGTGAAATCACCTCCTACAGCGTTGGAATCACGGCTTTATGTATCGTGGGAGCAAACGCTGTTGCTGTCAAGATAAATAAATCCGCGATGCAACTGAATGGCGTACCTGCTAAGCAAATGATGGTTAACATTAAAACAAAGTAAAATTACAGTACAACAGTAAGACCTTACCATACCATACCTGCAAAGCAAATACCAAAACAAAACCTAGTAAAAAATAAAACATTTTTTTAACGCAACCTGTGCCTAAAATATATATATGCCGAAGCATGGGGGCATCCTCCCGCAAAAAAGTTATGCCGCGTACACACGGTCGGAATTTTCCACGGGCAGGCCTCCGTCGGAATTTCGACCGTATGTACGCGGCATAAAAGGTTATGCCGCGTACACACGGTCAGACTTTTCCACGGGCAAGCCTCCGTCGGAATTTCGACCGTATATACGCGGCATTAGGAGCAAAATCGCTCCTCCGCCCCTGCTGCCCCCATGCTTCGGCATATATGCTCTTTTTTTTTAACTGTGGTGGTGAAATCACCTCCTACAGCGTTGGA
The DNA here is from genome assembly GCA_029206835.1 of Rana muscosa. NCBI lineage: Eukaryota > Metazoa > Chordata > Amphibia > Anura > Ranidae > Rana > Rana muscosa. The sequence goes on along the minus strand of CM055117.1, from coordinate 180,777,401 downwards.
GTCACGGCTTTATGTATCGTGGGAGCAAACGCTGTTGCTGTCAAGATAAATAGATCCGCGCTGCAACTGAATGGCGTACCTGAAAACAAAAAATTACATACCTGAAAGAGAGAACAATAAAACGACAACTATTTTTGTTTTTTTTATTTTATATTTTTTTTGTGTTTTGTTTTTTACGTTTTTCTTTTTTAATTTTTTACACTTTTTTTTGTAACTTTAACAACTGTAATGGTTCGGGTCTCTCAAAATGTAATGGCATCTTGGGAGCCCCTGTGTAAGTGTGTCCTAGTCTGTGAAATGCTGTACCCTACGCTAAAACTTCACTTTTGAGTGGTAGCGTTCAAAACATTCACCAAGGCAAAGACCAGGTTTGTCAGGACAGAGTGGACAAAAAACACGGGTGTCACGCCTAAATCCGCGCTTGCTACAGACACGACATCTTTTTTGGGGGGTTCGTTGGGTAGGGGTACTCGGGAGGGCATACGGATAATGCCTCTCATGCAGCCGGCTTACTGCATTTGGTTGGGAATGGTGAGGTGCAGAACCGCCTGCATACAGGAGTTCTGTGACTATCTCATTCTGGAATTTTAGAAGAGATAACGTCCCGCCTGAAGCTCTGTATAGCACATGAGCGTTCAGCAAAGCCAATTGGAATAAGGATAGAGACACTTTTTTGTACCAGCGTCTCGCCTTACGGTCAATTAGATACGGCGCCAACAACTGGTCGTTGAGGTCCACCCCTCCCATATTTTTGTTATATTCGTGGACACAGAGGGGTTTCTCCACAACACCAGTCGCCGTAGGAATTTGGACTGTCGTGTCTGCATGAAGGGAGGTAAGAAGGAAAACATTCTTATTGTCCCTCCACTTCATAGCGAGCAAATTATTACACTTTACGCAGGCTCTCTCCCCCAGCCTAAGACGGGCATCTACAAGCCGCTGGGGAAAGCCCCAGCGATTAGGTCACACAGTGCCACATGCTCCAATCTGATGATCAAACAAGTGACTAAACAGTGGCACGCTTGTGTAATAATTGTCCACATACAAGTGGTACCCCTTTCCGAATAAGGGTGACACCAATTTCCACACTATCTTGCCAGCGCTCCCTATGTAATCCGGGCAGTTGACCGGCTCAACCTGACTATCTTTTCCCTCATAAACCATAAAGCTCCATACATAGCCTATTGCCCTGTCACAGAACTTATAGAGCTTAACCCCGTATCTGGCACGCTTGCTGGGAAGGTACTGCTTGAAAGCCAAGCGGCCCGAAAATTTAATCATCAACGCATACAACTTGATCGGGAATAAACAAGGCTGCAAAACGTTCGTTGAAGTGGTTTATGAGGGGCCAAATTTTATAGAGCCGGTCGTATTCAGGGTCCCCACGTGGACGACAAAGTTCATTGTCGTTGAAGTGCATGAACCGCAAAATCTGCTCGTATCGTGTCCTGGGCATGGAGGCAGAGAACACGGGCATGTGGTCAATTGGGTGCGTGGACCAATAAGCACGCAATGACGGGAATTTATGTGTGCCCATGTTGAGGGAAAGGCCCAGAAAGGTCTTAAAGTCGGAAACCGTAATTGGTTTCCAATCTTTGGCAATTTTAGGCAACTGGGGGTTAGCGGCGATGAATTGACCAGCATACAAATTACTCTGGTCCACAATAGATCTATAGAGATCTTCCGTGAAAAACCGAATAAAAATCGATTGGCATAAAATCAGCTGTTTCCACCTGAATACCGGGTTGGGCAGTGAATGGGGGAAGTACGGGTTCTGCAGAAGTGGTGGGGACCCAATCAGGATAGGCGAATTCTGCAGGAAGGGCACTATGGGCACGAGGGCCTGCCTTTGTCTTCTTGGTGGCAGCGGGACACTACTTGTGCTTGCCACCTCGCCAGCTTGAACTGCACTTATGGGACTCGCCACGTCACCACGTGATACTGCAGTGCTGGATGTACGCCCAGGCTGTACTAGGCCGCTGGTGCTTGCCAATTCACCAGAAGGAATAGCGGCGCTAGTACTACTCTGCTCCATGATACGAGAGCCCTGCGGTTCTTGCTCCTCAACAACCTCAGAAGATCGGGATCGGGTACGCCTGACCTTAGCAGGGACCTCAACTTCGTCGTCAGAGCTATCTGACGTGGGGCCGCTGACGTCACTGTCTTCTACGGGAAGATATTCTGAGCCTGAATCTGACAGATACGTGACCTCCTCATTACTATCTGTCATGCTCAGAATCTCGTAGGCCTCTTTACTAGTGTACCTTCGTCTTGCCATTTTGGGCTCTAGATTTAGGGGTACACTAGTAAGATTCACAGGTAAAAAAAGCACCTGACTGTCACCAAATGTATCAAACGCTACCAAAAAAACTGTTAGCGATCGCAGGGATCAGGACTGTCTCTGCGAACGTTGCAGTTATGTGTGTTGTGTTTGGTAAGTGACAGTGATCGATCGATACTGCACTTGGGTGGGCTGGGCTGGGCGGAGGGGCTAAACGCAGGTGCTAGCAGGTATCTGGGCTGATCCCGCTAACACTGCGTTTTTGGGAACCCTAAACCGCTGGGGACGCTAGTATAGATCTGATCAGATCAGATATTGATCTGTTCAAATACTATACCACTAAGGGAGGTGTATGCTTTGCGCGTGGGTGTTAGCGTTACTGGCACTAACCTGACGCTGCCTGGGGCGACGCAGACCCTCTCTGACGCTAAAACCTAATTGATATCAGCCGCCGGGCGATCAGGGGGTTAAACCTTTATTGGGTTATATACGGCGGGTGCCCTGATGCTATAAAAAGCAAACTAACCAACCAGCGTCACCTGTAACCTTTATATGGTGATCACTGGTGAAAGGGTTAACTAGGGGCAATCAGGGGGTTAAAACCTTTATTAGGTTAAATATGGGGGTACCCGACGCTATATAAAAACCTGACGGGTTACCTAAATAACTAAATAACTAACTGGGTAACCAGTGTCACCAGTGACGCTTATACGGTGATCACTGGTGAAAGGGTTAACTCTAGGGGCAATCAGGGGGTTAAAATAATATATGGGGGTACCTGACGCTAATAAAAACCTGCAGCGAACCTAAAAATAATTAACTGGCTATCTAGGACACCAGCGACAAGAAAAAAGCGATCGGAAAAACGATCGCTTAGTGACGCTGGCGTTAGGGGGTGAAAGGGTTACCTGGGGGGCGATCAAGGGGTTAAACCTTTATTAGGGGGGTTAGGGGGCTACCCTGGACCTAAAGGGGCCTAATCCTAACTGCCCTGCAACTTTTTACAGTCACAAATGACACTGATTGCAGTGATCAGTAAAAAAAATGATCACTGCAAACGGTGCACTGTGACTGGGGGTACTGGGGGTGATCTGGGGGGTGATCTGGGGGTGACTGGGGGGTGTAAGTGTGCCTACGTGTACTGGTGTCAGTGGGCTGTTGGTGCACTTACTATGTGATGTCTTCTCTCCTCGCGCCGGATCGAAAAGACCGACACGAGGAGAGATGACATCACTTCCTCTGCCTGTGTTTACATTACACAGGCAGGGGAAGCTCTCTCATTCGGGAGCGATCGAGAGGGGGTGGCCGGAATCGAACGGCCGTCCCCTCATGCCGGATCGCTCCCGAACACTTAACCACCGCTCACTGTACAGAAGGGGGGTCCGATCGGACCCCCCAACTATACAAAGGCGATCACGTAGATCTACGTGATTCTGCCTGTCGGTGCCCTTCTGCCGACGTATAATTACAGTGGGCGGTCGTTAAGTGGTTAAAAAGCATAACTATGTTGTTTTAATTGTTAGTGCACTACTTGTTCTTTTAATAAATACAGCTAGCCATAGAGTATTGCTTTTGTTTTGCATATACCCTGCTCATTGTGTCTACACGAGATATATTGAGGCAACGTCTGTAATTTGTTGATCCCCTCTACCCAGATGTAGTATGTTTGGAGCCATACCTAATGCTGTTTGAGCCGAGGAGATTGGATGTAATGCCTAAACCATCCATGTATTGACCCCCCTGAGTAAGGGAGATCATTGGTTCTCTGGTAAGCCTCCAGTGTGATCTTAATGTGGGTGTCACCGTTGGTCTATCAGAAATTTTTCCTTCTTGAGCACGGATTTTTTTTGGGACTTTAATTAATTTATTCACTTTTTTATATGGACTATTTTTGTTTGTTTTTTATGTGTTTTGATTCACATGTTCACCATTTGCCACTGTGATTGATTTATATACACAGTGTATGTTTAGTGCCACACTTTGTTATTTTCATGTTATTTGCCTAGTATCAAGGTTGTAGTGCTGGGCTGCTATTTATTGTTATATATTTTATTCCAAGCGCAGCTAACAGGCCTGATTGGTGGAGTGCTGCAGAGATGGTTGTTCTTCTGGAAGGTTCTTCTCGCTCCACAGACAAACGCTGGAGCTCTCTCAGAGTAACCATCTGGTTCTTTGTCAACTCCCTGACTAAGGCCCTTCTTCCCAAATCGCTCAGTTTTGCCGGGTGGCCCGCTCTAGGAAGAGTTTTAGTGGTTCCAAACTTCTTCCATTTACGAATGATGGAGGCCACTGTGCTCATTGGGACCTTCAATGCTGCAGACATTTTTCTGTGTCCTTTCCCATAACTTTTTGTAGTTTTTACATTTCTGTTGGCATCAGTACTCAATTTAAAGTGCACCAAACACCACTTTCCATTTAAAAAATTGTATCCAATCACACATTTCCAAGTTTCTATTAAATTTGGGTAACAAACCCCCCATCATGTCCGGGAGGCCAATAAGGAGAGGCAGATGTCCCCATGCCACTATTAAGGGCAAGGGGCCAGCATCATGCATGGAATTAGCCACTAGCTTCTTGAGGATGCACAGACATTACTTGTGATGTTAGTTCTGAGGTAGAGGAAGGGAGTAACATGAGCCTGCAGAGAGGGGAGAACACTGATAAACAACAAATTGGCAGTCATGTTCTCCCAGCCGCAGCGTATTGCCAAATTGGCTCCAGTGATGATGAGGATGGAGGGGATGATGATAATGGGGTCACTGATGTGACTTGGGTGCCGAATAGAGCAGAGGAGGAAAGTGAGGAGGGGAAACAACCCCAACGAGGCAGGATGTCATCAAAAGGCAGCCATCATGGAAGAATAGATAGAAGCCACCCTATTCCATCACATTGTGGAGCTGTTATCTCCCGGCCCACTTCCCACAGGTCAGCTGTGTGGGCCTTTTTTAGCAAATGTGCAGCCGATCGCACTGTTGTATTTGCAATCTCTGCCACAAGTGGATCAAGCTAGGCAAAAACACCAGCCATTTTGGTACCACATGCTTGACAAGGCATTTAACCTCCCATCACTTAACCCATTGCCAAGAGCACCTGAAAGCCACACACAAGGGGCACAATTCCTCTCATCCTCACTCCTCATCTTTCATGTCTACCCCTGCTGTATCTGATGACCTCTCAGCAGCCTTCACTGACAGGGATGATGGTATACAAAGGGTATCACAGGTCCTTTCAAAACATCTGTCAGCAGCACACCACCAGCGGTAGAGTATAGCAGGCACATTTCTCTGCCCCAGCTGCTGCAGCAAAAAATATATAAAAAATACACTCCCTGCCACCCACATGCCCAGGGTCTAAATTCCAACTTGTCCAAATTGCTGGCTTTACAACTCCTGCCTTTCTGTCTAGTGGATTCTGCCCCCTTCCGTGAATTTGCAGAATGTGCTGTACTACAATGGCAGGTTTCCAGTCTCTATTTCTTTTCACATAAGGCCATTCCAACTTTGTACCATCACGTGGAAGGCAATGTTTTGTTTTTTTCCCCATGCCAATGGCTGCTGATAAGGGATGCATGCACTCTACTTTCATTTGTAAAGGTTACAAGGATGGTGAGCCGTGACAATGCATGCATCAGTGACACAATCTCTCTTGCAAGATATTCTAAAGCAGGCCAGAAGGGTCTGGAGCCATTTCAGGCTATCATACACAGCCAGTGTTCGGTTGGTCGAAAATTCAGCAGGAATGCTACCTGCCTGTAAACCTCCTGATTTGTGACATACCCACCAGGTGGAACTCAACTTTGGCAATGCTGCAGCGGCTGCACATGCAAAAGAGAGCCGTCAATAAGTACCTGTGTGAGTCTTACACAAGGACAGGCTCAGGGCAGCTGGGCTTCCCCCCCCCCCCCGCCAATGGCTGCTGAAAAGGGATGCATGCACTCTACTTTTATTTGTGACGGTGACAAGGATGGTGAGCCGTGACAATGCATGCATCAGTGACACAATCTCTCTTGTGTTCTTTCTGAAACAGACTCGGCGTGGCATTATGGACAGGGCACTCAAGGCAGAGCAGCTGGAGGAAGAGGAGGACTTCCTTTCCTCTCAAGGCCCGCTTTATGCAGACACTATTCTTGTGACGCCACAGAACACACAAGAGGAGAGGGAGGAGGAGGAAGATTCTGGCAGTTTTGGAGGCATAGAAGCAGAGGAAGACAAGTCAAACCTTAAGAGAGGGTTTTCAGTCTCCAAAAACCTTGGAAGTAGTACATGGCTGGGAGGAGGCAGTTTCAGATACTGTAATCTTCAGTGACCCTGAGGAATCTGCTTCTCATGCCTTTACAAACTTGCGGTGCATGGGCTTCCTTATTAGGAAACCCTAATGAAGAGTTTATGAAGAGTTTATGTAATGTCTTTACAGACTCTGGTAGATTACAGTCTCATGGAAAAGCTAGTTTTGAGGCTTTTGTTAGTCAAAAGGAGGAGTGGTGGAAAAGGGGGCCACCTCAGTGTTGCATTTCAAAAAATGTTAAGTCTTCGGCACCCAGGACAGTCAGCTTAAGATCTCATCTGCAACGTCTGCATCATATGGTGGAAGACATGGAGAGCTTTCCAGTAAATGATCCACTGGGTTTCTGGGTCATGAGAATAGACCAATGGCCAGAACCTGCCCAGTATGCAATTGAGCTGCTGGGCTTCCCTGCATCCAGCATGTATTCTGAACGGGCATTCAGTGTTGCCAGAGGTTTTGTGACAGATAAGAGCGTGTCTGTCCACAGACTCTGTTGACCAGCTGACATTTGTCAAAATGAATCAGTCCTGGATTAGCAGCACCTATCAAGCGCCTGATGCCGATGTCGCTGATTAAGTGTTATTGGAATCTAAAATCTCTGCAAGACTGTCTAGGCTTCCTAGCTTTGTGGGTATTGATTTTATCTTGAAGTAATTTTTTGGTATAGTTTTCATGGGCACAATTAACACACAAGGACCAATTTTTCCGCACCTGTTTGACTTGCTTTCATCAAGAGTACCTCTAGAAGGTTATGGGGTGAAGGCACCACCAACACCCAAAGACCAATTTTTTACAGCAAGGCCAATTCTTGCTTTCATCAAAAGTACCTCTATAGGGTTACAGTGTGAAGGCTCCACTAACACCTAAAGCCCAATGTTTCCGCACCTGTTACTTCTATCCAAAGTCTGCCAAAGAGACACCAGACTTTATCTAAAAAAATATTTGTTAATCTTGGCCTGAGTGTACTACAATTTGGCTTTTTCACATAAGGCTTGCTCACTGTGGTGCAAAATTCTGTTATATCTATCCAAAGTCTGCCAAAGAGACACCAGATTTATCCAAACAATCTTTTTCTGAGTGCACTAAAATGTGTCCTTATCATACAGACTAAATAAAGAAAGCTTGCAGGGCAAATTAAAATGTATTTTTTTTTTCTTTATAACTGTTACAGTAGTTTTGCTGCAGCAGGTTCTATACATCGTACAGATGTGCCACTTTACATTCAGAATAAGGGGACCCCCCAGGCACTATATTTAAAGAAATTTTAATTTTTTATTATTTGACTTTAAGCATCATTAAAATCACTGCTCCTTTAAAAACTGTAATTTAAAAAAAAAATTGCATTGCCATATGTCCTCCAGGGCAGTAGCTGAGCCCCCATACCCTTTTTATGGCCAATAACTTGCATATAAGTCTTCAAAATGGGGACTTTTGATTTTTCCTCTTCAGATCCCATGGGGTTCATTGTTTGGGTCTGAACTTTTGCGATGTTTTAGAGTTCTGGCTCAAACTGAATCGGGGGTGTTCAGCCCATCTCTACTGAGGAGGTTCAACACTTGGTGATTACAATTCCTTAACCACTTCAGCCCCGGACCATTTGGCTGGCCAAAGACCAGGCCACTTTTTGCGATTTTGGCACTGCGCCGCTTTAACTGACAATTGCGCGGTCGGTCGACGTGGCTCCCAAAATTGACGTCCTTTTTTTCCCACAAATGGAGCTTTTTTTTGGTGGTATTTGATCACCTCTACGGTTTATATTTTTTGCACTATAAACAAAAATAGAGCGACAATTTTGAAAAAAATTCAATATTTTTTACTTTTTGCTATAATAAATATCCCCAAAAAATATATAAAAAAACTTTTTTTCCTCAGTTTAGGCCGATGCGTATTCTTTTACATATTTTTGGTAAAAAAAAAAACGCAATACGTGTTTATTGATTGGTTTGCGCAAAAGTTATAGCGTCTATAAAATAGGGGTAGTTTATGGCATTTTTATTTATTTATTTATTTATTTTTTTACTAGTAATGGCGGCGATCAGTGATTTTTATCGTGACTGCGACATTATGGCTGACACATCGGACACTTTTGACACCATTTTGGGACCATTGTCATTTTTACAGCGATCAGTGCTATAAAAATGCACTGCTTACTGTAAAAATGACACTGGCCGTGAAGGGGTTAACCAGTAGGGGACGCTGAAGGGGTTAAGTGTGACCTGGGGAGTGCTTCTAAAGCCCCGTACACACGGTCGGACTTTTGGCCAACACACTTCATTTTGAGCAAGTTGGACCAACAATCCGACCGTGTGTACGCTCCATCGGACAAACTTTTTTTGCTTTTTTCTTGTTTTCATCGGAAAAAAGTTGGGTCTGCAAACGGACAAACTTTTGCCCAACAAAAGTTCGATGGAGCAAAGTCCGACCGTGTGTACAGAAAACCATCAGACTTTTGTCCGATGGACAAAACAACTAATGTTAAAATCAACCAACAATAGCAGAAGTTGACCTAAGGGTGGCGGTAAAGAGCAGAAAAGAGCAGAAAAACCACATGATGTTGCAAAAAGTTTTGGGAAAGTTTGCAGAAAAGTCCGAGCGTGTGTATGCTATGGGTGTTCCCGACCAACTCTGACAAAAAACCACAGAAAAGTCAGATGGAAGTCCGACCGTGTGTACGAGGCTTAACTGTTAGGCGTGGCTTGCCATGACACGTCACTGATCGCTGTTCCCGATGACAGGGAACAGACGATCAATGACATGTCACTAGGTAGAACGGGGAGATGTTGTGTTTACACTAACACCTCCCCATTCTTCAGCTCTGTGACCCGATCGAGGGACACCGGCGGACATTGAGTCCGCGGGTCCCACGGGCATGGTCCGCAAATTAAAAGGGACGTATATATACACCCATTTCCGCAGCCGTGCCATTCTGTCTACGTATATCCTTGTGTGGCTGCCGGCAAGCGGTTAATGCAGCATATGTCCCAGTGCTGAGATTCCAAAGGTAGCCTGAAGGCTAAACACTGGAGTCCCTAGTCCTTACAGGTACCCTAAAGCCAGGGTGTCCCTTCATGATTACACCCTAACCATCTGGGTTGCTAGAGACTGCTCTGCATTTTAACAGCCATTCAGTTTTACCCAAGGCATAGGTTACCTAACCTAGGTTCCCTAAAGCCCTGTACACACGATCGGTTTTACCGATGAAAACATTTCGATGGACTTTTTTCATCGGACAAACCGATCTTGTATGGGCCCCATCTGCCTTTTTTCCATCAATGTTAAAAAATAGAACTTGTTTTAAATTTATCCGATGGGAAAAAAACGATAGCAAATTACTATCGTCTGTGGGAAACTCCATCGGATAAAAAACCCACACATGCTCAGAATCAAGTCGGCGCATGCTCAGAAGCATAGAGCTTAATTTTTCTTGGCTCGCCGGAGTGTTTTACGTCACGCCGTTTGGGACAATCGGTTTTTTGACTGATAGTGTGTAGGCAAGACTGATGGAAGTCAGCTTCATCGGATTTCCGATGGAAAAATCCATCGGTTTTAAATCCATAGGAAATCCAATCGTGTGTACAGGGCTTTAGGCATCGGGGATTGCAGAGATAATGTCTAGATCAGGACAATATTTAAATATAACTCTGCCCTTTCCTACTACTGGGGCTATATTAGTGAGTGCAGCTCTCACATTCAAAGTGGGTATCTGGACATTTCTCTACACTGTCTTAATATGGTCTTTGCTGTGAGAGTCTACAGCAGCCTTTCTCAACCTTTCCAACACAGAGGAACCCTTGAAATAGTTCTCCGGTCTCGGGGAACCCCTGCTAAAAATGTTTTATCTACAACTCATGATACATTAGTGTAATGGTCAGTGGGAAGACACCAGTGATCTTTTTATCTGAGAGGCAGAAATTGTCCAATGCTGAAGGAACCCCTAGCAACCTCTGGAGGAACCCAAGTTGAGAATCACTGGTCTACAGCCTCCTTTCAGTGACCAGATTCCTTCTTTGTCCTTCTTTGTCCTTCCTGAGGGTTCCCATAGGGGCTCTCGGCTTCTTGCTTCATTATTGCTAGGTGGAATAAACAAATCATCATTCATAGTCTAAAGTACTGTATAGTGTTTTCTTTTCATCATCAGGCATCTGCTTCTCAGATTTGAAATACTGCATCTGGTCTTCTGTTTACAGGTTTGATCGATTTTACGCTTGTTAGGTGAACATTCAGTCCTCATCTGATACCGGTTTTGGGCAAAAGATGCCTTAAGCTGCTCTCAGAGTTCTATCCAGCCTTTCTATGATCTGTTGTTACATGGGCCTGTAAGAGGTTGTTTGCCATGTTACCCACCAATTAGTTGCAATACACTGCTTTAGATGTCTCATTGTTTGGAATTAAAGATCCCGTGTCCTGTACTGTACTCCAAGAAAAGGATTTTACATGCAAGTCAAAAATCCTATTTTCTAGTCACCATATATTCTGAGATATTATTGCAGTGTTTACCTTAAAGTAGTTCTAAAGGCTGAAGGTTTTTTACCTTCATGCATTCTATGCATGAAGGTAGAAAACTTTCTGTGTGCAGCCCGAACCCACCCCCACCCCCAGCCCTCCCTAATACTTACCTGAGCCTCATCTTAATCCAGCCACGTGCATTAGAGCAGTGTCTCTCCTGGCTCTCTCCCTCCTCATTGGCGCAGACACAGCAGCATGGCCCATTGACTCCCACTGCTGTCAATCATAGCCAGCGAGGAGGGAGAGGGGGCAGGGCTAAGCCATGCTCTATGTGTCTTACAAGTATGCAGAGGTGCCCCAAAAGCAAGCACCTTGCTATGGATGCACTCAGCAGGGGGGAGAAGCTAGGAGCGCTGGCAAGGGAGCCAAGAAGAGAAGGCTGCTCTGTGCAAAAACATTGTATGCCATATTTTATTTTAAGAAAAAACTTTACCTTTAGTATCACTTTAAAGTAGATGAAAATCCTAACTGAATGACATGCAGTAGCTTGCTATGGCGCATGCATATTCTAGACAGGACACTTGTGGTTGAGTGGCTACCAGAATGACACACAGTAAAAGATCTATGAGGAGTGGGGACAGGAAAGCAAAGGAATGGGGGGGGGGGGATAGTTTATGGCATAACTGTACAAAACGCCATTGACAATAAAGGGGTTGTAAAGGTTCATTTTTTATTTTCTAAATAGGTTCCTTTAAGCTAGTGCATTGTTGGTTCACTTACCTTTTCCTTCGATTTCCCTTCTAAATGTTTTTTTTCTTTGTTTTCTTTGTCTGAATTTCTCACTTCCTGTTCCTCCTCAGTAAGCTGTTCTGGCTGACTAAACACCGCTCGGATGATGGTGTGAAGCTTACTGAGGAGAAACAGGAAGTGAGAAATTCAAACAAAGAAAAAAAACATTTAGAAGGGAAATGGAAGGAAAAGGTAAGTGAACCAACAATACACTAGATTAAAGGAACCTATTTAGAAAATAAAATACAAACATTTTCAACCCCTTTAATGTTGGGTGCTGTGGTGATGTTATGAATCAACAGTATTTCTCACTAGCATACCATCTTAGTCCCAGGAAAGATGTTTATTAAATCACTATCAACCGACACTGCAGATTGCCAACATTTGAGGTTGCGCCAGAACACTGGTAGTTGTCAGTGTCAATGATGATAAGTTATCTTTCTTGAAACATGAATGCTGTGTTGGTGAGAAATATTTTTGGAGGGGAGATTTCCCTGTCTGATGTGTCACTGGCAGGGCCGTTGGAACAGGACAGGCAAACCAACCAACTGCTTGGGGCCCCCAGCAGAGCTGCCTCCCCTTCCGCGATTGGCAGGCCCCCCTCCCGCGATTGGCGGCCCCACCCCACCCGTGATTGGCGCCCCCCCACCCGCGATTGGCGGCCCCCCCCCTCCCGCGATTTGGCGGCCCCCCTCCCGCGATTTGGCGCCCCCCCCCGCGATTGGCGGCCCCCCTCCCGTGATTGGCGGCCCCCCCACCTGCGATGGGCGGCTCCCGCGATTTGGCGGCCCCCCTCCCGCGATTGGCGGCCCCCCCACGATATTGGCGGCCCCCCTCCCACGATTGGCGCCCCCCCTCCCACGATTGGCGCCCCCCTCTCGCAATTGGCGGCCCCCCTCCCACGATTGGCGGCCCCCCCACCCGCGATTGGCGCCCCCCTCCTCCCGCGATTTGGCGGCCCCCCTCCCCCGATTGGCGGCCCCCCCCACCCGCAATTGGCACCCCCCACCCGCAATTGGCGGCTCCCGCGATTTGGCGGCCCCCCTCCCGCTATTTGGCGGCCCCCCCTCCCGTGATTGGCGGCCCCCTCCCACGATATTGGCGGCCCCCCCTCCCACGATTGGCGCCCCCCTCCCGCGATTGGCGGCCCCCCCTCTCGCGATCGGCGTCGATGTCCCGTGTTAGCACCCCCCCTTCTGAATTAAAAAAAAGTTAAAAAATTGTGTAGCACCACCCCCCCCCGCTTCTCCAAAAAAAATCAGTAGCACCCCCCCTCGCTTGGGGGCCTAAATTCTCAATCTGCTTGGGGCCCCCAAATTCCTCCAAACGGCCCTGGTCACTGGGACTGGCATTGATTAGAAATCTCTCCAAAAGGGAACACGATAGCAATGTAAACAGAAGTATTAACCTTCCCTGCTCTTTCCAATATGAATAAGGAGAGGACTAATTTGTCCATGAGAGAACTGGGCTCTGGTCTTTACACTCTATTACAAATGTGGGGAAACCCAAGTTCCAGTAATAGAATATACTGAAAGAAGGGTGATGCGCTGTGATTACACTAGTGGAGGAATGATAAAAGGGAAAAGGGAAAGTCTAAAAGAGAGAATGGTCTAATAATGATTAAATGAACAAAGTCTGGGGAAAGTCAAACAGATGCAGTGAACGTGATAACAACAAATGTGTAACATGAATAGGGATGAGCTCGGTGTTCGAGTCGAACATACGTTCGACTCGAACATCGGCTGTTCGATCGTTCGCCGAACAACGAACGATTTGGGCCGTTCGCGCCTAATTCGCGGCCCACAATGCACTACGCCATCGCAGTGTCATCCAGGCGCTGTGATTGGCCAAGCATGCACTGTGACCCCGCATGCTTGGCCAATCACAGCGCCGGCAGCGAGGAGAGCAATGATTGGCCACAGGCAGGATGCCTGTGGCCAATTATTGCTGAGGGTGTTTAGTACACGCCCCACACTATAAAAGGCCGCCAGCACGGCGGCCTAGTGTAGTGTGTTCCGGAGCAGGGAAAGAGAAGCATAGGCAGGGACAGTGACATTTTTTTTTTCTTGCTTAACCTGGATTCCTTTAGTTTAGGGAAAGAGAAGGATAGGTAGGGAGAGTGTCAGTCTGTTTTACTGTGCTAAACCTTGTTTGTAGGGACAGGGAAGGACAGTGAGGGAAATTCTCATTGTGCTATACTGTGCTAAAGCATTCCTCATCAACCATCTTTAAAAAAAAAAATTTTTATAGGGACAGAAAACTATAGGTAGGGAGAGTGTCAGTGTGTTTTACTGTGCTAAACCTTGTTTGTAGGGACAGGGAAGGACAGTGAGGGAAATTCTCATTGTGCTATACTGTGCTAAAGCATTCCTCATCAACCATCTTAATAAAAAAAAAAATTATAGGGACAGAAAACTATAGGTAGGGAGAGTGTCAGTGTGTTTTACTGTGCTAAACCTTGTTTGTAGGGACAGGGAAGGACAGTGAGGGAAATTCTCATTGTGCTATACTGTGCTAAAGCATTCCTCATCAACCATCTTTAAAAAAAAATTTTTTTATAGGGACAGAAAACTATAGGTAGGGAGAGTGTCAGTGTGTTTTACTGTACTAAACCTTGTTTGTAGGGACAGGGAAGGACAGTGAGGGAAATTCTCATTGTGCTATACTGTGCTAAAGCATTCCTCATCAACCATCTTTTAAAAAAAAAAATTATAGGGACAGAAAACTATAGGTAGGGAGAGTGTCAGTGCGTTTTACTGTGCTAAACCTTGTTTGTAGGGACAGGGAAGGACAGTGAGGGAAATTCTCATTGTGCTATACTGTGCTAAAGCATTCCTCATCAACCATCTTTAAAAAAAAAAATATAGGGACAGAAAACTATAGGTAGGGAGAGTGTCAGTGTGTTTTACTGTGCTAAACCTTGTTTGTAGGGACAGGGAAGGACAGTGAGGGAAATGCTCATTGTGCTATACTGTGCTAAAGCATTCCTCATCAACCATCTTTAAAAAAAAAATTTTTATAGGGACAGAAAACTATAGGTAGGGAGAGTGTCAGTGTGTTTTACTGTGCTAAACCTTGTTTGTAGGGACAGGGAAGGACAGTGAGGGAAATTCTCATTGTGCTATACTGTGCTAAAGCATTCCTCATCAACCATCTTTAAAAAAAAAAAATTTTATAGGGACAGAAAACTATAGGTAGGGAGAGTGTCAGTGTGTTTTACTGTGCTAAACCTTGTTTGTAGGGACAGGGAAGGACAGTGAGGGAAATTCTCATTGTGCTATACTGTGCTAAAGCATTCCTCATCAACCATCTTTAAAAAAAAAAAATTATAGGGACAGAAAACTATAGGTAGGGAGAGTGTCAGTGTGTTTTACTGTGCTAAACCTTGTTTGTAGGGACAGGGAAGGACAGTGAGGGAAATTCTCATTGTGCTATACTGTGCTAAAGCATTCCTCATCAACCATCTTTAAAAAAAAAAATTATAGGGACAGAAAACTATAGGTAGGGAGAGTGTCAGTGTGTTTTACTGTGCTAAACCTTGTTTGTAGGGCAGGGAAGGACAATGAGGGAAATTCTCATTGTGCTATACTGTGCTAAAGCATTCCTCATCAACCATCTTTAAAAAAAAAATTTTTTATAGGGACAGAAAACTATAGGTAGGGAGAGTGTCAGTGTGTTTTACTGTGCTAAACCTTGTTTGTAGGGACAGGGAAGGACAGTGAGGGAAATTCTCATTGTGCTATACTGTGCTAAAGCATTCCTCATCAACCATCTTAAAAAAAAAAAAAATTATAGGGACAGAAAACTATAGGTAGGGAGAGTGTCAGTGTGTTTTACTGTGCTAAACCTTGTTTGTAGGGACAGGGAAGGACAGTAAGGGAAATTCTCATTGTGCTATACTGTGCTAAAGCATTCCTCATCAACCATCTTTAAAAAAAAAAAAATATAGGGACAGAAAACTATAGGTAGGGAGAGTGTCAGTGTGTTTTACTGTGCTAAACCTTGTTTGTAGGGACAGGGAAGGACAGTGAGGGAAATTCTCATTGTGCTACACTGTGCTAAAGCATTCCTCATCAACCATCTTTAAAAAAAAAAAAAATTATAGGGACAGAAAACTATAGGTAGGGAGAGTGTCAGTGTGTTTTACTGTGCTAAACCTTGTTTGTAGGGACAGGGAACGACAGTAAGGGAAATTCTCATTGTGCTATACTGTGCTAAAGCATTCCTCATCAACCATCTTTAAAAAAAAAAAAATATAGGGACAGAAAACTATAGGTAGGGAGAGTGTCAGTGTGTTTTACTGTGCTAAACCTTGTTTGTAGGGACAGGGAAGGACAGTGAGGGAAATTCTCATTGTGCTATACTGTGCTAAAGCATTCCTCATCAACCATCTTTAAAAAAAAAAAAATTATAGGGACAGAAAACTATAGGTAGGGAGAGTGTCAGTGTGTTTTACTGTGCTAAACCTTGTTTGTAGGGACAGGGAAGGACAGTGAGGGAAATTCTCATTGTGCTATGCTGTGCTAAAGCATTCCTCATCAACCATCTTTAAAAAAAACATTTTTTTATAGGGACAGAAAACTATAGGTAGGGAGAGTGTCAGTGTGTTTTACTGTGCTAAACCTTGTTTGTAGGGACAGGGAAGGACAGTGAGGGAAATTCTCATTGTGCTATACTGTGCTAAAGCATTCCTCATCAACCATCTTTGAAATCCTTGTTTTTTGGACAGTCAGGGAAATTGTCATTGTGCTATTCTGTTCAAAAGGGGCATGTAATTACAATTCTTGATCTAATAATTCACAGCAGGGCCCATTCCTGCACCCACCAAGAGTAACTCTGAGGGCTTACAGTGTTGTGGCAACACCACCACCACCACCACCACGAAAGGCCCAATTTTTCAGCCCCTGTTCAACAGGGGCATGCAATTACAATTCTTGATCTAATAATTCACAGCAGGGCCCATTGCTGCACCCACCAAGAGTAACTGTCAGGGCTTACAGTGTTGTGGCACCAGCACCACCATCAAAGGCCCAATTTTTACTACCACTGTTCAACAATTATATGTAATTACAATTCCTGATATAATAGTTGACAGCAGGGCGTTCCAGCACCAACCAAGAGTAACTGTGAGTGCTTACAGTGTTGTGCCAACACCAACAACTAAGGGGCCTATTTCTGCAGAGTATATACGGCAGGTCCCTACTTTCAAACATCCAACTTACAAACGACTCCTACTTGCAAACGCAAGAAGACAACAGGAAGTGAGAGGAAATCTACCCCTAGGAAGGAAAATTCTCTCCTGTAAGAATTAATATGGGAGAAAGGTGTCTCCTCTGTACTGATGCTTTATCAGCAATCCTTGTTTCAAGAAAAACACCACATTTCAAAAACAGTTGTCATTGGGACGGAAAGTGAGGTGAAATGTTCTGAACAGGGGCACAGACAGCAAAACAAATGTTACAGGGGAGATAACCCTTACCTATGTTTTCCAAAAAGTTTAAAAATAGATTTTTGGGCTGGAGCTACACTTAAACAATGTAGCTGTTCAAAATTACAAACAGATTCTACATAAGAACAAACCTACAGTCCCTGTCTTGTATGCACCGCCTGTATACGGCTGTTCAGAGTATATAGGGCCTTTTTTATTTTATGTGCGGGGTTCCCCTTAATATCCATACAAGACCCAAAGGGGCTGGTAATGGGCTGGGGTAGGGGGGGGGGTCATGGGGTAGCTATGCCATTTTTCTTAAAGATTTTCATCCATATTACCGGGACCAGACATTACATTAAAGCCGCAAGCAGTTTTAAATGGCTTTTTTTTCCTTTAGAAGTGTCATTTTGTGCAGGGACAGTTCTAAACACGGGAAACACGTGGCACTTCACAGGCATACTTTAGACACCCCCCAGGTACGATATTTAAAGGAATATTTGACTTTTTTTTTTTCACTTTATGCATCATTAAAATGACTGCTCCCGAAAAACGACCGTTTTTAAAACTTCCTTTTGCATTGATACATGTCCCCTGGTGCAGAACCCGGGTTCCCAAACCCTTTTTAGGACAATAACATGCATAATAGTCATTATAATTAGCACTTTAGAATTCGAACGTTCGCATCCATTGTATTTAATAGGGTTCTAATGTTCGTACGAACTTTCGGTCCGTTTGCGGGTTCTGGTGCGAACCGAACCCGGGGGTGTTCGGTTCATCACTAAACATGAATAGTAGGTGCATATACTGAATGAACCACACCAAAAAAAGGGGTGCAACCAGTAATGACCAAATGATAAAACTAATATAGACATATACCGAAGTCTAAAAAAGTGTATCACTCAAGGTAATGGATGAATAAACCTGTATATATAATAAATCAGGCCAAACAATAAGTCTCTATGAAAGAGAAAAAACACAAAAAAATATATGTGACAAAAAACAAAAAACAGTGAAGTCCTCCAAAAGTTGCTATAAATGGTATCAAAAAGGTCCAGTGTGTGACGAAGTCCAATGTGTAACAAGTCCCAACACCCGTGGAATACTTAAAGGAAAGACTTCAGTGTCAATCCACCCAGTGCTCACACGCAGCTTACCTCCCCGCTGGGAAGAGACAGCATAAACTGGGACTCTTATTGTGGACAGCGATGCAGCAACCTTGCGTGGAAGTATGATCTCACTCACATGAATGCATAGAGCAGGGATATGCAATTAGCGGGCCTCCAGCTGTTGCCAAACTACAAGTCCCATGAGGCATAGCGAGACTCTGACAGCAGCAAGCATGACACCCAGAGGCAGAGGCATGATGGGACTTGTAGTTTTGCAACAGCTGGAGGTCCGCTAATTGCATATCCATGGCATAGAGGTACACAAACGAAAAAGGAATTAATAGCATAACTATGTGGGTCCAGCAAACAGGTGATCAAAGGTGTAATCTCACACTCACATGAAATTAGTGAGCGTGGGCATCAATCCTATGAACACCACGCTTGTATATGTTGCAGGCTGTGATGACATCAGTTATGTGATCCTCAGGTTTGCGGCATCCACAGAGTGTCAGTAGGACATGTGTAAAAAATATAAAGTGCGCATAGTATAGGTCTGTACCACTGGGGCATTTATTAAAACAATGTGCAAAAACACTCACATCTCATGAGGTAGACAGAATGACAATCTCATACGAGCACCGAGCTCGTCTCCTCTTCTGAAGAAGTCATGTGACATGACGATACGCGTTAGGAACAGCACAGATACACCGACAGCTGCAAGAGAGGAGATGAGCTTGATGTCCTGTGGCTTCCTCTCCTTCTCTCTCTCTTCTTTTTCCTGCTCCCTCTCTTCTTGCCCAAGGGGCAGCGCCCCCCAGCACAGGGTTCTCCTGCAGATGGCTGGACACTGTACTCTGCTCTCAGACTGCCAGGCTTCTGAGTATTTATGGGTTGTCTTCCCACCTTCTGGGCCCTGCCTCCCCAGGGATTGGTGGAAACTCCATAAAAATTCAGACTGCAGCCTCTGTCCCTCCACCCACTATGTTGTGGAAATATCCAGAGAGTTACAGAACACATGGGAAGGTAACAGGGCCACAGTCTTTGAAGCACTGCCCAGTCTCCTAAACACGTAACACATGCTCCTCTGCCTACAGGGAAACCAAACTAAATTTACCTACTCTAGCAACAGTGAGGGTGCTACATGGAAATTTGGCATAGGGGTCTAAAGTTATGCTGTTACAATTTAAATAATTAATAAATACAATAATAATTACAATTAATAAACAGACCTATTTAAAATATATATACTGTTTACAATTTTTTCAGACAACCTATAGAAGATTTTTCTCAACAAGAATTTAATTATTATTAATTTCCCATAACACAGGCTCCAAAGCTGGAAGAGCAGAAGAGCCAGAGAAACAAGGTAGGAGTTGAATTTCTATCTTCGAAGGATAACGAGAAAAAGGTAAAATTGTCTGTTTAAACTAGAGAATAATTGTAGGGAGTTAGGACATGTCAAGTAATCTTTCATGTTATTATTTGCTTGTATATCAGACACTGCAATCAGCATTCTTGCTGATAAACTAATGCAGAGAGATTGGCTAAAGGATTTTAGTGAAACTCTTTTGACACATACCAATCAGACATTTGAACATCATTACAATGAATGACTGAGAAGTTTAGCCCAGTGTGCACGTGTGTATATATAGTATATGTAGCACTAACCCCCGGGATCTGCTTGGTATGATGGGTTCTCAGTTCTTTGCCTCGACTCTGAGAACTGCTTCTTCCCATCTGACACACCTGGTTCAGTAATGAGATGCTGCAAACACCTGTGAACTCAAGTATTAGCAAACTACCCACAACTATATTAGCATATAGGAAATAGGCATCAGGATACTTAGGTGAATAAAGTAAGTGTATTAACACAAGGTAAAATAAATGACAATGCACAAACATCAATGAACAGGTAAAGGAGTCTGTTTGATTGCAATAAACAAAACTATTGTATGGCAGTTAATCTAGATCACTATGGTAGTAAGCAACTTTAACCTAGCATCAGCAGGCAGCAGCGCTGGTAAAGAGCAGTATATACAGTAAATCTTGTGAACAGTATAAATACATACCTCCCAGCTTTTTGAGATGGGAATGGGGACACCTATTAGCAAAAGTATGTAGGCAGAGGACACACCGCCTTAAAGGAGAATTATACAAAATAAAGATTAGTTAAACCCACAAGTGTTTTTTTTTACCACCACTATTCCTTTATATTGGCATTTGAAATGTTCAAATGCAGCAATTTAGAAATTGGATAAAAGGTTTAGCACTGCTAAACACTTTTTGAAAGATAAAAAGTGCATTTTATTTACAACTATATAGAGGGACAGAGGGACTTTGTTCCAAATCATGGATAGTCCCTTTGAATCAGGGACAGTTGGAGCTATGTAAATAGTAAGGAAACGTTTCACAGTAGCCCTTCTGCAATAAATCAGTGCACTCTGTGGATAGCCCCCTGATTATAGGTGTGTGTGTGTGTGTATATATATATATATATATATATAGAGAGCGAGATATTACTATATCTATATATATATTTCCTGAAAGGGGTGCCCCTCGGAAGTGGTTGTACAGTATCTGGTGCCTGACTTCAAACTTCAGCCGGCTAGCAGTGGTACCCAATCTATAAGGTGGGGAACTTTGATTACCATTCCTTTAAGGCTGCAGTGATCAGTTTTGAAGTCATAGGCAAATAGGCAGTCTCTTCTGGTACTGTCCTTCCCCTGGCACTGAACTGCTAAATAGTGGTTCAGTAAGCACAACCGTAACTGATCACCAGTCCTGACAGCCAGTGAACCTTGTCCTGGACACTCTTCTTACTTTGGTCCTCAGGTACCTGATCCTTGGTGTCTCAGTCCTCGCAATCCAGTCCTCAGTCACAGGCTTGGCCCTCAGGTACTCGGTAGCTGTCTCTGGTCTCTGCACTATTAGCAACAGGTTGGTACCCCCCCAGTCTCCACACTGCAATAATCTCTCTGTGTCTCAAATACCGGGAAAAACTCTCTGCTTTCCCCTCCTCCCACAGGGGCTCTTATGGCTCCTGTAGTTCTCAGCTGCATTCACCTGTACTATGCAGCTGTTCTTGCAAACTATATTTATCATGATCACACACGGCAACACAATAGTTCTTTTTTAGTTTCTCAAATCCCACTGGCTCCCCTTGTTGAGTGGATTCTGAATGGTGCTGAAGCCAGTGTAATAATCTTGTTTGGGCACAGAAGGCAGTACAGTATATATAGTATATCTACAGAGAGAGAGAGAGATACATTATTTTTTATTCTAAATCTTTTGTTTTCAAATCATTGGCCAATTTGCAGTTTGTGTTCTATAGTGTACTATTTACGTGTCCTACATTTCTATTGTGCAGACCATCACTACTCTACAAAGTATACAACTTCTAAAACTTGTCAGTACATCTTGTTTCCCAGTACGGCCATTGACAAAAAAAAGATAAACTCTTGAGAATTTTTTTTGCTTCTCTTTGCTGGAGGCACATTCATAGTAAAATCTTTGCAATACCCAAATTTGCTTTTTAGCACTTGGTAACACAGTTTCTAAATATTCCCCCAGAGCAATAGTTCTGTTCTTTTCAATGGTGAACGGTGAATGTTGTGTATTTGGTGTCCTCGGGGTACTAACAAAGCAGACGTACTGTGCTTCCTTCTCAGACACATTACCAAGCACACCCAGCATGAAGGCAATAAATCCTTATCTTCATTATAGCCAGAACTGTAGGCAGTTATG
The DNA here is from genome assembly GCA_029206835.1 of Rana muscosa. Taxonomy (NCBI): domain Eukaryota; kingdom Metazoa; phylum Chordata; class Amphibia; order Anura; family Ranidae; genus Rana; species Rana muscosa. The sequence continues at coordinate 180,755,320 of CM055117.1, read as the reverse complement.
TCTCAGTTCATCACACTTATCTTACTGCTGCCTGAAACCTAGGCAGCCATCACAGCTGATTATCGAAGAGACAAACTATAGTGTCTATTTAAAGGCTAGAATAAAACAAAGTATTCAGAATTATGAAAAATATAGCATAAAGCGGTCCTAACAGTTTTTCAAACAATGAGACTAAATACAGACAATAGAAAAGAGCATTAACTATGCAGAATTAAAAATAAATAAAAATACTACAGGTTTATTTATTACAAAATACTTAAATATGTTTTTACTTAAATCTATCCCCGTGTGACTCCTGCACAGTAACACTCAGACTTGGAAAGGGAGGACCAGCACTGCATATAGCTTATAGAAAGAGTTAGCAGAGGGGTGACCTCACCAGTGTCCAATCAGAAGGCTGGGATAGACTAGTTTTGATGGTTTCAATTGGTATTTAGCAAGCTGGCTATACTCTGGTAGAATTTTGTTAAAAGATTATTGTTCCAAGAACGTTAGTTAAATTTTTTAATCATTCGTGGGGTCAAATCGAACTTAATTTTCGACTACAGTGATAAGAAAATCGAAGGAGCAGGTTGGAAACGTTTTCTCAAAACAAATAACTTTTTTACAGTATGTGTTTTTCACGTGATAAAATTACTTTGTTTCAAAACCAGATGTTTAAAGCAAACAAAATGTTGCTTTTGAACGTCATTCATCAAGCTGTCAAATGTACCGGGAATTTTTGTACAAATTTTTGTATGAATTTTTGTTAGAAAAACTACTAGTGTATAGCCAGCTTTAGAAATAAATACTTGCAGTAATCTATTAAGCCGACATATAAATTGTGCTTTCCCTCAAAACCCTGACTGGCTATCGGTTTTCTGCTACATTTGTGACAGTACAGGGGCCCCTAGTACATAATAAAAAAACTGTGAAGCTTTGTTAAATAAAGAAATGTATGACTCCTGCGCTACTTATAGGACAGAGATATAATGTGGTGCCCCCACCCACCAAGTGGTAATTGTCTTTCAGATCACAAAATCAAATTCCAGTTTCTCCCTTTTCTCAGTCCAATGTTTTGAAACGTATTTTCTGCAGTTTTGTCTGGTATGTGCTTCTTAGGCTACTTTCACACTGGGGCGATGGGAGCGTCGGCGGTAAAGTGCCGCTATTTTTAGCGGCGCCTTGCTGTCGTTTTTGTGGCGCTATTCGGCCGCTAGCGGGGCACTTTTAACCCCCACTGGTGGATGAAAAAGGGTTAAAACCGCCCGCAAAGCGCCGCTGCAGCGACGCTTTGCCGGCCATTTGGCAGCGCTGCCCATTGATTTCAATGGGCAGGGGCACTGTAGGAGCGGTGTGTAAACACCGCTCCTACAGCGCCTCAAAGATGCAGCTGGCAGAACTTTTTGGAGCGTCCTGCCAGCGCACCGCTCCAGTGTGAGGAACGGCTCTTTCAGGGCGCTTTGCAGGCGCTATTTTTGGCTCTATAGCGCCTGCAAAGCGCCCCAGTGAGAAAGTAGTCTTAGGTTAATGTGGTGCCCCCACCCACCAAGTGGTAATTGTCTTTCAGATCACAAAATCTAATTCCAGTTTCTCCCTTTTTCTCAGTCCTATGTTTTGAAACGTATTTCCTGCAGTTTTGTCTGGTTTGTGCTTCTTAAGCCCCGTACACACGATCGGTTTGACTGATGAAAACCGTCCGATGGATGGTTTTCATCAGACCAACCGATCGTGTATGGTACCCATCGGTCTTTTTTCCATCGGTTGTAAAAAATAGAACTTGTTTTAAAATTTTCCGATGGATAAAAAACCGATGGGAATTTCCGATCGTCTATGGGCAAGTCCATCGGTTAAAAAACCCACGCATGCTCAGAATCAAGTCGACGCATGCTCAGAAGCATTAAACTTCATTTTTCTCGGCTCATCTGAGTGTTTTACGTCACCGCGTTTGGAACGGTCGGTTTTTTGACTGATGGTGTGTGGCCAAGACTGATGAAAAACAGTTTCATCGGATTTCCGATGGACAAATCCATCGGACGAAAATCCATAGGTTATCCGATCGTGTGTAAGGGGCTTTAGGCTACTTTCACACTGGGGCGCTGGGGGCGTCGGCCGTTAAAGTGTAATTTTTGCGGACCTATTTTGGCGCTATTGGGGCACTTTTAACCCCCGCTGGCGGACGAAAAAGCGTTAAAACCACCCGCAAAGTGCCGCAAAGCGACGCTACAGCAGCGCTTTGCCGGCCGTTCGGCGGCGCTGCCCATTGATTTCAATGGGCAGGGGCGCTGTAGGAGCGGTGTATACACCGCTCCTACAGCGCCTCAAAGATGCGGCTGGCAAGACTTTTTGGAGCGTCCTGCCAGCGCACCGCTCCAGTGTGAAAGCCCTCGGGCTTTCACACTGGAGTGTGGGGAGCGGCTCTTTCAGGACGCTTTTTTTAGCTCTATAGCGCCTGTAAAGCGCCCCAGTGTGAAAGTAGTCTTAGGTTAATGGCAGTAAGGTTACAGCTCAACTGGGCATATCTTGATAGGATGGGTTTAGATGTTGAGAGCACTGCAGGTCTAATACACATTACATTATTACCAAGAACTGAAAACGACAACAGTACGGTCAGAAAGTGACCAGAGTCACTGACATATCCTGACCCATCTGAAATGCTAGACTCATTGTCCACTGTGCACATCATGCAGGATGAGGTCAGACTGCAAGTAAACTGGGCAGGCCTTTTTTATATGCAGCTGCAATATCACAAAGATTACAGTCAACCCGCTATTGCAACTCATGTGCCAAGTAATTTGCAAATGCAAATATATAACAGTTCTCTCATTGGCCAAATTCAGAGTTAGTGCCCCTCTAAATAAAAAACCTGTATGGCTGATGAAGGCCTACAACCAAACGCATCGCCATACATAATGATAAGATTTGTGTCCTATTGCTTTTAGCAACCTATTTAAATACTTGTACCACATGCAGGCCACAGTGAACCCTATTGGCAGCATAACTGGAGATTTGCTACATTGCAGCATAGAAGCAATTTTGTTTGTGAGTTATTTTGGAACCTTTACATACATGCCATTAAATGGATGGCCATTCTTTGAAAGAGTTTAAAAGCGTAGGGGGTTGTTTGTTAAATCTCAATATAGCAGAATTCTGCCTGAATAAGCAATGTAGGGGAAAGCTTTGCTGATAATAAGCATGAGTTATGAGTTTCCAGCCAGAAGTTACTTTCAAAATCAACTTAAACGAGTTTCTATGGTTTTGTTTCACCATCTGGCTTAATAAAACTCAAGTTTGATTTTTATAGTTTGTTGTCTGCATTCATAATACATGCAGGACTGGGCACAGTGGAATTCTGTGTTTTCACTGTAATGTACTCATCATTGATGCACGGTAAAAGAGATGACAAAGAGCCGCCGCGTCTATGCGACACACAGTGGAACAACGGCTGGGTTAGTTTGGGAGAACATATTTACATAGAACTTACAAATAAGCTTTGTTTAGCTGCCCCATCGTGCACTTACATCATGCCTTATCTTTTGCTCCATATGCTGTTTACTGTTGCTCAGAAAAAAAAACAATAATCTTTTAACAGACGTGTTTTAAGTGAAATTGTAATAAAAAAAAGTAACATTTTTTTCTCTACTATGATTTTATAATACAATGCAGGTATCATACTATAGCTGGTTAAGGTAAAAGCCCCATTATACAAAGCCACAGTCAATGTCCCTGCCCCATAACTGTACTAATGTGCCCAAGATCTCCCTGTGTCATCTAAGCATTTTATTTTTTTCAGGCTTATGTTTTTTTTCAGTGTCTAAGGCAGCCCATACAGTCATAATTTTTTTTTGGGATGAGCGTAAAAAAAAAAAAAAAGATCCAATTCCACCATCTACACATTCAACGTGAATGGGGGAATCCTCCTGCTGTTCTATTGTATTCTGATGGCAGGGAGCCTTCCCTGTCATGATAATACAATGATCAGTGTTGCTGGCTATAGCCGGCAGCACTGATTGATTGGGAAAAACCCAACAGGCTGGTTGTACAGAAGTTGATCAGTAGACACATGGACCAAAATTCACCCAGTCCCTGCTATACCGGCCGAATATCGATCCATATATGGTCGGCTTACATCTACAGTACTGAGTATATTGAAGCATGAAATTAATACCCCATATATCTCAAGCATACCCTTAAAGCCTACAAATGTCGAGAGTGTGTCCATTGTGAGTGTGTAATTGCTTACCACTGTAGGACTGAGCATTTAGGAAAACAGAATGACATTACTATAAGGACCTGCTGATTTAAAGGGAACATATACAATACATTTTTAGATATGTATGTTTAGTAGCAATGTTCAGTAGTAAGCCGAAAACTGTTTATTCGGAATCTGGTGAGTGCAATTCCTATAGGGAGTGGAATCACTGGGTGTGGTGATGGTCGAACGTCTAAAACAGCTGATGTGTCACATATGAACTGCCACATAAATTTTTTTTAACTTCGGTCCCACTCGGATGCATAGATCACTATCCTTTTATGCAAAATTTTACCGCTTATAGCGCTGCTGAAGTTTGAAGGACTATTGTAGTTTTTGATTGCTTCCTTTTGTGAAACCGAAAACTGTATTGTTATTTAAAATGTGATCTAATGTGGACTAGTCATTTCAAAAACCTAAGCACCTCATCCCTGGATTTTTAGAAAAGGATAACAAATAAAATGGGACTATAACAGTGCAATATGAAATTGAAACCAAAGGATAGTTAAAATCTTCAATATTTATTAACAAAAGTCTAAAAAATCTTATTCGTAAATCAATTTCCTTATAACCCAAATTTTTATGGTCCATATTATTTATAGCGGTATATAGATGGATCCCAACATGTCTGTTTAAAGGAAGCAACCTATGTTTAATGTT